>CM051009.1:16678224-16780724 GCA_027704905.1 Muraenolepis orangiensis
AAACATCTACTACTCCTATTGGTCACAGTAAACAAACATCTACTACTCCTATTGGTCACAGTAAACAAACATCTACTACTCCTATTGGTCAAGGTAAACAAACATCTACTACTCCTATTGGTCAAGGTAAACACACATCTACTACTCCTATTGGTCAAGGTAAACAAACATCTACTACTCCTATTGGTCAAGGTAAACAAACATCTACTACTCCTATTGGTCAAGGCAAACAAACATCTGCTACTCCTATTGGTCAAGGTAAACAAACATCTACTACTCCTATTGGTCAAGGTAAACAAACATCTACTACTCCTATTGGTCAAGGTAAACAAACATCTACTACTCCTATTGGTCAAGGTAAACAAACATCTACTACTCCTATTGGTCAAGGTAAACAAACTACTACTACTCCTATTGGTCAAGGTAAACAAACTACTACTCCTATTGGTCAAGGTAAACAAACATCTACTACTCCTATTGGTCAAGGTAAACAAACTACTACTCCTATTGGTCAAGGTAAACAAACATCTACTACTCCTATTGGTCTTGAGGTACAACCAGCATCCACTACTCTGGTTGGTCACGTGTCTTCATCGTGACGGTACAAGTTTACAAGCTCAAACCCCCAGGGGGGTCGCATTCCTAGCAACGCCCGTAGGTTGCCTCAACACGCATGGCCCTTACAATGCATACAGTATCACAGATAGTGTTTTAGTTTTTATACTTAGGGTATAAAAATACACTACAAAAGCAAAATACCAAAATACCATATATATACCATATAATATTTCAAAAACCTGACGGTGGCATGATGTGGAAACATGACGCTTGTTCATAAACACGAACAACAAGTAAGAACTCTAACATGAAACAAGTAGCAAGTCTCAAAAAAAAAGTGAAACAAGTACGAGCCTAACAACCAACAAAGTAGTAAGAAGCAACAAGTGGCAATGAACTGGCCCCGAACAACAGAAGACGCCGCCTATTTAAACACAAGGAACATAACAGGTGAGGAGGTCCCAGGCAGCCAATCAGAGGGCAGGAAAACATGAGGGGGAAGATCACGGTGATGCGCTGCAGCTGAGCACTAACAAGGGGGAGTGGCTACCTGGGCTAGAGGGCGGGGAGGCAGAACTGCCAACCCTGGCAGTTCAGAACAGGACAGGAATGGACATGTGTCTGATTGTGTTTCTTATGGCGATGGTCCTCGTTCCTGGAGGTAAGCTTAACTAAATATAAACCGTGTTTCTGGACCTCAGACCTAATAGACCTACCAATAAGGATTATGTTGTTTGTTTGTAATGCTGGACACTTGAACTAGCAGCGAAACACACACTAAGACTTAGAACATAATACAATAAAATCCAACATTAAAACCTTGAGCGATCATTAATTAAAATAAAAACTCAGTTCTGCATATATTTACTCAACGCTTTAATGGCTTTGCTGTTGCTGCCAGCAATAAACTACCACACCCACCTAGGCCCTGTTGTTGAGCAGAACAGAAGGTTTCTGCTGTGGTTAGTAGCGCCATTAAAGATTAACACGTGATGTCAGAAAGTGAGAGAGAACGAAATCAAAAAGCAGAATGGGAAAGATGAAGACAGTATATTGTAAAATGTGTTTCTAAACAAAAAGGCAGCAGATAACACGTCTATAGTCTGGATTTAGTCTCTCAGATGCTAGTCTGGTTCAGTTTATAGAAGTCCTTCTCTGTCACACATAGCTAGATGAATACAGATTACAGATTCATGTCTTTAGTTCATATTTGATGAGCCCTTAAAAGTAAAACATTACATTTTAAATACCAAAACTGTTCTCTGATCCTCAGCACCCCAGCTGGTCTGTGTGTTTGGGGGGAGCTGTGTGCTGCCTTGTCACTTCCAGCCAGACATTACTGTTATCCACTGGTCCAAGAAGAATGGTGCGAATGCTCAGGTCCACTCTCTTCCTCAATGAGAGCCAACTGAATGAACAGAGCCCTCTGTACCAGGGAAGGACGTCTCTGTTCCCTAATCAGATCTCTGGGGGCAACGCATCCCTTCGACTGTCCAAGGTGAACCTCGAGGACCAGGGCAGGTACACGTGTTACACCAGCTCTTCAACCAAGTACAATGAGATCATCGTCACCCTGACAGTGAGAGGTGAGCTGAACTGCTGTATCCTATTTAACTAAAACATTGTCATCATGCAACTGGCCGGTAGGTCCAGCCCATTTGCAACAGAAAGCGTGATCACTGCAGATGTTTTAACCAATGGCAAATCGACTGTAAGTTGATGCAGATATCTCGTAGTCGTTGTTATGTACTTTCACTAGGCATCTCAAGCAGTTGTGTATTTGGTATTTGTTTCATAAAGCACACAATTACAAAGATCAGTAACTCAGGTCAGGGTCCACTGGCATCTCTTTACAGACTGAAATATTACCCTTGAAGCTGAGACCTGAGTTTGGTTCTATAACAAAGTATACAATTTGCAATGTTCCCATGGCAGTGGTGTGGGTATTTTGGTATATTTTCTTAGGTATCGTTCATGGTTTTGTTAGTATTAGTAAGTAACTAACATCAATGCAGCAAACCAAATGAACCAAGTTAACTATGAGTTTATTGTTTTAATGTTGTTGCAGCTCCTGTTGCTAGAGTGGACATTATGCTACTAAAGCACACTGTCACCTGTAAGTCTGGAGGAATCTACCCAAGACCAGAGCTCACCTGGTCCGTCAGCCCTCGACTGGCCACTACCCTCCAGAACACAACCGAGGTCCATGAAGACGACCGGGGACTCTTTGACATCAGTGGCTCATTAAGGACCGTTTCCAATGACACAGAATGGGCCTACAGCTGCTCAGTCCAAAGTGAACGCAGTGCAAGGAAAGCCACGATGAGGCAAAACCGTAAGTCTTTTAATATCAAAATGGCAACAAGTCAAGTGTAAAGTGTCTGGTGCGATCCAATTTGCAGTGGCTTTAACTTAATGGGAACTGTCACGCTCCCTACTTTCTAACATATCGTTTTTCTTCATATGTGTGTCGTGAAAAATTGCAGTCTGTAACATCTACTCCGTTTCCGCTAAAAAAAATCACAGCAACGTTGGACCACTGATGTCATCAGTCTGGGATTTGCATTATCCATTGTCCCAATTTAGAAAATGTTGTCACTGGTCCAATTTCTGAGCTAATTTCACAACAATATCTTGTGTATGTCTGTCCATCCACTCGTCTGTCTGTCTGTCCATCCACTCATCTTTCTGTGTGGACTTTGAATGATCTCCCCATGTTGACGTGGGTTTCCTCCGGGTTCAAGTTGTAGCAGATGGCGCTGCTACCTGCCACTACAGTGGAGTCCTTGGACTCCCGATAACAAAGACAGGATGATGAGAAATCGGTTTATTGCTGAGTTTAGAAAGTTTGAACAAGACCCACAGGTGTGCAGCCTCACCCGCAGCCCCAGAGTCTAATCAGTCTGACTCAGGCCAGATGAGGCTGCTTAAACCAGCCACCAACCACACACACACACACACACATTAACACTCCTGCCCTGTGAATAACCAAGGCAAGGGCACTACATCTAGAGTTGGTTCCCAGGGACTATCCTATGGCAGCCCACCTCTCCAAGCTTCCTAGCTAGGATAGGTTAAATGTAGAGGATGAATTCCCCATGGGGGATTAATAAAGTATATCATATCTGTCTGTCTATCTATTTCAGCTCCAATGCAAAGTGCTTCATATCGTGAGGTGTCACTTCCTTGTAACGGCTCGGCGCTCTGTGACATCACTTGGACCTTCAAGCACAACCAAACCATCCTTACAAAACCAGCAGGAGGTAGACTGCAGGTGGAAAAAGAGTGGGAGCCACGTGTAAAAGAACTGTCAGAATCAGGTAGACTCCTGCTGTATGTGACCTCATCAGCCGAGAGTCAAGGGACGTACACGTGTGCTCTCAGTTACCCAGAGGAAACAGACGTGACCACCATTGAACTGATACTGGAGGACCATGATGGAGGTAGGCTCTCCCTCTGAAAATACAGAAGCTAATTTGTGTCGTGCAAGGTCTATTATGGCACCGTGGTACAAACAAGGACCATTGGGCAAAGAGTCCACTAAAATATATGTATAATAATACATATATTATGTAAATAATATGTCTAAATATATGTATCAGTTGCTTGATAAAATATTACATTCACATTATATCACAATGTAATGTAAATCTAGAAAAAAAGATCACATGTCACACACTTTGAAGTGTGTGACATGTGATCTTTTTGTATATATTTCTAGGTCTATTGTAGTTTAGATTTTGATATTGATATTTTATTATATTCATTGTTGGGCGGACTGAGACTTAGGCATTTAATTACCAACGACGGCTTCCTGTAATTGTGCGTATGACAATAAAGAACTTGAACACTTAGATGTATTCTCCACTTACTGCTAACATGTATCAACATTCTCATTTCAGAGGGATCTCAACACTTGGCTTTGGCTTCCTGTGTTTCTCGTCCTCCTCGTTATCATATTCATAATTATTGTGTTGTATGTATAAAAAGTAAGACTATTTTATTTACACATTTTGTTCACTGGGATTATGGTCTCGGGAAACCCTTGGTAACATCTCAACATATCTTTTCTCCGACAGAAAACATGAAACCCGAGTCAAAAGAGTTGAACCGTGAGAACAACTCAGGGACTGAGTTACCTCTCGTGAGTGCCCTCTAGTGTTGGTCTGGTGTCAGTTGTTGTGTTGATGTTTTCAATACTGATGGGACCGGGTAGTGTTGGAAATCAAATGTATCAACATCTCTATAATCACTTTTTTGTTTTACTCTCAGACTCGTGTTGACGGAGCTCCTCAGGAAACGGAGGAATTGTTACAACCTGAGACGTCAATTGTCTGCGGAAACGTCAGCCGGTTCGTCAGCCGTCATCACAGTTCTTCCTCCATGCGTTCACGGCTCTCGTCAAAGTAGCCACGCCCCCTTATCACATCCCGCATTCCTGTCATCGTTTCCCAGCCCTCGTCCTGATAGCCACGCCCCCTTGTTAGTTCTCCCCCGCAGCTGCAGCGCATCACCGTGATCTTCCCCCTCATGTTTTCCTGCCCTCTGATTGGCTGCCTGGGACCTCATTGTTGCCACCTGTTATGTTCCTTGTGTTTAAATAGGCGGCGTCTTCTTTTGTTCGGGGCCAGTTCATTATATACTGTTTCGTTGTTTGTTAGGCTCGTACTTGTTTGATGTGTATGAACAAGCGTCATGTTTCCACGTCATGCCACCGTCAGGTTTTTGTAGTTAGGTCTTTTGCTTTTGAGGATTTTGATATTACTGCATTTTTCCAGTAAAGACTTCATTTTGATACGTGTCATCGTGTCGTGCATTTGGGTTCACCGCCAAAGTCCCCGTTCCTCATTCCCCGCGTCTCCTGTGACAGAGTTGTGTGTACTCATTTGAGTTTAAGTGACTTAAAGTTTAGTGTTACATTTCAGAAAATAAATGATCGCTATTTTTGAGGATCATCATTAAGTTGGCAGGTGCTAGGCTATACCGGCCGTTTTTCCTGAGACCATCGCATGTGAGTCAACGACGAGGGATACCTTTTCCACACCTGAGAGAAGGTGGACGGTCTTGGTATGAGGAGCGCGCGGTGGAGGCAGTTAGTTGGCTTCCCGCTCCAGACCCTGGATGAGCTGCGGTAGAGGGAACGGGCCTTAGTCCATCCACATGGCCAACTAAAGGGTACCCACGCTGGGGTTTAAAACCCCGCGTCTTTTTGGTTTGGTTTATTGGCCACAGTGTTTTATTATGCAATGGATTGTGTGTATTTTCTATGCTGATGCGATTCTATTTTTTTAATTCTATTTTTCTATTTTCTATTTCTATTTTTATCTTATTTTTATAACTGCTGTCTGTCGTTGGGTTTTGCACATAAGATTTTCACCCACTGCTTTATACTTGTGTAAACTGTGAAGTGACAATAAACTTGACTTGACTTGACTATAGCCCTGTTTGGCTAAATAAATGTAAACTTTTACATGAAGTATTTGTGTTGAATATGGGTTTAGATTAAATTGAGCCTAGGTTGATGAGTAAACTAGTTGGTGGTGATGCAATCAAATGAGTTGACATTTGAGGGATACAGTATTTATCAAGCAGTATTTTACATACATTCTTTGAGGTGTCACTCAAAGTGGGGGCTCACACTTTTGATACTGGTAAATGTAAGGGAGGTAGATTATATAGCGTTTAATAATAGCCATTTCCATAGGCTATCCCAGGCCTCTTGGACACCCTGTGTGAAACAGCCACCCTAGACATATATCCTGCCTGGTAACTCCCATTTAAGGTCCTCCCTTGTTGTGCATCATTCAGGTGTTCATGGTAATAGACTATAGTGATACACCTGTTTACATTTCAGTTTAGTGGGGTAGGTTACACTCGTGAGTCATTTACTTTGAATTTATTGTAGATTGAAACCTCAAAGCGTTCAGGTGCATGAGGCCAAACGTCAACAGAAAGCATGGCTGACCGTGACAAGGTGCTGTTTCTTTGGGTCGCCATTAGACAATTGACGTGATTTACGTGCGTTACTGGTTTTACGTTATGATAGTATGTCTTATTTTAATTAAATACAGATTAACATACTTTACACAAAATACGATTCTCCCTCAAAGCTCACTCAATTTCAATTCTATTAGATGTTCATCAAAACAATGCTTCTTCCTCCTCAGATCACAATGGGATTCCATTCTCTTTAGCTTATCTGCTAAAATGACCCACTAATACACTGTCAACATTTATAGTAAGGCACCTTTCTTCCTCCCCTACTCTCACAACCACCAGCCGCCACTGATATATATCTACTGTATATAGATATAGATGTATATCTATATATATATATAGCCCCCCCATTCCCTCCAGCAGAATGAATTCCCTACAATTCAAGTGGATTGGCTGCCCATGTGGCTCTGAAGTCCACGATGAGCTCCTATTGCACAACCCAGAATAGCTGAACACCCAGAACAGAACACACACACACACACACACACACACACACACACACACACACATATGATAAACAAACACACACTCCCTTGTGTTTCAGGATATGTCGGAGGATTAACCTACTGTACTAAAACATATCGCACAGTGAACTCTTGGTGCCTCAATATGTGTCCCATTTAAGCCCTGACACATCTTGAGACGTTAAACCTTTACTTTTCAAGCTTAACTAAATTAAACCACCGGACCTCCTTGTGTACATTTTAAGTCCTGTTTTTCTAAATAGGCGTATTTAATACTATTTCTATTAAAACTAGAAATCACTTTGTATATTAGTTTATTGCTACTGATGACACAAGAATGAGAGAGGTATAGGACTTAGCTAAAACTACAAAAATATCTAGTCATCACTTAGTTGTATGTTGATGGAATTCCTTAGTGTTTAATATAGTTCAACAGCTTCCAGATGGCTTTAACTGGGGAACTCTAAGCCCAGTTCATGCAGAGATCAACTATATCTTCATGGCAAAGGAACACAACTGCGAAACACACATTGTCCTTTGGACACATATCCAGCTCCTCTTGATCAAGTGGCATGGCACAGTCCTCAGTGTGTTCCATAACTCAGAGGTGGAGTACATCACATTTAGGATTCTGCTTGGTACAAGATAATAACTTCTGTGCACAAGTTATCTTATGTTGAGGGCCGTAGGTCTGGGCGCCCCCTTCTGTTACTGGATTATGGACTTCCTGACGGCCAGGCCTCAAGTGGTGAAGATTGGGAACAACATCTAATCCACTCTGGTCCTCAACACCGGAGCCCCCCAAGGCCTCAGTCCCCGGCGGCACTCGCTGTACACACACGACTGCAACAATTTGACACGTCATCGGACTGATAAGGGAGGACGACAAAACAGAGTAGAGAGATGAGGTCGTCTAGCTGATCTAGCAATAGTGCAAGGACAACAGCCTTTCACTGAATGTCAGCAAGACTTAGGAAACTACATATCCTGGAACTACAGATCTCAGGTGACCTTGCGTGGACCGCACCACGGAGGTCATGCACACCAGTCCCTCTGTGCCCTGTAGTGCCTCAGGAGAAGCGCCATAGACAAACGGTGGCTGGTGAGCGTCTCCCGTGGCACCGTAGAGAGCGTCCTGATGAGTGAACCACTGTGTGGTACAGAAACACCACTGCACTGGACAAAGAACCCATCCAGTTGTGAGGGCGGTGGAAAAGATCATCGGGTGTTCCATGCATTTCCATGCAGATCATCAGTTCCATGCATTTAGAAGATCTGTAGGACGAGATGTCGGAAGAAGGCCATCTCCATTACAAAGGACTGCAACCACCCTGGTCACCATCTCTTCTCCCTCCTATGGTCCTGTTGCATATGGAAAATAAAAACATCTTGAATCTTGATTATTATAATCAAGAGTAACTAAAATTGTATTCACAGGTGAGTACATCTTTTCATCAATGTAGGAAGCTGTAGGAGCCAATTTAGGAATTGGTTCATTAATATGTCCTATATTCATGTTTTGATATTTCAATTTGATAATAGTTTAATAGTCTATAGTTTAAAAAGATTTGTCATGATTTCATGATTTGATAAGACTTTGTTTGTTTAAAAAGAGACAATGAGACAATATGTGATAAAAACATTTCTTTATTTTGATAGACTGGAACTGTCATGTGACTACTTATATCAGCTGGGTAGAAGGCAGCTTGAG
The DNA here is from genome assembly GCA_027704905.1 of Muraenolepis orangiensis. Taxonomy (NCBI): domain Eukaryota; kingdom Metazoa; phylum Chordata; class Actinopteri; order Gadiformes; family Muraenolepididae; genus Muraenolepis; species Muraenolepis orangiensis. The sequence goes on from CM051009.1 coordinate 16,686,955, forward strand.
TTTTTTGAATGGAACCAGCTTAGATAGTAGCGTCATAGTTTTTGGCCGTGCGACGAGCGATTTGACACGTTATGTTTTTCTTTTATTTATTAAATTGTAAACTATACACGTGGTCCTGTCGTTCGCGTTCAAGACTCCCGTTATTCACCTACTCTGGCTTCAAGGGTGTTCAGCATGAAGTAGGAAAACAGCCAATCCTTTGACTCTACGACAAGGTAATGAGAAGCCTTCATGTTGTATATTGCCTGCCAGAAACGTGGCGAAGATAGAAGGCTACGGCCAATGAATAAATATGAATATGAATGTCTAAATATACTAACGTTAACTACTCGGAGCTAACGTGACTGAATGCCACGAAAGTGAAAGTTTCCCTGCAGGCGAACTCACGTCGCAACTTTAACTCAACCAAGCAGAGTCCGTCATAATATTAGAAGCTGTTTTGCATTTCTTTTGAATAAGAAAAGTGACTTTTAAGTTAAAGGTGCTTTTGAACACTGCATGCAAACTGAGAAGGGATTGGAACATAAATTGCAAAAATGCATTGCACTAAGAAGACAAAGACTAAGAGATCTGTCTAATAAAATGAATATAATGGAGACACTTATGAAAGATGTACAAAATGTACAACGTGTCCAAGATGGGATGGAAAATGACTTTGTTAATGTATTAGAGGAATTCAACTGTCTTAATAAAGAAGTGACATGCCTATTATCCGAAGAAGAACAACAAACATTTGACCAAGATAGTTGGTTTGAGCCCAAAATGGCGCCCATCAGACACTTCATGAAATCTACAAAACAATGGATTGCAGCCGTGCACATATCACATCAAGTGGATGATCAGCATAAAGAGGACACTCAGCTACAAAAAGAGCCTGAAGCAGAAAAAGATTTGCAAGATGGCGTCCAACCTGAAGATAGCGTTTCACAGACCAGCGTCGGCAACGCTGGATACGCCCGCCCACATGGGTCTCAAGTAAGCCGCTCATCACTAGGATCACGAGTTTCAGCAACACGTGGTAAACACGTGTCTGCCAAATGCCCTAAATGTAAATGTAAATGTAAATGTAAACAAGAAGCAGAGCATACATCGTTGCTGGAACGCGCCGCGGCACTGAAGAAGTGGCAGCAGCTAGCACTGGAAGAAGCTAAACTCAAAGCTAAAAAAGAAGAGCTTGAGATGGAGACTGCTTTGGCCGAAAGTAGCGCGAAGCTAAATGTGCTCAACGAGTATCAAAGATCAGAGGATGGTGGGAGTAGGAGCCGCAGAGGGAGCGCGAAACAAGAATTAACCCGCGCCTCGCCTCCTCAACCAGACAACGCAAACCATCATGCGCAGCCACGGATGCCGCGCATCCAACCACCACAAATGGCTCTACGAGACTCTCTCATCTCTCATTCCAACATCAGTAGAGATGATGACATGCTGAAGGTCATGCAAAAACAGAACATAATCACAGAGCTCCTTGTAAAGCAGCAGAGGCAATCGCAGCTACCAACAAGGGATATCCCAGTGTTCAGGGGTGACACACTGCAATACAAGTCCTTCATTCGAGTATTCGAACACTCAATAGAACAGAAGACAGACAACGATCAGGATAAATTGTACTTCTTGGAACAATTTACAAATGGCGAACCCCAGGAGCTAGTTCGCAGCTGTGTCCACATGCAACCTAGCAGAGGCTACAAGGAAGCAAAGCGACTGCTGCACAGGCACTATGGAGACGAACTACGGATCGCCAGCGCTTACATCGACAAGGCACTCCAATGGCCGCAGATCAAGTCTGAAGATGGAAGGGCGCTAAATGCCTACGCAATGTTTCTGGTTGGATGCCGCAACACAATGGAGGACATTGATGCAATGGAGGAAATGGATAACCCTACCAACCTACGGACGGTAGTATCCAAGTTACCCTACAAATTGAAAGAGCGTTGGCGCACTGAAGCCTACAACATCAAAGAGAGAAGAGACCGAAGAGCAAAATTTAATGACCTGGTGACCTACATAGAGCGTCAAGCCAAAATAGCAACGGATCCCCTCTTCGGTGACATACCAGACAGCCGTCCAACCACAGTTGGAAAGAACGAGAGGGAAAGGCCCCCAGCTAGGAAAGAGAAACGTGGGAGCTTCGCAACAACCGTCACCACGGAAAAACCAAACAAAAAAGGAAGTGCCTTTGAGAAGCCATGCATGTCAGCAAGCTCACGCCCTGGACACTTTAAAATAAAATCAAGAGTCAACCACACAAGGAGTTTTTAAAGTCAAAAGGTTTGTGCTTTGGGTGCTTGGCTTTGGGCCATCTCAGCAAGTTCTGCAAGAAAAGAACCGAGTGTAAGGAGTGTGCACTAAAACATCCAGACATCCTACACAAAGGCAAAGAAGAAAATTCTACCTCCCAGGAAAAGATCAATGGTGCTCGAGAAGTATCAAGCCTTCAAGTTCCCTACACGCAAGAAGCCATCTGCCTCACTGGGGCCGGAGACAATGAATGTGTGCTGTCAATAATACCGGTGAAAATCAAGTCAAGAAAGAGTGACAAACACGTAGTGACATATGCTTTTTTGGATCCGGGGAGCACAGCAACGTTCATCACAGAAGGCCTGCGGAAGAAACTGAACGTTAAAGGGAAACCAACGCAAGTACTCCTCAGCACCATGGGACAAGACAAACCTGGAGGACAGAAACTCATGAACAGTTATATGATATCAGACTTGGAGGTATGTGGGCTGGAAGACAGCAAATTCATCAAGCTACCCAAGGCGTACACCCACAGTAACATACCGGTGCCCACCGAGAACATATCCAAGCAATCAGAAATCCGGAAGTGGCCTTACCTCAACGACGTACGCCTGCCAGAGATAGAAGCGGACGTCGGCCTACTTATCGGAGCAAACTGTGCAAGAGCAATGGAGCCATGGCACGTTATAAACAGTAGAAACGGAGGACCTTATGCAGTGAAGACTGTCATTGGCTGGGTCGTGAACGGGCCCATAAGGAAGGAACAGAGTGATGAGATCAACCAGCCTCACTGCTCAGTGAACAGGATCACAGTGACAGAAATCGAAAAGCTGCTGGTCCAGCAGTACAACACCGACGACAAGGAAGAGATGTCTCAAGAAGACAAGCAGTTCATGCAGTCGGTGAAGAAAACGACAACTTTCGAGAACGGCCATGACAGCATCGGATTGCCGCAAGAATGACAAGCTGCCAATGCCCAACAACCGTTGTATGGCGAAACAGCACATGGCTAGTTTGCACCGGAAATTCAAGAAGGACCCCGGGTTCTACGAAGACTACAACAACTTCATGGACAACGTCATCGAAAAAGGCTATGCCGTCGGAATTCCAGCTGATCAGCTGAACCGTGCAGACGCCAGGGTGTCCTACATACCACACCACGGGGTGTACCACGCCAAGAAGAAAAAGATGAGAGTTGTCTTCGACTGCGCCGCAGTCTCTGAACAGTAGGCTACTACAAGGACCCGACATGACCAACACGCTAGTTGGTGTCCTCTTAAGATTCCGTGAGGAGCCAGTAGCGATGATGGCCGACATCGAGTCAATGTTTTATCAGGTGAAGGTACCTGAACATGACGCAGACCTCCAACGCTTCTTTTGGTGGCCCAACGGCAACTTTAATGAGCCCATGGAAGAATTCAGAGTGACAGTGCACCTCTTTGGTGCTACCTCATCACCAAGCATTGCATCGTATGCGTTGAAGAGAACCGCAGAAGATCACAAAGCCACTGCGCCCCCAGAAGCCGTTCAAACAGTGCTAAACAATTTCTACGTAGACGACTGCTTGAAGAGCGTGGCATCGGAAAAGGACGCAGTGACCTTGGCTAAGGATCTTTGCACCTTGTGTGCCAGCGGAGGATTCACCTTGACGAAATGGATGAGCCATAACAGGAAAGTGCTCATGTCCATCCTAGAAGAACACAGAGCTAAAGAAATTAAGAACCTGGATCTCAATTCTGAAGCTCTACCTGTCGAGAGAGCGCTCGGCATACAGTGGGATACAGAAACCGATACTTTCACCTACAGCATCAAGCTGCCAGACAAGCCGATGACAAGAAGGGGAATCATGTCCGTCGTCAACTCCATCTACGACCCCCTCGGCTTACTGGCACCGGTCATCCTGCCTGCTAAACTCCTGCTGAAAGATCTGTGTAAGGAGCTACGTGGATGGGATGAAGACATTGGTGAAAAACACGCAGAGGATTGGAAAGGATGGATAGAAGACGTTACTCACCTCTCCAACTTTCAAGTGAACAGGTGCTTGAAACCTGCTGACTTTGGACGCACTGCTACAGCGCAGTTGCACCATTTTCCGGATGCCTCAGAGAATGCCTACGGCACTGCAACTTACCTGTTACTGGAGAACAAGCAAGGCAAGAAACATTGTTCCCTCGTGATGGGCAAGTCAAGAGTAGCCTCACTCAAACAAGTCACAATCCCCAGACTAGAACTTCAAGTTCCGCTACAACCATCTACCTTCTGGACTGATAGCACTACAGTGCTCAGATACGAGACAATGACACTGCTCGCTTCAAAACCTTCGTGGCAAACAGAATCAGCCTGATCCGAGAAGCCACCAAGCCTTCCCAATGGAAGTATGTAAAAACAACAGAAAACCCAGCAGATCAGTCCAGCTGAAGGCCAAGAACTTGGCACAATCAAGGACGTGGATCGACGGACCAAGTTTCCTGCTGAACAAAGAGAGTGACTGGCCGGAACAACCCCTTCCAAAGAAGGAAAGCCTTCAAGACGACCCAGAGGTCAAGAACACGGCGACGGTCAACACAGTCAACACAATCAAAGTCGAAGATGACATGGAACCAGTGTGCAAGCTGGTCGAGTACTACTCGGAATTTGCAGAAACTAAAAAGAGCTGTGGCATGGATTCTAAAACTAAGGAGGACTCTGCAACAACTGAAAGAGGAAAGAAAAGAGTCATCACGAAGAATCATCCAAACAGAAAAGGACCCTGAAAAGCAAAAGTCCAAGCTAAAGCATCACATGGAGAAATATAGAACAACAATGGAAAATAAACCACTTACCTTGGATGATCTGGTGGCCGCAGAGTCAGAAATAATCCAGTCCAGCCAGAGACAACAGTTCAACGAAGAACTCAAAGCACTGCAGAAGGGAAAGCAAGTTAGTCACAACAGTCAGTTGTTCAGACTAGACCCTGTACTTCAAGAGAACATTTTGAGGGTTGGCGGAAGCCTTAACAAGTCAGCCATGCCAGAGACAAACGGCCAGCAATCATATCAAAGCACAGCAGAGTTGCCACGCTGATCCTGACAGACATCCACCAAAGGACAGGACATGCCGGACGCAGCTACGTCTTGGCACAACTAAGATGCAAGTATTGGATTCCACAAGCCAACTCTGCAATCAGAAAGCTACTCAACAAGTGTGTCACGTGCCGCAGGATCACTGGAAAGGTCGGGGAGCAGAAGATGGCGAACCTACCAGAAGATCGCCTCCTGCCCGATAAACCCCCATTTACGAATGTTGGCGTTGACTTCTTTGGGCCCTTCGGTGTAAAGCGGGGCCGGAGTACAGTAAAGAGATACGGTGTGTTGTTCACATGCCTTACCCTGAGAGCGGTACACATTGAAGTCGCAGACAGCCTTGACACAGACTCTTGTGTAAATGCAATTTGACGCTTTGTATGCCGAAGAGGACAAGTCACCATCATGCGGTCCGATAATGGCACGAATTTTGTGGCCGCTGAAAGAGAATTGAGAGAAGCAATCCAACAACTGGACAATGACAAGATTGAAGGAGCTTTTCAACCAAAAGGGATCAAATGGATATTCAACAGCCCAGCAGCCTCCCACCAAGGCGGGATTTGGGAAGACAGATTCGAACAGTCAGGAGAATTCTCAGCTCCATCATGAAAGAGCAAGAACAAACCAAGACCAACGTACTGGAAAGGCCAGTAAACAAACTGTGCTTGCTAGAGGAAGCACACGAGAAGAGGACTGAGTGAGAATAGTCCCCAAGAGACTCAAAGTTCGCCAGTTCATGGACATTATAATTTGTTTAGTAATTGCTTAGCCCTCCTGCCTAACCAATTTGGGGCCGGATAATGTAGGAGCCAATTTAGGAATTGGTTCATTAATATGTCCTATATTCATGTTTTGATATTTCAATTTGATCATAGTTTAATAGTCTATAGTTTAAAAATATTTGTCATGATTTCATGATTTGATAAGACTTTGTTTGTTTAAAAAGAGACAATGAGACAATATGTGATAAAAACATTTCTTTATTTTGATAGACCGGAACTGTCATGTGACTACTTATATCAGCTGGGTAGAAGGCAGCTTGAGTTTTTTGAATGGAACCAGTGTAGATAGTAGCGTCATAGTTTTTGACCGTGCGACGAGCGATTTGACATGTTATGTTTTTCTTTTATTTATTAAATTGAAACTATACACGTGGTCCTGTCGTTCGCGTTCAAGACTCCCGTTATTCACCTACTCTGGCTTCAAGGGTGTTCGAAACTCACAGACGTTTGGATATTACACCTACAAAAGCATTCCACCAGGTTTTGCTCCCTTAAAACCTGCCGTCCAGGAGAGGCGTAGCACCTTTGCACTTTAAACCCCCTGTTTTATGACGATCTCTATCACACCTGAATGTGAGATATGCTAATTACCTATTGTTAACTTTTGAGCGCGTGCCATCTACTTTCATTTAGAAAGAATTATCCGCACGGCAGCCTACAACTGAGAGAGTGCAAAACAGGATAGGAATGGACATGTGTCTGATTGTGTTTCTTATGGCGATGGTCCTCGTTCCTGGAGGTAAGCTTAACTAAATATAAACCGTGTTTCTGGACCTCAGACCTAATAGACCTACCAATAATGATTATTTTGTTTGTTTGTAATGCAGGACACTTGAACTAGCAGCGAAGCACACACACTAAGACTTACAAAATAATACAATAAAATACAACATTAAAACCTTGAGCGATCATTAATTAAAATAAAAACTCAGTTCTGCATATATTTACTCAACGCTTTAATGGCTTTGCAGTTGCTGCACCAATAAACCACCACACCCACCTAGAACCTGTTGTTGAGCAGGACAGAAGGTTTCTGCTCTGGTTAGGAGTTCCTCAGTAAACACATTAGCACTATCTCCATGGAAACAAGCCACAGAGTAACGTTAGCGTTAAAACCTTGTCCATCATTATTGTTCATTCAGGTGGGTTAAACTCACTTCATAAACGCCATTATACGATTGGTTTAAATGTAACAAATTAATGAACAAGTCCATGTTGTGTTGTGTCACAACAAACATGTTATTTTATGTAATTTAGTGAAAAACCCGACCTAACGGTTACGGTAACCCCCCTAACCCTAACCCTAACCCCCAAACACACGGTGCGGTACTTTGGCTTTTGCTGAAAGGAACGTCACGTCAGCGCCATTAAAGATTAATATGTGATGTCAGAAAGTGAGAGAGAACGAAATAAAAAAGCAGAGTGGTAAAGATAAAGGCAGTATATTGTAAAATGTGGTACTAAACAAAAAAGTAAATTGAAAAAGGCAGCAAATAACACGTCTATAGTGTGGATATAGTCTCTTAGATGCTAGTCTGGTTGAGATTGTATAAGTCCTTATCTGTCACACATAGCTAGATGAATACAGATTACAGATGAATGTCTTTAGTTCATATTTGATGAGCCCTTAAAAGTAAAACATTACATTTTAAATACCAAAACTGTGTTCTGATCCTCAGCACCCCAGCTGGTCTGTGTGTTTGGGGGGAGCTGTGTGCTGCCCTGTCACTTCCAGCCAGACATTGCTATCCTCCACTGGGTCAAGATGAATGGCGAGTTTGTTCCAGTCCACTCCTTCTTCCACAATGAGAGCCAACTAAATGACCAGAGCTCTCTGTACCAGGGAAGGACGTCTCTGTTCCTTAATCAGATCTCTGGGGGCAACGCATCCCTTCGACTGTCCAAGGTGAACCTCCAGGACCAGGGCAGGTACAAGTGTTACACCAGCACTTCAACCAACAACAGGGAGACCATCGTCACCCTGACAGTGAGAGGTGAGCTGAACTGCTGTATCCTATTTTACTAAAACATTGTCATCATGCAACTGGCCGGTAGGTCCAGCCCATCAATATATCATGTTCATGTTTTTTCAACGGAAAGCGTGATCATCGCAGATGTTTTAACCAATGGCAAATCGACTGTAAGTTGATGCAGATATCTCGTAGTCGTTGTACTTTCACTAGGCATCTCAAGCAGTTGTGTATTTGGTATTTGTTTCATAAAGCACACAATTACAAAGATCAGTAACTCAGGTCAGGGTCCACTGGCATCTCTTCACAGACTGAAATATTACCCTTGAAGCTGAGACCTGAGTTTGGTTCTAGTGGCGTTGCGCAATATTTCGGGGCTCCCCCGCAGGTCGTAAAGTCCAACGGGGGGGGGGGTTGTCGCGATCGTGAAGTCCGATGGTAGGGTGGTGGTCCGGGCCGGCAGGTATGCCAGACGGCCAGTCCAGCCGTGGTGCCTAGCAACTTAAAAGGGAGGGGGGGGCCCCTGGGGGTGGGGGCCTCCTAAACTCCGGGGCTCCCCCGCACCGCGGGGGCTGCGGGGGCCTCCGCTACGCCACTGAATTTGCAATGTTCCCATGGCAGTGGTGTGTGTATTTTGGTATATTTTCTTAGGTATCGTTCATGGTTTTCTTAGTATTAGTAAGTAACTAATATCAATGCAGCAAACCAAATTAACCAAGTTAACTATGAGTTTATTGTTTTAATGTTGTTGCAGCTCCTGTTGCTAGAGTGGACATTATGCTACAAAACCACACTGTCACCTGTAAGTCTGGAGGAATCTACCCAAGACCAGAGCTCACCTGGTCCGTCAGCCCTCGACTGGCCACTACCCTCCAGAACACAACCGAGGTCCATGAAGACGACCGGGGACTCTTTGACATCAGTGGCTCATTAAGGACCGTTTCCAATGACACAGAATGGGCCTACAGCTGCTCAGTCCAAAGTGAACGCAGTGCAAGGAAAGCCACGATGAGGCAAAACCGTAAGTATTTTAATATCAAAATGGCAACAAGTCAAGTGTAAAATGTCTGGTGCGATCCAATTTGCAGTGGCTTTAACTTAATGGGAACTGTCACGCTCCCTATATTCTAACATATTGTTTTTCTTCATATGTGTGTCGTGAAAAAATTGTAGTCTGTAACATCTACTCCGTTTCCGCTAAAATAAATCACAGCAACGTAAAATGGAAAAATGTTGTCACTGGTCCAATTTCTGAGCTAACTTCACAACAATATCTTGTGTATGTCTGTCCATCCTCTCGTCTGTCTGTCTGTCCATCCACTCATCTTTCTGTGTGGACTTTGAATGCTCTCCCCATGTTGACGTGGGTTTCCTCCGGGTTCAAGTTGTAGCAGATGGCGCTGCTACCTGCCACTACAGTGGCGTCCTTGGACTCCCGATAACAAAGACAGGATGATGAGAAATTGGTTTATTGCTGAGTTTAGAAAGTTTGAACAAGACCCACAGGTGTGCAGCCTCACCCAGCAGCCCCAGAGTATAATCAGTCTGACTCAGGCCAGATATGGTAAATGGACACATACAATGGATATAGCGCTTTTCTAACCAATGGTTACTCAAAGCGCTTTACATATCAAGTCTCACATTCACCCATTCATACACACATTCAACCACCAATGGTGGAGTCAACCATGCAAGGAGACAGCCAGCGCATCAGGAGCAGTTAGGGTGTCTTGCTCAAGGACACCTTGACAGCTTTTGCTAGGAGGAGGCGGGGATCGAACCAGCAACCTTCCAGTTGTGATGCAACCGCGCTACCTCCTGAGCTAAACTGACGCCCAAGATGCCCAGATGAGGCTGCTTAAACCAGCCACCAACCACACACACACACAGACACATTAACACTCCTGCCCTGCGAATAACCGAGGCAAGGGCACTACATCTAGAGTTGGTTCCCAGGGACAATCCTATGGCAGCCCACCTCTCCAAGCTCCTAGCTAGGATAGGTTAAATGTAGAGGATGAATTCCCCATGGAGGATTTATAAAGTATATCATATATGTCTGTCTATCTATTTCAGCTCCAATGCAAAGTGCTTCATATCGTGAGGTGTCACTTCCTTGTAACGGCTCGGCGCTCTGTGACATCACTTGGACCTTCAAGCACAACCAAACCATCCTTACAAAACCAGCAGGAGGTAGACTGCAGGTGGAAAAAGAGTGGGAGCCACGTGTAACAGAACTGTCTGAATCAGGTACACTCCTGCTGTATGTGACCTCATCAGCCGAGAGTCAAGGGACGTACACGTGTACTCAAAGTTACTCCGAGGAAACAGACGTGACCACCATTGAACTGATACTGGAGGACCATGATGGAGGTAGGCCCTCTCTCTGAAAATACAAAAGCAAATTTGTGTCGTGCAAGGTCTATTAATGGCACCGTGGTACAAACAAGGACCATTGGGCAAAGAGTCCACAAAAATATATGTATAATAATACATATATTATGTAAATAATATGTCTAAATATATGTATCAGTTGCTTGATAAAAAAAATAACATTCACGTTATATCACAATGTAATGTAAATCTCGTCACACACTTTGAAGTGACACATTATATGTATATTTTATATTTTATTATATTCATTTTTGGGGGGCCTGAGACCCGAGATTCAAGCATTTCATTGCCGATGACGGCTTCCTGTAATTGTGCGTATGACAATATAGAACTTGAACACTTAGATGTATTCTCCATTTACTGCTAACATGTATCAACATTCTCATTTCAGAGCGATCTCAAACACTGCTTTGGCTTCTTGTGTTGCCCGTTCTGGTTTTCATATTCATAATAATTTACAAATGTGCAAAAAGTAAGACTATTTTATTTACACATTTTGTTCACTGGGATTATGGTCTCTGGAAACCCTTGATAACATCTTAACATATATTTTCTCTGACAGAGAACCGTGAGAACAACCTCGTGAGTGCCCTCTAAGTGTTGGTCTGGTGTCAGTTGTTGTGTTGATGTTTTCAATAGTGATGGGACCGGGTAGTGTTGGAAATCAAATGTATCAACATCTCTATAATCACTTTTTTGTTTTACTCTCAGACCCGTGTTGACGGAGCTCCTCAGGATGGAATGTTATAACCTGAGACGTAAATCGTCTGCGGACAATCAGAGACGGTACGGCCAGAGCTCCCACCTCAGCTGTTGAGTAGGGAGAACAGACCCACCACCAACTCCTCTGGGAGGCCCTGGGAACCAATCAGCAGAGCTTACTGCGCTGGTGATTACCCAATCAGAGTTTTGGGGGGCGGCTCATCATCATGCAAGGATCTATCTTGTGTCATTCATTAATTCCGCTTTCCAGAAAACTCTTCAGTCATTTACTTTGAGGCCAAACGTCAACAGAAAGCATGGCTGACCGTGACAATGTGCTGTTTCTTTGGGTCACCTTTAGACAATTGACGTGATTTACGTGCATTACTGGTTTTACTTTTTGATAGTATGTCTTATTTGAATTAAATACAGATTAATATACTTTACACAAAAAACGATTCTCCCTCAAAGCTCACTCAATTTCAATTCCGTTAGATTTGTTCGATAGCACAAGCCACTGTGCATGACACTTCTATTCCGATTTTTATCATAAATGGATTAATCACAAGATATCTATTTTTCATCAAAACAATGCTTCTTCCTCCTCAGATCACAATCGGATTCCATTCTCCTTTAGCTTATCTGCTAAAATGACCCACTATTAACATTTGTCCCACTGTCAACATTTATAGTAAGGCTGTTTTGCCCCCACGCTCTAATTGATCCCAGGTGTTTCCCATTGTTTTCCGGGCTGGTTCCACATGTGCTCCGTGGCTACACCTGCTCCCGAGGACCCCCACCTGCTCCCGAGGAGGACCCCCACCTGCTCCCGAGGATCCTCCCCACCTGCTCCCGAGGATCCCCCCCACCTGCTCCCGAGGATCCCCCCCACCTGCTCCCGAGGATCCTCCCCACCTGCTCCCGAGGATCCCCACCACCTGCTCCCGAGGATCCCCCCCACCTGCTCCCCGAGAACCCCCACCTGCTCCCGAGGATCCTCCCCACCTGCTCCCGAGGATCCTCCCCACCTGCTCCCGAGGATCCTCCCCACCTGCTCCCGAGGATCCCCCCCACCTGCTCCCGAGGATCCCCACCACCTGCTCCCGAGGATCCCCCCCACCTGCTCCCCGAGAACCCCCACCTGCTCCCGAGGATCCTCCCCACCTGCTCCCGAGGATCCTCCCCACCTGCTCCCGAGGATCCTCCCCACCTGCTCCCGAGGATCCCCCCCACCTGCTCCCGAGGATCCCCACCACCTGCTCCCCGAGGTTCCCCACCTACTCCTGAGGATCCTCCCTACCTGCTCCCGAGGATCCCCCCCACTTGCTCCCGAGGAGGACCCCCACCTGCTCCCGATGATCCCCCCCCACCTGCTCCCGAGGATCCCACCCACCTGCTCCCCGAGGACCCCCACCTGCTCCCGAGGACCCCTTCCTAGCTCGTGGAACCCTCTCTGCCGAAGACCGACGTCGGGGGCGATATCCTGAGAACCCGGGGCTCTCGGGCGGTCGTCTGGTGCCTCCCCTCAGGGGGGGGGGGGATACTGTTGTGCCCCCGCGCTCTAATTGATCCCAGGTGTTTCCCATCATAATCAGGCCGGCTGAGGCCTGATTATGATACTTAAGGCGATCGAAGACCGACGTCGGGGCTTGACCACCGCACACCTTACTGAGAACCTTACGGCTCCCCCCCCCCGCTCCAAGGACCCTATCCTATCCTACCTTGTGTTATTGAGTTTGTGGATATTTTTTGTTTTGGTTGTCCTTTGTCTCTTCTTCTGGGTTCTCTGGCACATTTGGCTCGCCGGTCTAGTTGGGTCATAACAAAAGCACCTTCCTCCCCTACTCTCACAACCACCAGCCGCCATTGAGATATATATATATATATATTCCCTCCTGCAGAATGCATTCCCTACAATTCAAGTGGATTGGGTGCCCCGGTGGCTCTGAAGTCTACGATGAGCTCCTATTGCACAACCCAGAACAGCAGGAAAGTAACAACAAGTAAGTGAGTGAACTTTTACACTGTTCAAAGTTCTGAATCTGTAATCTGTATTCATCGAGCTATAAATGTCTCTTAAATGACAGCCTATGGACCATCTGTACAAACAGGTTTCCCCCTGCTAAACATCCTCCCTCTGTCCCATCACTCTTTATTTATATTTTGAATTATGCTTTTATTTTAATTTGATCTATCTTATCTGTCTCATTTTAATGTACGTATGTAACTATTGAATGAGTGTCATTTTACCCTGTCTGGAAAGCGCCTTTGGTGTCCAAAAAATGGCTATATGAAATTGAATGTATTATTATTTTTTGGAAAACTCGAAAAACAAAACAAACAGGAACTGGAGAACAATGTTGTTCTGTCTGACACTGGCCACTAGATGTCAGGGTGCTGACTCTGTATATGTCGGAGGATTAACCTACTGTAGTAAAACATATAGCACAGTGAACTCTTGGTGCCTCAATGTGTGTCCCATTTAAGCCCTGACTCATCTTGAGACGTTAAACCTTTACTTATCAAGCTTAACTGAATTAAACCTTCCAATCCAACCGAACTCCTTCCAGTAGGATAACCTACTGTGGAGTAGACCCAGTCAATGAACCAGCTCCACTTCTAATCCACCTCATGCCTGTTTTCTCCATTTGGATGTGGTATCTCTTCAGTTGGACAACATAGAACAGTCCCTGTCTTTATGTAGAGCCCAACACACGCTCAATGCTCTGGATATAGGATGGGATTTATCTTGTGATTCATCATTTGAATACAAATCTGACAATTTGAAACGATTTGTGTTTTAATAATGAGAATCTGAAATTCAACTCCAAACTGTGTGCTCTATTCTATGTATAATCCCTATATTCACGCAGTAGTTCATTGGTTCTGTTCTTGGTATGTCAAACAATAAGGAAATAATAAATCAGGTTAGGTTTCAGAAGAACTATAAAGTGTGAATGAGTCACTGAGTTTGTAATCAATTTTTCTTCCTCTCTTTCTCTCTCTCTTTCTGTCTGTTCAATACAAATCACAGTACACCAAGACACTCCATTTGAACCTTCAAATCAAATCCTACATTCAAAAATGATATTAAGTAATAAATACAGCAATTCAAAAACCTTTAAGAAAATACTTTTGACTTTTCAAAGCACGTCAAACTAAGTCCACAACCTCAGAATAGATAGTAATATATGGGACACATGCAAAAAGGAATTATGTACATTTTATACTTTTAAATATAAAGATAATAATAATAATTATGATTATAGACTAGGATTTTAGGGAGGCTCAGATTTTCTCATATGTTAGCTCCAACGGAAAAAAAGGGTTATGAACCAGCGTTCAACCACCGTGTTGTTATTCCATCACCACGCCGCTCTCCTCTCTAGCCACGCTCTACTGACTCCCTCTGGTGTCCACCTGAGGTTACTGCACCTAGAAGGACACTTCGTCACAGAAGACCGTGATTACGTTCTACTTCGGTGGATACTCTTTTCTCCAATCTCCCTGTTACTCCTTCGTCACAACGGTTATTCACCCTGCCTCCACTAGAGGGCAGCATCAACCCTCATTACTTCTCCTCCACACCTGCAGCACATTATAATCAACCTGCCTATTGAAGCCTACCCCGGAACCAGTGGCGGCTGGCCCATAGGGGGCGATGGGGCGCCGCCCTCCCCCAAACCACACGCACAAAAAAAAAATATATATATATATATATATATATAAATTGTCAATATGTGTGTGGAATGCACCCAGAAATATGTGTAAAATATGATTTTAAAATAATTTGCGCAACATAATATGCTTTTCCTAGTACACATATGCCTAGTACACTGCAGCCTTAAGGGCGCATTTGTATGACGATGCTGCTGGGGCGCTTTTCAAATCGCCCCACGGAGGCGGGTCTCTGTAGCAGTTTAGCCAATTGCTGATTCAAGATATAAACGAGTGACATGAAAGGTAGCCAATCAGCGTCCTCAAAACGTCTTCCCGTGGGGCGCTTTTCAAATCGCCCCACGGACTTCGTCATTTGTGTGCGTCACAGTGTACTACTAGGAAAAGCATATTATGCCCTGTCTCTGCGGGCACACACACGCACACACACACACACACACACAGACGCACACGCACAGACGCACACTCACACACAGACACACACGCACGCACACACGCACAAACACATACGCAAAAACACACACACACACACACACACACTTATATATATATATTTTTGTTGAGTGATTGATATAGTTTTCGTGAGTGATTTAAACAAGCAGGTATATATATATGGGTGTGGGGGTGTCACGATCGTGAAGTCCAAGGGGGGGGGCGTGGCGTGGCCACAAATTAGTTATTCGTGGCCTCAAATTAGTTATTACGTTAGTTATGTCACAAGTGGGATTGTTGGGGGGACCCAGAACGCAGACCAAGACAGTGGAGCTATAACATAAAGCTTTATTTAAAGTACAACACAACTCAAACAACACAAGAGTGATCAGGGACAGTCCAGGGGTCCGGGTACCGGGAGGTCGAGTAGCGACAGGTACCAGACAGGTAATTATAATGACCGGGGAGCTCGTATAGACCAGAGTAACGCGAGACAGGCGGGTGACGCGGCATAGGCAAGGGATCGGGATCTCCGGGACATCAGCGTGGCGATTCGTCCAGAATGTACGACTTAACGTGAACAACATATGACGTGCAGTACGACCTAACACCGGGGTAACGGGGAGCCAGGGTCTATATACCCCAGGTGAGGGGATTAACAATCAGCCACAGCAATTGCTGACAGGTGTGTGTGTGCGCCGCCAGCGCACGTGGCTTGGCCACGCCCCCTGTCAACCACCGTAACACTTGTTGACAGGTTTGTGCGTGTGCCGCAAGCGCGTGAGTGAGTGAGTGAGTGGGTGAGTGAGTGAGTGAGTGAGTGGGTGGGTGTGTGAGTGAGTGAGTGGGTGGGTGAGTGGGTGAGTGAGTGAGTGAGTGGGTGAGTGAGTGAGTGAGTGAGTGGGTGAGTGAGTGAGTGAGTGGCTGGGTGAGTGAGTGAGTGAGTGGGTGAGTGAGTGAGTGGGTGGGTGAGTGAGTGAGTGAGTGGGTGAGTGAGTGAGTGGGTGGGTGAGTGAGTGAGTGGGTGAGTGAGTGAGTGAGTGAGAGAGTGGGTGGGTGGGTGTGTGAGTGAGTGAGTGGGTGGGTGAGTGGGTGAGTGAGTGAGTGAGTGGGTGGGTGAGTGGGTGAGTGAGTGAGTGAGTGGGTGGGTGAGTGAGTGAGTGGGTGAGTGAGTGAGTGAGTGAGTGAGTGAGTGGGTGGGTGAGTGAGTGGGTGAGTGAGTGAGTGAGTGGGTGAGTGAGTGAGTGAGTGGGTGGGTGAGTGAGTGAGTGAGTGGGTGGGTGAGTGAGTGAGTGAGTGGGTGGGTGTGTGAGTGAGTGGGTGAGTGGCTGAGTGACTGAGTGAGTGAGTGAGTGGGTGGGTGAGTGAGTGAGTGGGTGAGTGAGTGAGTGAGTGAGTGGGTGGGTGAGTGAGTGAGTGAGTGGGTGAGTGAGTGAGTGGGTGGGTGAGTGAGTGAGAGGGTGGGTTAGTGAGTGAGTGGGTGGGTTAGTGAGTGAGTGGGTGGGCGAGTGAGTGAGTGGGTGGGCGAGTGAGTGAGAGGGTGGGTTAGTGAGTGAGTGGGTGGGTTAGTGAGTGAGTGGGTGAGTGAGTGAGTGGGTGGGTGAGTGAGTGAGTGGGTGGGTGAGTGAGTGAGTGGGTGAGTGAGTGAGTGGGTGGGTGAGTGAGTGAGTGGGTGGGTGAGTGAGTGAGTGGGTGAGTGAGTGAGTGAGTGAGTGGGTGGGTGAGTGAGTGAGTGAGTGGGTGAGTGAGTGAGTGAGTGAGTGGGTGGGTGAGTGAGTGAGTGAGTGGCTGGGTGAGTGAGTGAGTGAGTGAGTGAGTGAGTGAGTGAGTGAGTGAGTGAGTGAGTGGCTGGGTGAGTGAGTGAGTGAGTGGGTGAGTGAGTGAGTGAGTGAGTGGGTGAGTGAGTGAGTGGGTGGGTGAGTGAGTGAGTGAGTGGGTGAGTGAGTGAGTGAGTGGGTGAGTGAGTGAGTGGGTGGGTGAGTGAGTGAGTGGGTGGGTGAGTGGGTGAGTGAGTGAGTGAGTGGGTGAGTGGGTGAGTGAGTGAGTGAGTGGGTGAGTGAGTGAGTGGGTGAGTGAGTGAGTGAGTGGGTGAGTGAGTGAGTGGGTGAGTGGGTGAGTGAGTGAGTGAGTGGGTGAGTGAGTGAGTGAGTGGGTGGGTGAGTGAGTGAGTGAGTGGCTGGGTGAGTGAGTGAGTGAGTGAGTGAGTGGCTGGGTGAGTGAGTGAGTGAGTGAGTGAGTGAGTGAGTGAGTGAGTGGCTGGGTGAGTGAGTGAGTGAGTGGGTGGGTGAGTGAGTGAGTGAGTGGGTGAGTGAGTGGGTGAGTGGGTGAGTGGGTGAGTGAGTGAGTGGGTGGGTGAGTGAGTGAGTGGGTGAGTGAGTGGGTGAGTGGGTGAGTGAGTGGGTGAGTGGGTGAGTGAGTGGGTGAGTGAGTGAGTGGGTGAGTGAGTGAGTGGGTGAGTGAGTGAGTGAGTGGGTGAGTGAGTGGGTGAGTGGGTGAGTGAGTGGGTGAGTGAGTGAGTGGGTGAGTGGGTGAGTGGGTGAGTGGGTGAGTGAGTGGGTGAGTGAGTGAGTGGGTGAGTGGGTGAGTGAGTGGGTGAGTGAGTGAGTGGGCGAGTGAGTGAGTGAGTGAGTGGGTGGGTGAGTGAGTGAGTGGGTGAGTGAGTGAGTGAGTGGGTGGGTGGGTGAGTGAGTGGGTGGGTGAGTGAGTGGGTGAGTGAGTGAGTGGGTGGGTGAGTGAGTGGGTGGGTGGGTGGGCGAGTGAGTGGGTGAGTGAGCGGGTGAGTGGGTGGGTGAGCGAGTGAGTGAGTGAGTGGGTGAGTGAGCGGGTGAGTGGGTGGGTGAGCGAGTGAGTGGGTGAGTGGGTGAGTGAGTGAGTGGGCGAGTGAGTGGGTGAGTGGGTGGGTGAGTGAGTGAGTGAGTGGGTGAGTGAGTGAGTGAGTGAGTGAGTGAGTGGGTGAGTGAGTGAGTGAGTGAGTGGGCGAGTGGGTGAGTGGGTGGGTGGGTGGGTGGGTGAGTGAGTGAGTGAGTGAGTGAGTGGGGGGTGAGTGGGTGAGTGAGTGGGTGAGTGGGTGAGTGAGTGAGTGAATGGGTGGGTGAGTGAGTGAGTGGGCGGGTGAGTGAGCGGGTGAGTGAGTGAGTGGGTGAGCGGGTGAGTGAGTGAGTGGGTGGGTGAGTGAGTGAGTGAGTGAGTGGGTGAGTGGGTGGGTGGGTGAGTGAGTGGGTGAGTGAGTGAGTGAGTGAGTGGGTGAGTGAGTGGGTGGGTGAGTGAGTGAGTGAGTGGGTGGGTGAGTGAGTGAGTGAGTGTGTGGGTGAGTGAGTGAGTGAGTGGGTGAGTGAGTGAGTGGGTGGGTGAGTGAGTGAGTGAGTGAGTGGGTGAGTGAGTGAGTGGGTGGGTGAGTGAGCGAGTGAGTGGGTGAGTGAGTGAGCGAGTGGGTGGGTGAGTGAGTGAGTGAGTGGGAGGGTGAGTGGGTGAGTGAGTGAGTGGGTGAGTGAGTGAGTGGGTGGGTGAGTGAGTGGGTGGGTGGGTGAGTGAGTGAGTGAGTGAGTGGGTGAGTGAGTGAGTGGGTGGGTGAGTGAGTGAGTGGGTGAGTGAGTGAGTGGGTGGGTGAGTGGGTGAGTGAGTGAGTGAGTGGGTGGGTGAGTGAGTGGGTGGGTGGGTGAGTGAGTGAGTGAGTGGGTGGGTGAGTGAGTGAGTGAGTGGGTGGGTGGGTGAGTGAGTGGGTGGGTGAGTGAGTGAGTGAGTGAGTGGGTGAGTGAGTGAGTGAGTGAGTGAGTGAGTGGGTGGGTGAGTGAGTGAGTGAGTGAGTGAGTGGGTGGGTGAGTGAGTGAGTGAGTGGGTGAGTGAGTGAGTGGGTGAGTGGGTGAGTGAGTGGGTGAGTGAGTGAGTGAGTGGGTGAGTGAGTGAGTGGGTGAGTGAGTGAGTGAGTGGGTGAGTGGGTGAGTGAGTGAGTGGGTGAGTGAGTGAGTGGGTGAGTGAGTGAGTGGGTGGGTGAGTGAGTGAGTGAGTGGGTGAGTGAGTGGGTGAGTGGGTGAGTGGGTGGGTGAGTGAGTGAGTGGGTGGGTGGGTGAGTGAGTGGGTGGGTGGGTGGGTGAGTGAGTGAGTGAGTGGGTGGGTGAGTGAGTGAGTGAGTGAGTGGGTGGGTGAGTGGGTGGGTGAGTGAGTGAGTGGGTGGGTGAGTGAGTGGGTGGGTGAGTGAGTGAGTGGGTGGGTGAGTGAGTGAGTGGGTGGGTGAGTGAGCGGGTGAGTGAGTGAGTGGGCGGGTGAGTGAGTGGGTGGGTGAGTGAGTGAGTGAGTGGGTGGGTGAGTGAGTGAGTGGGTGAGTGAGTGAGTGAGTGGGTGAGTGAGTGAGTGAGTGAGTGAGTGGGTGGGTGAGTGGGTGGGTGGGTGAGTGGGTGAGTGAGTGAGTGGGTGGGTGAGTGAGTGAGTGAGTGGGTGAGTGAGTGGGTGAGTGGGTGAGTGGGTGGGTGAGTGAGTGAGTGAGTGGGTGGGTGGGTGAGTGAGTGGGTGGGTGGGTGGGTGAGTGAGTGAGTGAGTGAGTGGGTGGGTGAGTGAGTGAGTGGGTGAGTGAGTGAGTGAGTGAGTGAGTGGGTGGGTGAGTGAGTGAGTGAGTGAGTGGGTGAGTGAGTGAGTGAGTGAGTGGGTGGGTGAGTGAGTGAGTGAGTGGGTGAGTGAGTGGGTGAGTGAGTGGGTGAGTGAGTGAGTGGGTGAGTGAGTGGGTGAGTGGGTGAGTGAGTGGGTGAGTGGGTGAGTGAGTGAGTGGGTGGGTGAGTGAGTGAGTGGGTGAGTGAGTGAGTGAGTGGGTGAGTGAGTGAGTGGGCGGGTGGGTGAGTGAGTGAGTGAGTGGGTGAGTGAGTGAGTGGGTGAGTGAGTGAGTGAGTGAGTGAGTGGGTGAGTGAGTGAGTGAGTGGGTGGGTGAGTGGGTGGGTGGGTGGGTGAGTGAGTGAGTGAGTGGGTGGGTGAGTGAGTGGGTGGGTGGGTGGGCGAGTGAGTGGGTGAGTGAGCGGGTGAGTGGGTGGGTGAGTGAGTGAGTGAGTGAGTGGGTGAGTGAGTGAGTGAGTGAGTGAGTGAGTGAGTGGGTGAGTGAGTGAGTGAGTGGGTGAGTGGGTGAGTGAGTGAGTGAGTGAGTGGGCGAGTGGGTGAGTGGGTGGGTGAGTGAGTGGGTGAGTGAGTGAGTGAGTGAGTGAGTGGGGGGTGAGTGGGTGAGTGAGTGGGTGAGTGAGTGAGTGGGTGAGTGGGTGAGTGGGTGGGTGAGTGAGTGGGTGGGTGAGTGAGCGGGTGAGTGAGTGAGTGGGTGGGTGAGTGAGTGAGTGGGTGGGTGAGTGAGCGGTGAGTGAGTGAGTGGGTGGGTGAGTGAGTGAGTGGGTGAGTGAGTGAGTGGGTGGGTGAGTGAGTGAGTGGGTGAGTGAGTGAGTGGGTGGGTGAGTGAGTGAGTGAGTGGGTGGGTGAGTGAGTGGGTGGGTGGGTGAGTGAGTGAGTGAGTGGGTGGGTGGGTGAGTGAGTGAGTGAGTGGGTGGGTGAGTGAGTGAGTGGGTGGGTGGGTGAGTGAGTGGGTGGGTGAGTGAGTGAGTGAGTGAGTGGGTGAGTGAGTGAGTGAGTGAGTGAGTGAGTGAGTGGGTGGGTGAGTGAGTGAGTGAGTGAGTGGGTGGGTGAGTGAGTGAGTGAGTGGGTGAGTGAGTGAGTGGGTGAGTGGGTGAGTGAGTGGGTGAGTGAGTGAGTGAGTGGGTGAGTGAGTGAGTGGGTGAGTGAGTGAGTGAGTGGGTGAGTGGGTGAGTGAGTGAGTGGGTGAGTGAGTGAGTGGGTGAGTGAGTGAGTGGGTGGGTGAGTGAGTGAGTGAGTGGGTGAGTGAGTGGGTGAGTGGGTGAGTGGGTGGGTGAGTGAGTGAGTGGGTGGGTGGGTGAGTGAGTGGGTGGGTGGGTGGGTGAGTGAGTGAGTGAGTGGGTGGGTGAGTGAGTGAGTGAGTGAGTGGGTGGGTGAGTGGGTGGGTGAGTGAGTGAGTGGGTGGGTGAGTGAGTGGGTGGGTGAGTGAGTGAGTGGGTGGGTGAGTGAGTGAGTGGGTGGGTGAGTGAGCGGGTGAGTGAGTGAGTGGGCGGGTGAGTGAGTGGGTGGGTGAGTGAGTGAGTGAGTGGGTGGGTGAGTGAGTGAGTGGGTGAGTGAGTGAGTGAGTGGGTGAGTGAGTGAGTGAGTGAGTGAGTGGGTGGGTGAGTGGGTGGGTGAGTGAGTGGGTGGGTGAGTGGGTGAGTGAGTGAGTGGGTGGGTGAGTGAGTGAGTGAGTGGGTGAGTGAGTGGGTGAGTGGGTGAGTGGGTGGGTGAGTGAGTGAGTGGGTGGGTGGGTGAGTGAGTGGGTGGGTGGGTGGGTGAGTGAGTGAGTGAGTGAGTGAGTGGGTGGGTGAGTGAGTGAGTGGGTGAGTGAGTGAGTGAGTGAGTGAGTGGGTGGGTGAGTGAGTGAGTGAGTGGGTGAGTGAGTGAGTGAGTGAGTGGGTGGGTGAGTGAGTGAGTGAGTGGGTGAGTGAGTGGGTGAGTGAGTGGGTGAGTGAGTGAGTGGGTGAGTGAGTGGGTGAGTGGGTGAGTGAGTGGGTGAGTGGGTGAGTGAGTGAGTGGGTGGGTGAGTGAGTGAGTGGGTGAGTGAGTGAGTGAGTGGGTGAGTGAGTGAGTGGGCGGGTGGGTGAGTGAGTGAGTGAGTGGGTGAGTGAGTGAGTGGGTGAGTGAGTGAGTGAGTGAGTGAGTGAGTGGGTGAGTGAGTGAGTGAGTGGGTGGGTGAGTGGGTGGGTGAGTGAGTGGGTGAGTGAGTGAGTGGGTGGGTGAGTGAGTGGGTGGGTGGGTGGGCGAGTGAGTGGGTGAGTGAGCGGGTGAGTGGGTGGGTGAGTGAGTGAGTGAGTGAGTGGGTGAGTGAGTGAGTGAGTGAGTGAGTGAGTGAGTGAGTGAGTGGGTGAGTGAGTGAGTGAGTGGGTGAGTGGGTGAGTGAGTGAGTGAGTGAGTGGGCGAGTGGGTGAGTGGGTGGGTGAGTGAGTGGGTGAGTGAGTGAGTGAGTGAGTGAGTGGGGGGGTGAGTGGGTGAGTGAGTGGGTGAGTGAGTGAGTGGGTGAGTGGGTGAGTGGGTGGGTGAGTGAGTGGGTGGGTGAGTGAGCGGGTGAGTGAGTGAGTGGGTGGGTGAGTGAGTGAGTGGGTGGGTGAGTGAGCGGGTGAGTGAGTGAGTGGGTGGGTGAGTGGGTGAGTGGGTGGGTGAGTGAGTGAGTGAGTGGGTGAGTGAGTGAGTGGGTGAGTGGGTGGGTGAGTGAGTGAGTGAGTGGGTGGGTGAGTGAGTGAGTGAGTGGGTGAGTGAGTGGGTGGGTGGGTGAGTGGGTGGGTGAGTGAGTGAGTGGGTGAGTGAGTGAGTGAGTGAGTGAGTGGGTGGGTGAGTGAGTGGGTGAGTGAGTGAGTGAGTGGGTGAGTGAGTGAGTGGGTGAGTGAGTGAGTGAGTGGGTGGGTGAGTGAGTGAGTGAGTGGGTGAGTGAGTGGGTGGGTGAGTGGGTGGGTGGGTGAGTGAGTGGGTGAGTGAGTGAGTGGGTGGGTGAGTAAGTGGGTGGGTGGGTGGGTGGGCGAGTGAGTGGGTGAGTGAGCGGGTGAGTGAGTGAGTGAGTGGGTGAGTGGGTGAGTTAGTGAGTGGGCGAGTGAGTGAGTGAGTGAGTGGGCGGGTGAGTGAGTGAGTGAGTGGGTGAGTGAGTGAGTGAGTGAGTGGGTGAGTGAGTGAGTGAGTGAGTGAGTGGGTGAGTGGGTGGGTGAGTGAGTGAGTGAGTGGGTGAGTGGGTGAGTGGGTGGGTGGGTGGGTGAGTGAGTGGGTGAGTGAGTGAGTGAGTGAGTGGTGGGTGAGTGAGTGGGTGAGTGGGTGAGTGAGTGAGTGGGTGAGTGAGTGGGTGAGTGGGTGAGTGAGTGGGTGAGTGGGTGAGTGGGTGAGTGAGTGAGTGGGTGGGTGACTGAGTGAGTGGGTGAGTGAGTGAGTGAGTGGGTGAGTGAGTGAGTGGGCGAGTGGGTGAGTGAGTGAGTGAGTGGGTGAGTGAGTGAGTGAGTGGGTGAGTGAGTGAGTGAGTGAGTGACACAATGTCGGGGAATTGTATGATTCGGATTCAGACTTCTTCACTGTAGTGTTCATTCACTAGTTGAACCACATCGTCTGGACCGACTTTTGGAAGGTTGTGCAGCGATGTTGTCCATCGATAACTGTCCTCCATGGTGAATGCCAAGCTGAATGCACTAACCGGAACTTGGGATACACTGCTTCAGCGATTTTTAACGGGTACTTCCGGCTTTCAAATCTAACGTGATATAGGCCTATACCCGACGACAGACAGCAGTTATAAAAATAAATAGAAAATAGAATAAAAAAATAGAATCGCATCAGCATAGAAAATACACACAATCCATTGCATAATAAAACACTGTGGCCAATAAACCAAACCAAAAAGAGCCGGGGTTTTAAACCCCAGCGTGGGTACCCTTTAGTTGGCCATGTGGATGGACTAAGGCCCGTTCCCTCTACCGCAGCTCATCCAGGGTCTGGAGAGGGAAGCCAACTAACTGCCTCCACCGCGCGCTCCTCATACCAAGACCGTCCACCTTCTCTCAGGTGTGGAAAAGGTATCCCTCGTCGTTGACTCACATGCGATGGTCTCAGGAAAAACGGCCGGTATAGCCTAGCAACTGCCAACTAAAATGTCCGACATAGCCAGCTGATGTCCTCAAAAATAGCGATCATTAATTTTCTGAAATGTAACACTAAACTTTAATTCACTTAAACTCAAATGAGTACACACAACTCGTATTTGGTTCTTCACTGTAAATATTCCTAACTTTTTAACTAGTCAAACTCTTTTCCTTTTCTCCGCACACTTCTCATCTCCTCCAGCCCTCCTTCTCTCCCCTCACGCGAGCTTCCCTTCCTCATCCATCCTCTTCAAAATAAAAGTCCCCTCAGTATCAAACTCATTTCAAACCATTACAAACAGATAATAAGCACAAGAACTTGAAAATAAACCACCGGAATACATTTCAAACATTGAAACATTGAAACATTGAAAAACACACCGGTTTACCATTGTATAAAAACTGAATCAAACCAATGCACTTCTCAGGGGTGCGACACAAGTTTTCTGGAAAGCGGAATTAATGAATGACAAAAATGTAATCCTTGCATGATGATGACCCGCCCCCCAAAACTCTGATTGGGTAATCACCAGCGCAGTGAGCTCTGCTGATTGCTTCCCAGGGCCTCTGGCTAGACTTAGTCAGAGGCCTCTTAGCGCCGTACACATTCATGTTAAAGCAGGAATCGCCGGCCGCCAGGTTTCGGGAGTTTATAATGGACTTCAAATGTGAGCTTACGGAGGACGTTTTCCTCCGTTCGTCCGTACAGGGATTAAAAAATTAGGGGGCGCTGTTGAGGCTCGTCCATTGAGGAAAGAGAGGACCATCCTCCCTAAAATTTCAGAGAAAAATAAACTTGCAAGAGAAAATTAAATACACAAAAATTTAACAGATTAATCTGTGAAAATACTGATAAAATTACTATTTGAAAACTTCGAAAGCACAACAATCATGTCCCCGTGTCAAAATACCAACTGCTGAGTGAGTTAGTGAGTGGGCGAGTGAGTGAGTGAGTGAGTGGGCGGGTGAGTGAGTGAGTGAGTGGGTGAGTGAGTGAGTGAGTGAGTGGGTGAGTGAGTGAGTGAGTGAGTGAGTGGGTGAGTGGGTGGGTGAGTGAGTGAGTGAGTGGGTGAGTGGGTGAGTGGGTGGGTGGGTGGGTGAGTGAGTGGGTGAGTGAGTGAGTGAGTGAGTGGTGGGTGAGTGAGTGGGTGAGTGGGTGAGTGAGTGAGTGGGTGAGTGAGTGGGTGAGTGGGTGAGTGAGTGGGTGAGTGGGTGAGTGGGTGAGTGAGTGAGTGGGTGGGTGACTGAGTGAGTGGGTGAGTGAGTGAGTGAGTGGGTGAGTGAGTGAGTGGGCGAGTGGGTGAGTGAGTGAGTGAGTGGGTGAGTGAGTGAGTGAGTGGGTGAGTGAGTGAGTGAGTGAGTGAGTGGGTGAGTGAGTGAGTGGGCGAGTGAGTGAGTGAGTGAGTGGGTGGGTGAGTGAGTGAGTGGGTGGGTGAGTGAGTGAGTGGGTGAGTGAGTGAGTGAGTGAGTGGGTGAGTGGGTGGGTGAGTGAGTGAGTGGGCGAGTGAGTGAGTGAGTGAGTGAGTGGGTGGGTGAGTGAGTGAGTGGGTGAGTGAGTGGGTGGGTGAGTGAGTGGGTGGGTGAGTGAGTGAGTGGGTGGGTTAGTGGGTGAGTGAGTGGGTGAGTGGGTGAGTGGGTGGGTGGGTGGGTGAGTGAGTGAGTGAGTGGGTGGGTGGGCGAGTGAGTGGGTGAGTGAGCGGGTGAGTGGGTGGGTGGGCGAGTGAGTGGGTGAGTGAGTTGTTGAGTGAGTGGGTGAGTGGGTGAGTGAGTGGGTGAGTGGGTGAGTGAGTGAGTGGGTGAGTGGGTGAGTGAGTGGGTGAGTGAGTGAGTGGGCGAGTGAGTGAGTGAGTGAGTGGGTGGGTGAGTGAGTGAGTGAGTGGGTGAGTGAGTGAGTGGGTGGGTGAGTGAGTGAGTGAGTGAGTGAGTGAGCGAGCGAGCGAGTGAGTGAGTGAGTGAGTGAGTGAGTGGGAGACCAAAACCCGGTATTTTTAGGCGATATACCGCGGCGGAATATGGCGATATACGATATATATCAGTATTTTGTACAAATTGTGTACCACATGTATGATGACACAAGCACTTTTTCTTTTAAGACAACTCATATTCACAAGAATAACAGGCATTCCCTTTTAGAAAATAAACAGCTGCAATTAACACGTAAATGAAAAGGTACATTGAAATAATCAAAATCCATCAAATAAATTGCCTATATTAAATACATAGGCATACCTCTGCTCCTACACAAAATCACCTTCGTTCTATGGCGATATATCCAGATAGAGCCACAAGACACAATGTCGGGGAATTGTATGATTCGGATTCAGACTTCTTCACTGTAGTGTTCATTCACTAGTTGAACCACATCGTCTGGACTTTCTTTTGGAAGGTTGTGCAGCGATGTTGTCCATCGATAACTGTCCTCCATGGTGAATGCCAAGCTGAATGCACTAACCGGAACTTGGGATACACTGCTTCAGCGATTTTTAACGGGTACTTCCGGCTTTCAAATCTAACGTGATATAGGCCTATACCCGACGACAGACAGCAGTTATAAAAATAAATAGAAAATAGAATAAAAAAATAGAATCGCATCAGCATAGAAAATACACACAATCCATTGCATAATAAAACACTGTGGCCAATAAACCAAACCAAAAAGAGCCGGGGTTTTAAACCCCAGCGTGGGTACCCTTTAGTTGGCCATGTGGATGGACTAAGGCCCGTTCCCTCTACCGCAGCTCATCCAGGGTCTGGAGAGGGAAGCCAACTAACTGCCTCCACCGCGCGCTCCTCATACCAAGACCGTCCACCTTCTCTCAGGTGTGGAAAAGGTATCCCTCGTCGTTGACTCACATGCGATGGTCTCAGGAAAAACGGCCGGTATAGCCTAGCAACTGCCAACTAAAATGTCCGACATAGCCAGCTGATGTCCTCAAAAATAGCGATCATTAATTTTCTGAAATGTAACACTAAACTTTAATTCACTTAAACTCAAATGAGTACACACAACTCGTATTTGGTTCTTCACTGTAAATATTCCTAACTTTTTAACTAGTCAAACTCTTTTCCTTTTCTCCGCACACTTCTCATCTCCTCCAGCCCTCCTTCTCTCCCCTCACGCGAGCTTCCCTTCCTCATCCATCCTCTTCAAAATAAAAGTCCCCTCAGTATCAAACTCATTTCAAACCATTACAAACAGATAATAAGCACAAGAACTTGAAAATAAACCACCGGAATACATTTCAAACATTGAAACATTGAAACATTGAAAAACACACCGGTTTACCATTGTATAAAAACTGAATCAAACCAATGCACTTCTCAGGGGTGCGACACAAGTTTTCTGGAAAGCGGAATTAATGAATGACAAAAATGTAATCCTTGCATGATGATGACCCGCCCCCCAAAACTCTGATTGGGTAATCACCAGCGCAGTGAGCTCTGCTGATTGCTTCCCAGGGCCTCTGGCTAGACTTAGTCAGAGGCCTCTTAGCGCCGTACACATTCATGTTAAAGCAGGAATCGCCGGCCGCCAGGTTTCGGGAGTTTATAATGGACTTCAAATGTGAGCTTACGGAGGACGTTTTCCTCCGTTCGTCCGTACAGGGAATAAAAAATTAGGGGGCGCTGTTGAGGCTCGTCCATTGAGGAAAGAGAGGACCATCCTCCCTAAAATTTCAGAGAAAAATAAACTTGCAAGAGAAAATTAAATACACAAAAATTTAACAGATTAATCTGTGAAAATACTGATAAAATTACTATTTGAAAACTTCGAAAGCACAACAATCATGTCCCCGTGTCAAAATACCAACTGCTAATTTACAATTAAAAGTACGGAGGATCGTCCTCCAAGTCCAATATAAAAACCCAAGCGGCCGGTGAGTCCTGGTTTAACATGAGTGTGTATGGCGCTAAGGGAGGACCATCCTCCCTGAGGGCGGGTCTAGCCAGAGGCTAGACACCAGACCAACACTAGAGGGCACTCACGAGAGGTAACCCAGTCCCTGAGTTGTTCTCACGGTTCTCTGTCGGAGAAAAGATATGTTGAGATGTTACCAAGGGTTTCCCGAGACCAAAATCCCAGTGAACAAAATGTGCAAATAAAGTAGTCTTACTTTTTTAACATTAGTAAATTATGAATATGATAACCAGGACGGGCAACACAAGAAGCCAAAGCAGAGTTTGATATCCCTCTGAAATGAGAATGTTGAAACATGTTAGCAGTAAATGGAGAATACATCTAAGTGTTCAAGTTCTTTATTGTCATACGCACAATTACAGGAAGCCGTCGTCTGTATTAAATGCTTAAGTCTCGGGTCTCAGGCCCCCCAACAATGAATATAATAAAATATCAATATCAAAATCTAAACTACAATAGAACTAGAAATATATATAACAATTTACATATAATGTGTCACTTCAAAGTGTGTGACGAGATTTACATTACATTTAACGTGAATGTAATATTTTATCAAGCAACTGATACATATATTTAGACATATTATTTACATAATATATGTATTATTATACATATATTTTAGTGGACTCTTTGCCCAATGGTCCTTGTTTGTACCACGGTGCCATAAATAGACCTTGCACGACACAAATTAGCTTTTGTATTTTCAGAGAGAGAGCCTACCTCCATCATGGTCCTCCAGTATCAGTTCAATGGTGGTCACGTCTGTTTCCTCTGGGTAACTGAGAGCACACGTGTACGTCCCTTGACTCTCGGCTGATGAGGTCACAGACAGCAGGAGTCTACCTGATTCTGACAGTTCTTTTACACGTGGCTCCCACTCTTTTTCCACCTGCAGTCTACCTCCTGCTGGTTTTGTAAGGATGGTTTGGTTGTGCTTGAAGGTCCAAGTGATGTCACAGAGCGCCGAGCCGTAACAAGGAAGTGACACCTCACGATATGAAGCACTTTGCATTGGAGCTGAAATAGATAGACAGACAGATATGATATACTTTATTAATCCCCCATGGGGAATTCATCCTCTACATTTAACCTATCCTTGCTGGAAGCTTGGAGAGGTGGGCTGCCATAAGATAGTCCCTGGGAACCAACTCTAGATGTAGTGCCCTTGCCTTGGTGAGTGTTAATGTGTCTGTGTGTGTGTGTGTGTGTGGTTGGTGGCTGGTTTAAGCAGCCTCACCTGGCCTGAGTCAGACTGATTAGACTCTGGGGCTGCTGGGTGAGGCTGCACACCTGTGGGTCATGTTCAAACTTTCTAAACTCAGCAATAAACTGATTTCTCATCATCCTGTCTTTGTTATCGGGAGTCCAAGGTCCACTGTAGTGGCAGGTAGCAGCGCCATCTGCTACAACTTGAACCCGGAGGAAACCCACGTCAACATGGGGAGATCATTCAAAGTCCACACAGAAAGATGAGTGGATGGACAGACAGACGAGTGGATGGACAGACATACACAAGATATTGTTGTGAAATTAGCTCAGAAATTGGACCAGTGACAACATTTTTCTAAATTGGGACAATGGAAAATGCAAATCCCAGACTGATGACATCAGTGGTCCAACGTTGCTGTGATTTTTTTTTTAGCGGAAACGGAGTAGATGTTACAGACTGCAATTCTTTCACGACGCACATATGAATAAAAACTATATGTTAGAAAGTAGGGAGCGTGACAGTTCCATTAAGTTAAAGCCACTGCAAATTGGATCACACCAGACACTTTACACTTGACTTGTTGCCATTTTGATATTAAAGACATACGGTTTTGCCTCATCGTGGCTTTCCTTGCACTGCGTTCACTTTGGACTGAGCAGCTGTAGGCCCATTCTGTGTCATTGGAAATGGTCCTTAATGAGCCACTGATGTCAAAGAGTCCCCGGTCGTCTTCATGGACCTCGGTTGTGTTCTGGAGGGTAGTGGCCGGTCGAGGGCTAACGGACCAGGTGAGCTCTGGTCTTGGGTAGATTCCTCCAGACTTACAGGTGACAGTGTGCTTTAGTAGCATAATGTCCACTCTAGCAACAGGAGCTGCAACAACATTAAAACAATAAACTCATAGTTAACTTGGTTCATTTGGTTTGCTGCATTGATGTTAGTTACTTACTAATAATAACAAAAACCATGAACGATACCTAAGAAAATATACCAAAATACACACACCACTGCCATGGGAACATTGCAAATTGTATACTTTGTTATAGAACCAAACTCAGGTCTCAGCTTCAAGGGTAATATTTCAGTCTGTAAAGAGATGCCAGTGGACCCTGACCTGAGTTACTGATCTTTGTAATTGTGTGCTTTATGAAACAAATACCAAATACACAACTGCTTGAGATGCCTAGTGAAAGTACATCAACGACTACGAGATATCTGCATCAACTTACAGTCGATTTGCCATTGGTTAAAACATCTGTGGTGATCACGCTTTCCGTTGCAAAAACATGAACATGATACATTGATGGGCTGGACCTACCGGCCAGTTTCATTATGACAATGTTTTTTAAAATAGGATATGACATCAGCAGTTCAGCTCACCTCTCACTGTCAGGGTGACGATGGTCTCCTTGCGGTTGGTTGAAGAGCTGGTGTAACACCTGTACCTGCCCTGGTCCTGGAGGTTCACCTTGGACAGTCGAAGGGATGCGTTGCCCCCAGAGATCTGATTAAGGAACAGGGACGTCCTTCCTTGGTACAGAGAGCTCTGGTCATTCAGTTGGCTCTCATTGCTGTAGAAGGAGTGGACCTGAACATTCGCGCCATTCTTCTTTACCCAGTGGATGACTGCAATATCTGGCTGGAAGTGACAAGGCAGCACACAGCTCCCCCCAAACACACAGACCAGCTGGGGAGAGAACAGTTTTCCTATTTAAAATGTAATGTTTTACTTTTAAGGGCTCATAAAATATGAAATAAAGACATGAATCTGTAATCGGTATTAATCTAGCTATGTGTGACAGTGAAGGACTTCTAGAAACTGAACCAGACTAGCATCTAAGAGACTATATCCAGACTATAGACGTGTTATCTGCTGCCTTTTTGTTTAGTAACACATTTTACAATATACTGCCTTTATCTTTACCACTCTGCTTTTTGATTTTGTTCTCTCTCACATTCTGACGTCACATGTTAATCTTTAATGGCGCTGACGTGACGTTCCTTTCAGCCAAAGCGAAAGTACCGTACAGCGTGTTTGGGGTTAGGGTTAGGGGGGGGGGGGGGGGTTACCGTAACCGCTAGGTCTGGTTTTTCACTAAATAACATATAAGAACATGTTTGTTGTGACACAACACGACATGTACTTGTTCATTAATTTGTTACATTTAAACCAATAGTATAATGGCGTTTATCAAGTGAGTTTAACCCACCTGAATGAACAACAATGATGGACAAGGTTTTAACGCTAACGTTACTCTGTGGCTTGTTTCCATGGAGATAGTGCTAATGTGTTTACTGATGAACTTCTAACCAGAGCAGAAACCTTCTGTCCTGCTCAACAACAGGGCCTAGGTGCAGTGGCGTTGCGCAATATTTCGGGGCTCCCCCGCAGATCGTGAAGTCCAACGGGGGGGGGGGGGGGGGGGTTGTCGCGATCGTGAAGTCCAACGGGGGGGGGGGCATGTCGCGATCGTGAAGTCCACGGAGGACGGAGCTGCAGCCGCACCGGCTGCACAGCCTCCACAACCTCCCCAGCTACAGGCTAATGCTAACGCTCCTCCGAGCGCTACGTTCACCATCCGACCACCTGAAGCATTGGACTTTGCAAAGCCTCAGGACTGGCAGCGATGGATACGCAGGTTCCAGAGATTCCCACTGGCCAGCAACCTCCATCTTAGCACAGAAGCTAACCAGGTGAACACGCTGATCTACTGCATGGGGGATGAAGCAGACGACATCCTACGGGGTCATGATTTATCCGACGCACAGAGACAGCAGTACACTTCGTTAAAAGCCACACTTGAAACGTACTTTGTGCCTAGAAAGAACGTGATATATGAGAGGGCAAGATTCAATCAGAGAGTGCAGCTACCAAACGAGGCTGTAGACGCTTTCATTACTGCATTGTATGCCCTAGCAGAAAACTGCAAATACGGAGCACTCCGCGACGAGTTAATAAGAGACCGGCTCGTAGTGGGGTTGAGAGACACCAGTCTAGCTGAGAGGATGCAGTTAGACAAGGATTTGACGCTCGAAAAAGCAGTCAATATGGCCAGACAGTCCGAAGTGATTAAAAGGCAGCAAACAGATCTCAGAGGAGGGGGTAGAATGGACATTGATGCAGTAACAAAAGGCAGTAGACAAAAAACATTCACCCCAAGGTCCCCTCATCAACCAATGCACCCATCAACAAAACCACAGCCATCATCTGATCGCCAGTCATGCTACAGATGTGGAAAGTCCCCTGGTCATGCAAATGCACAGTGCCCAGCCAGAGAGGTGACATGTCATGCATGTGGAAAGAGAGGTCATTACAGTAAAGTATGTAAATCTACCAAAGCAGTACATGCTGTAGAAACAGAAAGTTGCTATGATGATGATGATGACACTCCCTTGTTCCTAGGCTCAGTAGATGCAGGTTTAGACCCATGGTATGCTGATTTGACTATAAGGGACCATAAGGTCAGGTTTAAGATAGACACAGGAGCTGATGTCTCAGTTATTCCAGCCCAGACCTACTATGCCATTGCTGAGAGCAACACACAGTTAGCTAAGCCTGACAGACCACTATTTGGCCCAGGTCGCATGCTTCTATCTGTTTTAGGCAGATACAAAGAGTCACTATGCAAAGGAGAGCAGGTGATACAGGAGGATGTTTACGTTGTCAATGACTTAAACGTAGCCTTGTTAAGCAGACCAGCAAGTGTAAAGCTTAAACTAGTCTACAGAGCAGACAGCATAGACAAGTCAGAGATGGAAGAGTCCTACCCAAAGTTGTGTCAGGGTTTAGGTATGATGCAGCAGCCATACACTATTAAACTCAGGCCAGACTCTATTCCCTATTCCCTGGCCACACCTAGACGGGTCCCCATCCCTCTACTCGACAAAGTGAAAGAGGAGCTCAAAAAATGGAGGACATTGGGGTCATCTCCAGAGTTGAAGAGCCGACCGACTGGTCATGGGCATGGTTCCGGTGCCTACAAAGACTGGCTCAGTGCGCATCTGCGTCGACCTCACCCGCCTCAACGAAGCAGTTTGCAGAGAGAAATACATATTGCCTTCAGTTGAGCAAACAATTGGATCTCTGGCAGGAGCCCAGATCTTCAGCAAGTTAGATGCCAACAGAGGATTTTGGCAGATTCCATTATCCTCCGAGTCGTCACTGTACACAACGTTCATAACTCCCTTTGGGCGCTTTTACTTTAACAGACTGCCCTTCGGCATAGCGTCAGCCCCAGAACATTTTCAGCGGCGCATGTCAATGATTATCGACGGGCTGCAGGGGGTTGTATGTCACATGGATGACGTCCTCATCTGGGGGAGAGATCAACAGCAGCACGACATCAGACTACACACTGTCCTCAACAAGCTCCAAGAAGCCGGGATCACACTAAACATGGAGAAGTGTGAGCTAAGCAAACGTGAAGTCAAGTTCCTAGGTCATATTCTGTCAGCTGACGGTGTGCAGCCAGACCCAGACAAGGTAAAGGCTGTCATGTCCATGAGAGAGCCGTCCAACACAGGAGAGGTTCGCAGTTTCCTGGGAATGTTAAACCAGCTGGGAAAATACATTCCAGGTCTAGCCGAAAAGGACAAGCCGCTGAGAGACCATCTCTCAAAGAAGTATCAGTGGGTCTGGGGCTGTGCACAACAGAAAGCGTTTGACCAGCTGAAAAATGATCTCACATCACCTCCAGTGCTGACACTTTACGACCCCAACAAAGAGCTGAAACTGTCTGCGGATGCCTCTTCCTACGGACTGGGTGCGGTCCTCCTACAGAAGGAGGGAGAGCAGTGGAAACCAGTCGCGTACGCATCGCGCTCTATGACAGAGACAGAACAGAGGTACGCCCAGGTGGAGAAGGAGGCGCTAGGATTGACATGGGGGTGCGAGCGTTTTAGAGACTTCCTAATTGAGAGACATTTTGCCATGGAAACTGACCACAAGCCACTTGTCAGCCTGCTAGGTCACCAGGCACTAACTGAGCTTCCTCCCAGGATCCAGCGGTTTCGACTCAGACTCATGAGGTACAGTTACACAATCTCCCACACACCTGGCAAAGCCCTGTTTACAGCCGACACTCTCTCACGCTCACCTGTCAGTCAAAACTCAAGTTCAAAACTGACAGACAACGACTTAATGGAAGACACAAACATCTATGTGGATGAAATCATCAATAGCATGCCCGCCAGCTCAACATACATGGCACAACTGAGAGAGCGACTGCAGGAAAACAGTGTTTGCTCGGAGGTCATGTCATACTGTCAGAGAGGATGGCCTGACCGCAGCCAGCTCACAGGTCCAGTTAAAGCTTACTGGCCTGATAGAGCTGTACTTACTGTACATAATGGACTCCTGCTCATGGGCTCCAGACTAGTCATTCCCACAGCGATGCGCAACTCTGTCCTCGATGCACTACACGAGGGACATCAGGGGATGACCAGGTGCAGAGAGCGGGCCAGAGAGACGGTATGGTGGCCTGGCTTGAGCGGCCAACTAAACGAGCTGGTGAGAAATTGCAAAACATGCATCAAAGAGCGTGGCAATCCTGTGGAGCCATTAATGTCCAGTGAGCTCCCAGAGAGACCAAGGCAAAAACTAGGTTCTGATTTATTCACACTCAACCATGAAAACTACCTTCTAGTAGTGGACTACTACTCTAGATGTGTAGAGATTGCCAAACTAACTCCCACACGATCTCAGGATGTTATTGTGCATCTCAAATCAATATTCTCTAGACATGGGGTCCCAGAGAATTTTTTTAGTGATAATGGCCCCCAGTACTCCAGTCAACAGTTCAAGGACTTTGCAGTAGCCTACGGGTTCAAACATGTCACTAGTAGCCCTAGGTTCGCTCAGAGTAACGGAGAGGCGGAACGTCACGTTCAGACTGTGAAACAGCTGCTAAAGAAAGCTAAGGATCCGTATCTGGCTGTGTTGGCCTATAGAGCTACACCACTTGCTAATGGCTACAGTCCTGCCCAGCTCCTCATGGGCAGGAGACTGCGCACTCCAGTGCCCCAGCATCCCTCTCTACTCACCCCAGAGCTTCCAGACAGCACTGTTGTGGCAGCTAAAGAAAGGGAGAGGAGGGTGAAGGACACTGCAAATTTCAACAAAAGGCACCGTGTGAGAGATCTAAGTCAGCTCACACCAGGTCAGCCAGTGTGGATTACAGATACAAAGTCTCAAGGCACACTGGTTTCGTCGCACTCAGCTCCACGTTCCTACATAGTGGACGGGCCTTCAGGCACCATCAGGCGGAACAGACACCATCTTGTCCCTTTTCCAGAGACTGTACCACACACACCTCACACTCCAACACCCAGCACACCACCCCAACCAGGTGAGCCTACACTGGGTTCTCCAGAACGCCCTGAGTCACCAACACAGACTCCCAAGGGGCACACACCTGTCCGTACACACACACACGGCCCTACCACTAGGTATGGCAGAGTGGTGGTAAAACCTCACAGACTGGACTTGTGAACTGGGGGGGGGGGAGACAAATGAATGTGAAAATAATAATAATAATAAAAAAGGCGATGTGAAAAGGGAAGAATGTTGAATAATTTGGTGTTTTGATGTTTAGATCACTTATGCTCACAAAGAGATTGCCTGACTCTGGTTTTTTTTGTTATTTTTCATGAGAAGCCTTAAGAGTGCAATGTTCTATTTTTGAGTAAATAGCTATGTGATTGTGCAGAAAGAAGTGTGATGACATGTTCTGAGGTTCTGAGGAGTTTTCAGTTTATCACCAGATTTTGCATTATCTGAGTCACAGTATATAAATGTGACAGTCTGTTCTGTTTTATTAAGAAAGGGAGATGTGGTGTCAGCTGTTATGCTTTTATTGTGATAGAGCTAACAGGATGTATGAGACCGGAGGCGGGACTACCGGTCATGCAACTACCAAATGACATGGAGAGTACAAGCCTGAATAAAGTAACCACCCTGCTCTAAACCGTCTGTATTACTTTACGCCTACCACGACAGTGGGTGTGATGGTTCATTGGTGCAGCAACAGCAAAGCCATTCAAGCGTTGAGTAAATATATGCAGAACTGAGTTTTTATTTTAATTAATGATCGCTCAAGGTTTTAATGTTGGATTTTATTGTATTATTTGCTATGTCTTAGTGTGTGTTTCGCTGCTAGTTCAAGTGTCCTGCATTACAAACAAACAACATAATCATTATTGGTAGGTCTATTAGGTCTGAGGTCCAGAAACACGGTTTATATTTAGTTAAGCTTACCTCCAGGAACGAATCAGTGCTGATTGCTAACAGAGGGAGGGGAGAACACACGGGGAAGTGTCAGTTTGCGTCGCGCTAATAAGATGAGTGAAAGTAGGAAAAGAAGCAGCATTTGGCTGCATTTTAACAATTGTGCAAACACAAAGGCAGAATGCAGAATTTGCAACATGAAGCTCTCATATAGAGCAGGGTCCACAAACCACCTCCACAGCCACTTGAGAACTGAGCATCCAACAGTTCAGTTGGAAGAAAAAAGGCAGACTGCCTGCTTCTGCCAGTGGTCTACTCCACCTGTTGCTGCTGCAGCTACAGGATCTACCCCCCATGCGTCAGGTACCCAAACACCAACAGCTACACAGACCTCAATAAGACAATTGATATCAAAGGCAATGAATAACCCCAGCTAGACAGAGATGAAGAATTGGCCAAAATGATTGCAAGTATTTTCCAACCATTTTCAATTGTGGAGGACAAGGGATTCCGAAGCTTCACACAGGCTCTCAATCCAATGTATGTTCCTCCAAGCAGGAAAACACACTCTCAAAACATCATTCCGAGACTGTATGATAGAGAACGTGCTTCACTGCAGGCCAGGGTTAAGGAAGCTACTGCAGTTTGCCTTACCACTGATTGCTGGACATCAAGAACCAACACCTCTTTCATGTCTGTTACATGTCACTTTATAGAAAATTATAAAACGGTGGCCTGTCTTATGGACAGTTTTGAGTTTAGCGACAGACACACTTCAGAAATCTGAGAGTGACTAAAGAGTGGGAAATTGAAAATAAAGTGGCTTGCTGTGTTAGTGACAATGCAGCTAACATAACCAAAGCCATTAAACTCTTGAAATGGACCCACCACCCATGTCTCGTGCATACCATCCACCTGATGGTAAGAGATGCCCTGAAGGTCATGAAGACCACTCTTGACAAAGTGAAGGGGATGGTAGAATTCTTCCATAAGAGCACAAGAGCAACAGAGAAGTTGAAGTCTACTCAGCACCAAATGGATATGCCTGAGCTGAGGCTCAAACAAGACTGTGTCACAAGGTGGAATTCTACATTGTACATGCTGAAACGGGTTCTGGAGTCAAAGGATGCAATCATCTCTACCCTGGCCCTTATCAATGCACATATTGATGCTCTGGATCAAGAAGAATGGGAGGCACTACAGGAGACCTGCACTGTTTTGGAACCCTTTGAGCAGGTCACTGTGGAAATCAGCTCAGAGAGGTACATTTGACAGTTGTTATTATATTATTTATTATTATATAATAACATATTAAGGAACATTTTAGATGTGAATGTCAGTAATATTAAACAAGAATAAACTTTGTCCATATACCACATAATAAAACAAAGCATCATTTTCTGAGTTACTGTTTTCTCCTTTTTTCAGCTATGTGACATCCTCCAAAATGCTCCTCCTCTGCAGGGGTCTGCATCACAGCCTACAACCAGACACAAGAGACCAAGAGCAAAGTGATAGAGTTGGTGACTGCTCTCTCAACGTCGATGGACAGAAAGTTCCACAGAATGGACTACAACACTGTCCTCTCAGAATCTACTGTACTCGATCCAAGGTTCAAAAGGCTGGCCTTTAATGATAACTGCGCTGTTGATGAGGCTCTTCAGAGAGTAACAGCAGCAGCAGCAGCAGCTCGATGCGACCTCAGCAGCCAGCCAGCTCAACCACCAGGAGGCCAAGAGGGAGAAGAGGGAGCAAGGGCTCCAGAAGTGGAGCCACAAATGTCTGCTGTTTGGAGTCTCTTTGATGCAAGAGCAACAGAAGACATTGCAAGAAGGAATCCCTCAGCAGATGCTATGCTGGAAGTAAGGTCCTATCTGGAGGAGCCTCTCATCCCAAGAACCGCAGACCCGCTGAGCTGGTGGGAGTCCAAGCCTTCAGTGTACCCACGACTTGTGAAGGTCGTGGCACGGCGACTGTGCATTGTAGCCCCATCAGTCCCCTCAGAAAGGATCTCTTCTAAAACAGGGCAGATAATAACAGAGAGAAGAAACCGGATCAACCCTCTAGCAGTGCTTTCTGACCGGAAAGCACTGCAGAGGGTGGTGAAAACTGCCCAATGCATCGCTGGATTACCCCTCCCTGCAATACCCACTACCCACCACAAACGACACCTCTCACCCCAACCAGGGACTGTTTACCCTCCTCCCCTCCGGGAGGCGCTATAGAAACCTTTGTTCCAAGTCAAGCAGGCTTAGGAACAGCTTCTGCCCCTCAGCTGTCATCTCTCTGAACTCTGGACCACAATGACCCCGATGCCCCCCCCCCCCCCCCTTCTGCTGCCCAACATACGAACTCTGAACTCTGCTGACATTACCCTTTCACCATCAATGTCTTCAACGGCCTTGCACTGTATCATAACTCCCTACCTCTACCTATAGTTTACATATTTAAAGTTTTATTTATTTATTGTTTACATACCTGTATGATAGTCATGTACATTTTTACTGTACTTACCGTATATATATATATATATCTTCAACTGTTGATATAACTACACATACACACCCCTGCTCACTACCTGCCGTATATACATTTATATTTTGATACAACTGCATACCCCTGATCACTAGCTGTTTATACTTGTATACTCACCTTGTATAGATATATAGATATATTTAGTAGTAGTTTAACTGTTTTAACATATTATTCAATAACTGTTCATTATATATTACCATGCACTTTACTGCAACATTTTCACTCTGGTTAAATGCCAAATCATTTTCGCTGTACTGTACTTGTGCTGTGCAATGACAATCAATTTGAATCTAATCTAATCTAATCTAAGCAACACTATACTATAACAATACTGTACAAAATATAAAGAACAATAAAAATAACAATAAAGTGACTAAAGGATGCTATATACATGTGTTGAATTGTGCTACAAGCATTTAAAAAGCATTTTAAAGTGCCAGTAGTGCAGCAGCATCATGAATACAGTGCAGTACAGTGCAGTAACTGTAATGAGTCCAGAAAGTCCAGCAAAAGTATAATGTAATATGGATGACAATGTTATGATAGTAGCAGCACTCCTAGCAGTTCAGTAGGCACACCGCATGTGGATAAAAACTATCCTTGAACCTGGTAGTCCTTAAGGTACGGATGCTGCGGGACCAGCAACTGCACCGTAGGGGGGAGAATAGATGGTGCCCAGGGTGGTTGCAGTCCTTTGTGTTGGAGATGGCCTCATTCCGAAATATGGTTGTAAAGATCTCCTCAATGCCAGTGGCGGCTGGTGCATTTTTCACCAGGGGGGGCTATACCATTTTTTTTATTTACAATTACATATTGTTAATTACATTATATACAATTACTTTTTGTATTGAAATGTCTTCCTTCTGTCCATCACTTTCATCATGGCCACGCAAGGCCAGCTCAAAGGCACCACAGAACTTCACACAGTCTATTCTTTTAGACAGGATGTGTTTTTGTCCACCTCCTCATTGTGTTGACAGATCCCTATCCTGTAGCCTTCATCAAGTTGAACAGCTACACTGTTAAAAATGATTTGTTGACTCAATTTGACTAAGTCAAGTAATCTTGTTGCTTTGACTGAGTTATGTTTAGCCAAGTTGATTCAACATTTAGTGTCAATTTGATTACACTTCAATAAATTAGTTGATACAACTTGTAGTCTGTTGACACAACTTCATGTGCCAAGTTATTTGGACTAGAAAATATTAGTTAAGATAAACTTATTTTATCAAGTTTTTACAAATGTCTATCAAGTTGGCTCAACATGTAAAACTTATATTACCAAGTTAGCTTACCAGGACAAGCAAACCAATACCAAGCAAACCAAACCTATACTATACATCTAAATGAGAATTAGCTTAACCTAAATATTAACACATGTAAAACATTGCTGAAAAGACATTTCAATCAGGACTTTTATTACAATATCAAGAACTGTATTCCAACTCCAACCCACACACTCATTAACTGTTCAGTGTTGGTTTTTAAATTCAAATAAGTGTGTCAATGGATGTCAACATATAAAGACCTTCCTTGGGACATGTAAAAACAACACCCTCCAACACACCATTGCTTTTGCTCGGGGCTGCTCAAAAACTGAAATGACACGGTCCCATGGATAAAACTGTAATTGTAATTGAGTGACTTGTTAAACAGTCCATTCTGAGTAAGTGTGCAGGGTTGCTGCAGTAAAATGCAGTAAAACATAGAAAATTGTATCTCTCTAACTGAGAAACTTAACTCAAATGTCAGTCAGAAAATGAAAACATGAAAACACAACATCAGGTTGATCTGGGCCCAGATCTTTCACCTTAAGTTTGTCCGCCAAACTTCTTCTCTCAAACGGCTCTTGAATGAGAGATGTCACCGAGTTAGGGACCGGGTTGAGTCTTGGGCAGTGGCGGCTCGTCCATAGGGGCGCAGGGGCGCCGCCCCACCTGGTTGAGAGAGGAAAAAAAAATAAAAAATAAAAATTATAATAATTGTGTTTTTTTATTTTTTATTTTTTTGATCCCTAAAAATAAACTAAACATGTTTAAAATGAATAATAATTACTCATTTTATGTATGTTTGTGTTTAAAATGCACAATAACGTTAATATAGCAAATATAAATCATTGTTGTGCGTGCTATTCTCCCCCCTCGTTTGTCATTGACGTCACTCTCATAGAAATTTGGTAAGGTAGGTACCAAATTTGATAGGCAATGTAGCCTATCAAGGGTCAAGGTTTTGAGGTAGGTACCAAATTTGATAGGCAAATGTAGCCTATCAAGGGTCCTGAATACGATCTCTGGGAGCGCATTTCATTGCGCCCGAACAAGGAAACCAGTCACGCATGCGCGACTCAAATTGAGTGCGCCCCTCCTACTTCGGATGTCACCGGCCGCCACTGGTCTTGGGGTAGTGCTCACCGAGTTAGGGACCGGGTTGAGTCTTGGGGTAGTGCTCACGCTCGCCATTGTTGAACGTTGTAGTTAAAATGGCGCCCGCAGAGACAGAGCATAATATGCTTTTCCTAGTAGTACACTGTGACGCACACAAATGACGATGCTCGATGCTCCAAAGTCTTCCGTGGGGCGATTTGAAAAGCGCCCCACGGGAAGACGTTTTGAGGACGCTGATTGGCTACATTTTATGTCACTCGTTTATATCTTGAATCAGCAATTGGCTAAACTGCTAAAGAAACCCGCCTCCGTGGGGCGATTTGAAAAGCGCCCCACGCATCGTAATACAAATGCGCCCTTAAGGCTGCAGTGTACTAGGCATATGTGTACTAGGAAAAGCATATTATGTTGCGCAAATTATTTTAAAATCCTATTTTACACATATTTCTGGGTGCATTCGATATTTTAAACACACACATATTGACAATTTATATATATCTTTTTAATTTTTTTATATTTTGTTTGTGCGTGTGGTTTAAGGGGGGGCGGCGCCCCATCGCCCCCTATGGGCTAGCCGCCACTGCTCAATGCATGGAAGCACACCTGGAAAGCGCACACCTGGTGATCTTTTCCGCCGTCCTGACGACCTCTGGTAGGCTTTCTTGTCAAATACTACAAACCAATACTATCTGCTGTGTTAGTTTCGGACATCAACGGCAGCACATTGGATCACCCTGAGTTTGGCGTCCATTTTATATAATAACATAATATGCATTTCCTAGTACACATATGCCTAGTACACTGCAGCCTTAAGGGTGCATTTGTATGACGATGCTGCTGGGGCGCTTTTCAAATTGCTCCACGGAGGCGGGTCTCTGTAGCAGTTTAGCCAATTGCTGATTCAAGATATAAACGAGTGACATAAAATGTAGCCAATCAGCGTCCTCAAAACGTCTTCCCGTGGGGCGCTTTTCAAATCGCCCCACGGAAGACGTAATTTGTGTGCGTCACAGTGTACTACTAGGAAAAGCATATTATGCTCTGTCTCTTGGGGAGGGCCACACACACACACACACACACACGTGTTTTTTGTCAGTATGTGCCGATATATATATTTTTTTTTGTTGAGTGATTGGTATCGTTTTCTTTATATATATATATATATACCTGCTTGTTTA
Organism: Muraenolepis orangiensis; assembly: GCA_027704905.1. NCBI lineage: Eukaryota > Metazoa > Chordata > Actinopteri > Gadiformes > Muraenolepididae > Muraenolepis > Muraenolepis orangiensis. The sequence continues at coordinate 16,729,339 of CM051009.1, forward strand.
AATCACTCACCAAACTCACCTGTTCAGAGCTGCTTTGAATGTGTTTTGGTGTTATTGTTAACTCGTTGTTTCCTCTTAAATGTGTTTATGTATCCATGTACCAAATAAAGTCTAAAAGAATAGACTGTGTGAAGTTCTGTGGTGCCTTTGAGCTGGCCTTGCGTGGCCATGATGAAAGTGATGGACAGAAGGGCGACATTTCAATACAAAAACTAATTGTATATAATGTAATTAACAATATGTAATTGTAAATAAAAAAAATGGCATAGCCCCCCCCCTGGTGAAAAATGCACCAGCCGCCACTGCTACTCAACCTTATTTTTTAACCAAATAATATAGGTTCAGTTTTCCCAAGATGCAAAGACAATTGCACCAGTAAAGTTGAGTAGTCTGCATACAGAACAAAGATTATATTTGCAAACAGCTTTCAGGTCATTTTTATTTAAGATAAGATAAGAAGTCCTTTATTTGTCCCACAGCAGTGGAATTTTCAACATTACATCAGTGCAGTACAGTGCAGATGAAAAGGCAAGAGGAAATTAAACAGAAGGCTCACATACAAAGTATGGCCAATATATACATAAGGTATGTTAGTAACCATAGTAACAATAAGTACACGTTGGTAACAACAAGACAAATAAGTACAAGTATGACAAATAAGTACACAAACATGGATGGAATAAGTAGCAGCACAAAGTCTATGTGTTACATACACTTTTTTTTTTTACATACGCTTTTACATAAGTGTGTGTGTTAGCAGCAATTATAAAAAGTAGCAGCCAGTAGTGTGTCAATGTATAAGAAGAAATGGTAACAACCGCTATTCACCCTGCCTCCACCAGAGGGCAGCATCAACCCGTGGTAATTCTCACCCGCACCTGTAGCGCATCTCAATCCACCATTCTCTTTAAGCCTACCCCCTAGTGGTGTGTCGTTTGTGAACGAACAAGTCTTAACGAACAAGTGTTTTCAGTGAATGAGAACGACTCATTCATTCCCATATTCCATCTTGTTCGTTTGTTCGTTCACTTCGTTGTTGTTTTTTTAATTATTGGTTTCTCAGAAGATTTATTCAAGTGCTTCGTGGGCAGGATCGCTCCGTGGACTCGGAGCACTAGGGAGGGCTGTAGCCCAAAGAGTGAAATGAGGCTAAACTTAGAAGAGGTGGTGGTGGGTCTGTTCTCCCTACTCAACAGCTGAGGTGGGAGCTCTGGCCGTACCGTCTCTGATTGTCCGCAGACGATTGACGTCTCAGGTTGTAACATTCCCTTTGTTTCCCGAGGAGCTCCGTCAACACGGGTCTGAGAGTAAAACAAAAAGTGATTATAGAGATGTTGATACATTTGATTTCCAACACTACCTGGTCCCATCAGTATTGAAAACATCAACACAACAACTGACACCAGACCAACACTAGAGGGCACTCACGAGAGGGAAGTCAGTCCCTGAGTTGTTCTCACGGTTCAACTCTTTTGACCCGGGTTTCATGTTTTCTGTCGGAGAAAAGATATGTTGAGATGTTACCAAGGGTTTCCCGAGACCATAATCCCAGTGAACAAAATTTGTAAATAAAATAGTCTTACTTTTTATCCATACATACACAATAATTATGAATATGATAACCAGGAGGATGAGCAACACAGGAAGAAGCCAAAGCAGTGTTTGAGATCTCTCTGAAATGAGAATGTTGATACATGTTAGCAGTAAGTGGAGAATACATCTAAGTGTTCAAGTTGTTTATTGTCATACGCACAATTACAGGAAGCCGTCGTCGGCAAAAAGTCTCGGGTCTCAGGCCCCCCAACAATGAATATAATAAAATATCAATATCAAAATCTAAAGTACAATAGAAATATAAATATATACAAAAATATACATATAATGTGTCACTTCAAAGTGTGTGACTAGATGTACATTACATTGTGATATAACGTGAATGTAATATTTTATCAAGCAACTGATACATATATTTAGACATATTATTTACATAATATATGCATTATTATACATATATTTTAGTGGACTCTTTGCCCAATGGTCCTTGTTTGTATCACGGTGCCATTAATAGACCTTGCACTACACAAATTAGCTTCTGTATTTTCAGAGGGAGAGCCTACCTCCATCATGGTCCTCCAGTATCAGTTCAATGGTGGTCACGTCTGTTTCCTCTGGGTAACTGAGAGCACACGTGTACGTCCCTTGACTCTCGGCTGATGAGGTCAAATACAGCAGGAGTGTACCTGATTCTGACAGTTCTTTTACACGTGGCTCCCACTCTTTTTCCACCTGCAGTCTACCTCCTGCTGGTTTTGTAAGGATGGTTTGGTTGAGCTTGAAGGTCCAAGTGATGTCACAGAGCGCCGAGCCGTTACAAGGAAGTGACACCTCACGATATGAAGCACTTTGCATTGGAGCTGAAATAGATAGACAGACAGATATGATATACTTTATTAATCCCCCATGGGGAATTCATCCTCTACATTTAACCTATGCTAGCTGAAAGCTTGGAGAGGTGGGCTGCCATAGGATAGTCCCTGGGAACCAACTCTAGATGTAGTGCCCTTGCCTTGGTTATTCGCAGGGCAGGAGTGTTAATGTGTGTGTGTGTGTGTGGTTGGTGGCTGGTTTAAGCAGCCTCATCTGGCCTGAGCCAGACTGATTAGACTCTGGGGCTGCCGGGTGAGGCTGCAGACCTGTGGGTCTTGTTCAAACTTTTTAAACTCAGCAATAAACTGATTTCTCATCATCCTGTCTTTGTTATCGGGGGTCCAAGGTCCACTGTAGTGGCAGGTAGCAGCGGCATCTGCTACAACTTGAACCCGGAGGAAACCCACGTCCACATGGGGAGATCATTCAAAGTCCACACAGAAAGATGAGTGGATGGACAGACAGACGAGTGGATGGACAGACAGACAGACGAGTGGATGGACAGACATACACAATATATTGTTGTGAAATTAGCTCAGAAATTGGACCAGTGACATTTTTCTAAATTGGGACAATGGAAAATGCAAATCCAAGACTGATGACATCAGTGGTCCAACGTTGCTGTGATTTTTTTGTTGCGGAAACAGAGTAGATGTTACAGACTGCAATTTTTTCATGACTCACATATGAAGAAAAACAATATGTTAGAAAGTAGGGAGCGTGACAGTTCCCATTAAGTTAAAGCCACTGCAAATTGGATCGCACCAGACACTTTACACTTGACTTGTTGCCATTTTGATATTAAAAGACTTACGGTTTTGCCTCATCGTGGCTTTCCTTGCACTGCGTTCATTTTGGACTGAGCAGCTGTAGGCCCATTCTGTGTCATTGGAAATGGTCCATAATGAGCCACTGATGTCAAAGAGTCCCCGGTCGTCTTTATGGACCTCGGTTGTGTTCTGGAGGGTAGTGGCCAGTCGAGGGCTGACGGACCAGGTGAGCTCTGGTCTTGGGTAGATTCCTCCAGACTTACAGGTGACAGTGTGCTTTAGTAGCATAATGTCCACTCTAGCAACAGGAGCTGCAACAACATTAAAACAATAAACTCATGGTTAACTTGGTTGATTTGGTTTGCTGCATTGATGTTAGTTACTTACTAATACTAACAAAACCATGAACGATACCTAAGAAAATATATCAAAATCCACACACCACTGCCATGGGAACATTGCAAATTGTATACTTTGTTATAGAACCAAACTCAGGTCTCAGCTTCAAGGGTAATATTTCAGTCTGTAAAGAGATGCCAGTGGACCCTTACCTGAGTTACTGATCTTTGTAATTGTGTGCTTTATGAAACAAATACCAAATACACAACTGCTTGAGATGCCTAGTGAAAGTACATCAACGACTACGAGATATCTGCATCAACTTACAGTCGATTTGCCATTGGTTAAAACATCTGCGGTGATCAGGCTTTCCGTTGCAAATGGGCTGGACCTACCGGCCAGTTGCATTATGACAATGTTTAGTTAAATAGGATACAGCAGTTCAGCTCACCTCTCACTGTCAGGGTGACGATGGTCTCCTTGTTGTTGGTTGAAGAGCTGGTGTAACACAGGTACCGGCCCTGGTCCTGGAGGTTCACCTTGGACAGTCGAAGGGATGCGTTGCCCCCAGAGATCTGATTAAGGAACAGAGACGTCCTTCCCTGGTACAGAGAGCTCTGGTGTTTCAGTTGGCTCTCATTGTGGAAGAAGGAGTGGACTGGAGCATTCGCGCCATTCTTCTTGACCCAGTGGATGACCTTAATGTCTGGCTGGAAGTGACAGGGCAGCACACAGCTCCCCCCAAACACACAGACCAGCTGGGATGCTGAGGATCAGAGAACAGTTTTGGTATTTAAAATGTAATGTTTTACTTTTAAGGGCTCATCAAATATGACCTAAAGACATGAATCTGTCATCTGTATTCATCTAGCTATGTGTGACAGAGAAGGACTTCTAGAAACTGAACCAGACTAGCATCTAAGAGACTATATCCAGACTATATACGTGTTATCTGCTTCTTTTTTGTTTAGTAACACATTTTACAATATACTGCCTTTATCTTTACCAGATGCTATGAAATTCTGAATGAATCTCGCGATACTGGTTTTCCGCGGGGTTGAGTCGTGTGTGGTTTTTTTTAAGTGAGACGCGTCACAGCAACCTGTCAGTTTATATGTATCGGCAACAATGGATATTAGGAAGTGGTTCACCAACACTAAGAGCTCACAAAAGGATTGTGGCAACTCAGCACCAGATGCTGGCAACTTGACGTGTCCCCCAGCGCCATCTCTCCTACCTTCTCCTCCACCAGGACACCAGGAGCATCTTGGGAGCCGGGCAGCAGCAGTTCATCCTTTAGCAGCCCAGGCCCAGCTCCCATTCTAAACGCTCGTCATCTTGGAGATTTTTCTTTTCTAGTCCCAGAGGACCTTGGCGTGGATACACCAAAACAGGTAGTCCTGGATAGTTTTCCATCTCGGCTGTTCTCCGGGAAAAAACGTAGTTTTGCCAGCTCATGGTACCAAAACCTTGAATCCTTGAACACTCCGTGAAAGGATATGCTGCGTACTGTTTCCCATGCAGAAAGTTTAAGGCTCATCATCATGACGCATCGTTCACCGTAAAAGGCTTCAAAGACTGGAAGCATGCCTTACAAAAGGGCACGGGTCTTAGCAAACACAGCTCTTCCAAGGAACATTTAGTGTGTGAGAAATTGTGTTGAGAAAAACAAATGCGCATGGAGACTGGTCAGGAAATCACAACTCTTGTCAACAAAGACTAGCTGGCTCGTAACAGATATTATCTGGGCTCCATTATTGACATTGTGACTTTTCTCTCTACCAGCAATCTTCCTTTCCGAGGTGACCACGACTCTTTAGAGTGTATGTCCAAGTCTGGCAGTGGGTTATTTTTGTCATTGTTTGAGTATACCCTCCAAAAGGACCCAGAACTTGCGAAAATTGCCCCCACCATTCCCAAAAATGCTACCTACATAAGCCATGATATACAAAACGACATAATTGACCTGATGAGCAAAGTTGTAACGGAGCATATTGTTGAGGAAATAGGCCACTCCTTTAACACTCTGTCACAATGGATGGAACCCGAGACCCAACAGGATGTGAAAACATTTCAATTGTATTGCGTTTTGTTGATGAGAACTAAGTCATAAAAGAAAGGCTCTTGACAATCGCCACAGCAGTTGCAGGTGATGCAAAAACCCTCACACAGACACTCATTGCTGAAATACGCAAATAAGTATACAGCAAAAACGGCTAAATCGTTCGGCAACTATATGCACATATGTTACGTTAAAATGGGGTGGGGCCTGGGGGTCGGCCCGCCCTGGTGAATCAAATGCCCGCCCAGAGATGGATGTCTGCCACCGGGTCTGGTCCTGCTCAACAACAGGTTCTAGGTGGGTGTGGTGGTTCATTGGTGCAGCAACAGCAAAGACATTAAAGCGTTGAGTAAATATATGCAGAACTGAATTTTTATTTTTATTAATGATCGCTCAAGGTTTTAATGTTGGATTGTATTGTATTATTTTCTAAGTCTTAGTGTGTGTTTCGCTGCTAGTTCAAGTGTCCTGCATTACAAACAAACAATCATTATTGGTAGGTCTATTAGGTCTGAGGTCCAGAAACACGGTTTATATTTAGTTAAGCTTACCTCCAGGAACGAGGACCATCTCCATAAGAAACACAATCAGACGCATGTCCAGTTCTGTCCTGTTCTGAACTATCAGGGTTATATTCACGAGTGTTTTACTGAGTGTTTAGACCTATTCCTCTTCTGGGCTGTGAACGAAGGGGAGGCTAGACGATACTTTCGGTTTCAAGTTCAACGAGTCTATCGGTATATTTGTTTACTTCCCGACGACAGACCGCAGTTATGAAAATGGATAAAAATAGAAGAAAAAATAAAATAAAATAGAAAATAGAAGAAAAAAATTGAAATAGAAAATAAAAGAAAAATATAGAAATAGAAAATAGAAGAAAAAAATAGAATCGCATCAGCATAGAAAATACACAATCAATTGCATAATAAAACACTGTGACCAATAAACCAAACCAAAAAGACCCGGGGTTTTAAACCCCAGCGTGGGTACCCTTTAGTTGGCCATGTGGATGGACTAAGGCCCGTTCCCTCTACCGCAGCTCATCCAGGGTCTGGAGCGGGAAGCCAACCAACTGCCTCCACCGCGCGCTCCTCATACCAAGACCGTCCACCTTCTCTCAGGTGTGGAAAAGGTATCCCTCGTCGTTGACTCACATGCGATGGTCTCAGGACAAACGGCCGGTATAGCCTAGCAACTGCCAACTTAAATGTCCGACTTAGCCAGCTGATGATCCTCAAAAATAGCGATCATTTATTTTCTGAAATGTAACACTAAACTTTAATTCACTTAAACTCAAATGAGTACACACAACTCGTATTTGGTTCTTCACTGTAAATATTCCTAACTTTTGAACTAGTCAAACTCTTTTCCTTTTCTCCGCACACTTCTCATCTCCTCCTTCTCTCCCCTCACGCGAGCTTCCCTTCCTCATCCATCCGACTCCTCTTCAAAATAAGTCCCTTATCAAACTCATTTCAAACCATAACAAACAGATAATAAGCACAAGAACATGAAAATAAACCACTGGAATACATTACAAATGAAACATTAAAAAACACACCGGTTTACCATTGTATAAAAACTGAATCAAACCAATGCACTTCTCAGGGGTGCTACACGAGATTTCTGGAAAGCGGAATTAATGAATGACAAATTAAATCCTTGCATGATGATGACCCGCCCCCCAAAACTCTGATTGGGTAATCACCAGCGCAGTGGGCTCTGCTGATTGGTTTCCCTTAGCGCCGTACACACTCATGTTAAACCAGGACTCGCCGGCCGCCAGGTTACGGGAGTTTATAATGGACTTCAAATGTGAGCTTACGGAGGACGTTTTCCTCCGTTCGTCCGTACAGGGATTTAAAAATTAGGGGGCGTTGTTGGTGCTAATTTGACACACATTTGTGTGACTTTGAAGTGTCAATTTCTGTGTATTTAACAGGTTTTTTTTATTTTTATTTTTATATATATATATATATATATATATATATAGTGGAGGCTCGTCCATTGAGGAAAGAGAGGACAATCCTCCATAAAATTTCAGAGAAAAATAAACATGCAAGAGAAAAAAAATTTAACAGATTCATCTGTGAAAATACTGATAAAATGACAATTTGAAAACTTCGAAAGCACAACAATCATGTCCCTGTGTCAAAATACCAACAGCGCCCCCTACCGCTAATTTACAATTAAAAGTACGGAGGATCGTCCTTCTCCAAGCTCCCCATTGAAGTCCACTATAAACCTGCCGGACCCAAGCGGCCGGTGAGTCCTGGTTTAACATGAGTGTGTACGGTACGCTAAGGGAGGACCATCCTCCCTGAGGGCGGGTCTAGCCAGAGGCTCTGAGCCAATCAGCAGAGCTCCCTGCACTCACAACAAACTCACGAGAACCACATATTTGTCTTCCTTTGGCACGTAGGACACCAGGGTCGTGTCGGATGTGAATACAAACTTAGAAGAGTTGGTGGTGGGTCTGTTCTCCCTACTCAACAGCTGAGGTGGGAGCTCTGGCCGTACCGTCTCTGATTGTCCTCAGACGATTGACGTCTCAGGTTGTAACATCCCCTCTGTTTCTTCGTCAACACGGGTCTGAGAGTAAAACAAAAAAGGGATTATAGAGATGTTGATACATTTGATTTCCAACACTACCCGGTCCCATCAGTATTGAAAACATCAACACAACAACTGACACCAGACCAACACTAGAGGGCACTCACGAGAGGGAACCCAGTCCCTGAGTTGTTCTCACAGGGTTTCATGTTTTCTGTCAGAGTAAAGATATGTTGAGATGTCACCAAGGGTTTCCGAAGACCATAATCCCAGTGAACAAAATGTGTAAATAAAATAGTCTTACTTTTTATACATTTGTAAATTATTATTAATATGATAACCAGGAAGACGGGCAACACAGGAAGAAGCCAAAGCAGTGATTGAGATCCCTCTGAAATGAGAATGTTGATACATGTTAGCAGTAAGTGGAGAATACATCTAAGTGTTCAAGTTCTTTATTGTCATACGCACAATTACAGGAAGCCGTCGTCTGTATTAAATGCTTAAGTCTCGGGTCTCAGGCCCCCCAAAAATGAATATAATAAAATATCAATATCAAAATCTAAACTACAATAGAAACAGAAATATACACAAAAATATACATATAATGTCTCACTTCAAAGTGTGTGACTAGATTTACATTACATTGTGATATAAACTGATTATCAAGCAACTGATACATATATTTAGACATATTATTTACATAATATATGTATTATTATACATATATTTTAGTGGACTCTTTGCCCAATGGTCCTTGTTTGTACCACGGTGCCATAAATAAACCTTGCACGACACAAATTTGCTTTTGTGTTTTCAGAGAGAGCCTACCTCCATCATGGTCCTCCAGTATCAGTTCAATGGTGGTCACGTCTGTTTCCTCTGGGTAACTGAGAGTACACGTGTACGTCCCTTGACTCTCGGCTGATGAGGTCACATACAGCAGGAGTCTACCTGATTCTGACAGTTCTTTTACACGTGGCTCCCACTCTTTTTCCACCTGCAGTCTACCTCCTGCTGGTTTTGTAAGGATGGTTTGGTTGTGCTTGAAGGTCCAAGTGATGTCACAGAGCGCCGAGCCGTCACAAGGAAGTGACACCTCACGATATGAAGCACTTTGCATTGGAGCTGAAATAGATAGACAGACGAGTGGATGGACAGACAGACAGGCGAGTGGATGGACAGACATACACAAGATATTGTTGTGAAATTAGCTCAGAAATTGGACCAGTGACAACATTTTTCTAAATTGGGACAATGGATAATGCAAATCCCAGACTGATGACATCAGTGGTCCAACGTTGCTGTGATTTTTCTTAGCGGAAACGGAGTAGATGTTACAGACTGCAATTTTTTCATGACACACATATAAAGAAAAACTATATGTTAGAAAGTAGGGAGCGTGACAGTTCCCGTTAAGTTAAAGCCACTGCAAATTGGATCACACTAGACACTTTACACTTGACTTGTTGCCATTTTGATATTAAAAGACTTACGGTTTTGCCTCATCGTGGCTTTCCTTGCACTGCGCTCACTTTGGACTGAGCAGCTGTAGGCCCATTCTGTGTCATTGGAAACGGTCCTTAATGAGCCACTGATGTCAAAGAGTCCCCGCTCGTCTTCATGGACCTCGGTTGTGTTCTGGAGGGTAGTGGCCAGTCGAGGGCTGACGGACCAGGTGAGCTCTGGTCTTGGGTAGATTCCTCCAGACTTACAGGTGACAGTGTGGTTTAGTAGCATAATGTCCACTCTAGCAACAGGAGCTGCAACAACATTAAAACAATAAACTCATAGTTAACTTGGTTCATTTGGTTTGCTGCATTGATGTTAGTTACTTACTAATACTAACAAAACCATGAACGATACCTAAGAAAATATACCAAAATACACACACCACTGCCATGGGAACATTGCAAACTGTATACTTTGTTATAGAACCAAACTCAGGTCTCAGCTTCAAGGGTAATATTTACTACTGATCATTGTAATTGTGTGCTTTATGAAACATATACCAAATACACAACTGCTTGAGATGCCTAGTGAAAGTACATAACGACTACGAGATATCTGCATCACATGATATGCAGATATGATACCTTTATGGGCTGGACCTACCGGCCAGTTGCATGATGACAATGTTTTAGTTAAATAGGATACAGCAGTTCAGCTCACCTCTCACTGTCAGGGTGACGAAGGTCTCCTTGTCGTTGGTTGAAGAGCTGGTGTAACACATGTACCTGCCCTAGACCTGGTCCTGGAGGTTCACCTTGGACAGTCGTAGGGATGCGTTGCCCCCAGAGATCTGATTAAGGAACAGAGACGTCCTTCCCTGGTACAGATAGCTCTGGTCATTCAGTTTGTTTTTATTGCTGTAGAAGGAGTGGACTGGAGCATTCGTGCCATTCTTCTTGACCCAGTGGATGACAGTAATGTCTGGCTGGAAGTGACAAGGCAGCACACAGCTCCCCCCAAACACACAGACCAGCTGGGGTGCTGAGGATCAGAGAACAGTTTTGGTATTTAAAATGTAATGTTTTACTTTTAAGGGCTCATCAAATATGAACTAAAGACATCACACACACACTTCTAGAAACTCAACCAGACTAGCATCTGAGAGTCTATATCCAGACTATAGACGTGTTATCTGCTGCCTTTTTGTTTAGTAACACATTTGACAATATACTGCCTTTATCTTTCCCACTCTGGTTTTTTATTTCGTTCTCTCTCACATTCTGACGTCACGTGTTAATCTTTAATGGCGCTGACATGACGTTCATTTCAGCAAAAGCCAAAGTACAGTACTGTGTGTTTGGGGGTTAGGGTTAGGGGGGGGGGGTTACCGTAACCGTCAGGTCTTTCACTAAATAACATAAGAACATGTTTGTTGTGACACAACACGACATGTACTTGTTCATTAATTTGTTACATTTAAACCAATAGTATAATGGCGTTTATCAAGTGAGTTTAACCCACCTGAATTAACAACAATGATGGATGGGTGATGAAGGTTTTAACGCTAATGTTACTCTGTGGCTTGTTTCCATGGAGATAGTGCTAATGTGTTTACTGAGGAACTCCTAACCAGAGCAGAAACCTTCTGTCCTGCTCATCAACAGGGCCTAGGTGGGTGTGGTGGTTTATTGGTGCAGCAACAGCAAAGACATTAAAGCGTTGAGTAAATATATGCAGAACTGAGATTTTATTTTAATTAATGATCGCTCAAGGTTTTAATGTTGGATTTTATTGTATTATTTTCTAAGTCTTAGTGTGTGTTTCTCTGCTAGTTAAAGTGTCCTGCATTACAAACAATGTAATGACAGTGGAGACTCAGTGACCTGAGGTCAACGCTCTGTGTTATTATTGTTTGGTCAACGCACTGTAAATCCTTTTACTGTAATTTTGCACTGTAAATTCAATTTCATTTTTCACATGTCCCTTTTTCAATATTCATGAAGTTATTTATTAGTATTTTATTACTGCCAATTTGCACTATACGTATTGTTGTATAATGTATATACATACGTATTACTGTAATACTGTAAATTGTGCAATTCATCTGTCAATACATTTAGATTTCATTTAGTTATATTTTGTTTATACTAGTTTAGTTTAGTTTGTTGTTATTTAGTTTTTAGGTATTAGTGTAGAAGCAGAAACCGACTTGTAGAATTTCTATATATGTTTGGTGTCATATTTATGTTGGAACTCTAGCGGTCACACCACCTCTATTATAAGTAACCTTGCTGATCAGTGTAATGCATGCACCTGTTAAGGAGATACGTTTTCCTACCTGTTTCACTGTTTGGAACTGATCAATTGAGCAACTGACAACCGTTCTGATTTAACCATTTATTCACTATTTTTTGGACAATAAAACCCCACCAGTCGCAACTTGGACATTCTACTATATTTTCCATCACAAACTTTGTTACCGAGTAGAGAACTAATCATGCATGATGCATCGTGACGCCTGTCAACACAATCGGGGAGCGACAAGCGGTCACTACAATTAGTAGATTTTGTGTGCATGTATTCCCCCTGTTTCAACTGCTGCACCTTCATTTCCCTCGGGATAAATAAAGTTATCTGAATCTATTAGGTCTGAGGTCCAGAAACACGGTTTATATTTAGTTAGGCTTACCTCCAGGAACGAGGACCATCGCCATAAGAAACACAATCAGACGCATGTTCAGTTCTGTCCTGTTCTGTTCTGAACTATCAGGGTTATATTCACGAGTGTTTTACTGGAGTGTTTAGACCTCTTCCTCTTCCGGGCTGTGAACGAAGGGCAGGCAAGAAGTACTTCCGGTTTAAAGTTCAACGAGTCTCTTCCGGTATATTTGTTTACAACTAGCTAGAGCTCCTGAGGTACTTATTTCGCCATGAATTCCCATAATAAAATGCGTTTTCAAAAACAGGAGAAGAAATACTCCGAACATTGTTGTGTTCCGCTTCGTTCGGCGTCATCTAAATGTAATTAATGGTATTTAGTTTCCATCCCGACCTGAGAAGAACCAGACGCGGACATCCGATTCTATAGCAGGTAACGTTAGACCCAAGTTGTGCTATTCAGCTAACTGCTTGACATCGACCAGAGTAAACAGTTAAACTATAAAGAATCCTATCCTAAGTCTTAATACAAAGGTTAATGTGCCTACTGCGTGACCGCTGCAGCCTGTCATGCATACAAGATGAGACATCGGCTTAGTTGTTACAGCTAACATTATTTTGGTGACCGTGTATGATTGTATTTACTAAGTTAATTAATGACTGACCTGATGTTTTCCAAGCTATGACCACCTGATGGCGTTTTGGGGTTTGATTGAGCCTTCAATTGAGTAAATGGTTCGGGTCTCCAGAGCCAAGATCCTCCAGAGCACGTCCATCCACGGTAGGTTATGGTCTGAGCTGCTCTGTAGTAAGAGGGTGGGAGGCCATTGCATTTACAGAAGGCTACACTAAAGGACTCAGCCCCCTTTAAATACACCAGTGCACTACAGCAACTCAGTTTTCCCCCATGGTATGGTACACATAACCATTATAAAACATGTAGCCAAACAAGAGCACAGTCTTACTAGTTTATAACTTAAAGCAGTAACCTTTTTTTTAACCTTCCAGACACAGCTGCTCCAGACAATCGATGAGTTTTCTTTTCCTCGTCTTCCTGTGGGTTGGTTTGAAGGAGAGGGACCCGGCGCATCGATTCAACATACACCAGTCCACAGTGAGCCGCATTATTGCAACATGGACACGTTTTCTAGCCACTGCACTGGGGTCTCAATGTATCTGGCTCACACCTGCAGAAGTGCAAGCTGACCTCCCTGAGGAATTCTGAGATTTCCCAGACACCCAGGTCATCTTGGACTGCACTGAGCTCAAGTCTCAGACACCATCCTTACCACTCCTGCAAAGTGAGATGTACTCCACCTACAAATCTCACTGCACCATGAAAGGGCTTATTGGCAGATGTTTACAGTTTCATGCCTGTTGTCAAACTACCAAAACAAGGCATTAGTTAAGGCATGGGTTAAGTAAAGCTGGTCATTGGTTCAACACCAGGTTTTTGTAATTTAATTTATTCCAGTGGCAGATCATTTTGTTAAACATGTAAATCTTATGTACACAAACATTATATGTAAGCAAACTGTTGAATGTAAAGTAATTTGTATAGATTTGTGAAAATCATTATTGTAACCTATTGGCTAAAACATATTATTGAAAAATGAACTGTAATAAAATTGTCATTACAATCTTTCATTGAAGAACCTGGGTTTTGCCCATGTTCATTTCTCAAAGACGGGTATCTCGGCATGTATATGTAGAAAAATAAACGGTCAGCTTTTTCTCTAATTGATCTTCTCACTTGTGGATCCATGTGTAATCGTTGCACACCTGTTTGGAACAGCAATGCCACGATGTGATTGCACACAACACCGCCTGCCACACAGGAGCATCGGCTGTGTCAACACCACTGGTGATGATTCAAGAAGTGGAATCTAAGAAGAAAGAGAAAACAATTAGAAATATACCCTCTGCTTCATGGAAAAGTAGGTTATTATGAGTAGTTATTGTTACTGAACCATGCTCCTAGACGATGCCTACCCTCCTAAATGCTTAGCTTTACATTCTCCCCTAACTCAAACAAACTTGAATAACCTTCCTTGATAACTATAATGCCTTAGATGGTGTATATTAGCAGTGTTAACTTATGTCAATATGTTTGATCACCCAAACACGTTTCCACCTTATCCTTATTAACTTGATCAAATGATCTGACCAATGTGCAGTAAGCACTCTTTTTATTAAGACTTAGGATAGGATTCTTTATAGTTTAATTGATGTTTACTCTGGTCGATGTCAAGCAGTTAGCTGAATAGCACAACTTGGGTCTAACGTTACCTGCTATAGAATCGGATGTCCGCGTCTGGTTCTTCTCAGGTCGGGATGGAAACTAAATACCATTAATTACATTTAGATGACGCCGAACGAAGCGGAACACAATGTTCGCAGTATTTCTTCTCCTGTTTTTGAAAACGCATTTTATTATGGGAATTCATGGCGAAATAAGTACCTCAGGAGCTGTAGTCTAGCTAGTTGGAAGTAGTGATGTGTCGGTCGCGAACGAGCCGGCTCGCACCCGCGAATAAGCCGTTATTGATTTATTTGTTACCGGTGCTCCGCGTACATGCAGTGACTGACTGTCACGCGCGCATGCTGTGCATCACGTGAGGATATATAAGGAGGAGGGGCGGCGCGTGCTCAGTGCTGGTTGCTAACAGAGGGAGAGGAGAACACGCGGGGAAGTGTCAGTTTGCGTCGCGCTAATAAGATGAGTGAAAGTAGGAAAAGAAGCAGCATTTGGCTGCATTTTAACAATTGTGCAAACACAAAGGCAGAATGCAGAACTTGTACCCTTAACTCCGTGGGTACCAGGGCTCTAATGACCTGGTCCCGCCATATATAGATATATATATATATATATACATATGTATTATTATTATTATTGTTAATAATAACGTGAGTGACAAATAATGGAATTCTGATTCCCACAGATTCACGACAGTATCATCATTGAAAAAAAGCCCAAGATAACAGACTGGAGACTGGCGACCCCCCCCCCGTCGGACGGTGATAGTGGGGGGTCGCCAGTCTCCAGTCTGTTATCTTGGGGGTCGCGGGTTGAAACGCTGGGGAACCCCTGGTCTACAGAAGGTCCAGTTGTGATAGACACGCTTCGCCACTGGTATATATATATATACATATACATATATATGCAGGCCCGGCGCCTCCTATAGGCGGAGTAGGCAAATGCCTAGGGCCTCTGTAGGCGTATTAACGTATTAAAACGTATTAACGTTTTAGAGAGTTCTCATTAGACACATTACGTGCCAGTGATCATATAACCAATCAAAATCACAGATTGCACCCCCCCCCCCCCACCTCTCCAGCAATAGAAATGGGAATAGGAATCTACTACTTCAGTTTAATTTCAGGTGAAAATCGGTCCGCTTACAACACTGGTTTATACCAGGGTTTCCGTTAGCCGGTATTTACCGGTTTTCAGCGCCCCCCCCGACATACCCTGTCTGCTATCCTCAGTCTTTATTTCATGATGGTGGGTAAGATTTATCTCAAAGGGGGGCCTCCACAGAACATTTTGCCTAGGGCCTCCAAAAGTCTAGAACCGGCCCTGTATCTATGTATATATATAGATATACATATCTATGAATATATATATATATCTATATATATATAGATATATATATATATACATAGATATGTATATGTATATATATACATAGATATGTATATATTAACCAATCTTTATTTACCCATGGTTCTCTCTTAGCCGAAATAACATGACACGTTGACGCCGGCGGTGAAGCTCCAGTTCCTTAAGTTCATCAATTATAATGACTAATAAACTAAACTAAATACGCCTGTCTGGGGGCATTTTTAATAATCAATCGATTTCCCTCGTGTCAACATCTCTTAAGCTTCTAGGACTATCTCCTCTGGTCAGAGCGCGCGACGGTGGGCGTGGCGCTTCGTGACGCTGCTGGTGACGCGTACAGGAAGTACTCCGTAGGCTAGACCGTGCCATTTAGCACGTTTTAGATGCAGCCTTCAAACGCGCCCTTAAGGCTGCAGACCCTGAAGTGGAACACAGCTGTATTGTAACGGCCTGGGGAAGGCTGTGATTGGGGGTGGGCCCGAGGGGAGCGGTTCCGGTTGGGCGGGAGTTTAGAGGTTGTTGTTCCGGGTTAGAGTGAAGTGAGTGTGGGTGAAAACTAGCTTGTCAGCTGACGGCTAAGAGCAATACACAGTGTGTTCACTATACTCCTGTCCTGACCTCGTGTCCTTCGGCTCATTTCGCTACATTGGGGTCAGAAGTGACGAAGGACATACGCTACGATCCTGGAGTAATGGAACCGAAGAGGAGTTCGGAGAACCCCAGAGAGGGGAGCGTGAACCAGGGCACTGCAGCTGGCCCTGTGCCTTACCGACGATGCTCGGTCCTGTCTGCTGCTGCTCAACCCAGAGGACAGACAACACTACGAGGCCCTGGTAGGGGCTCTGCAGAGACGGTTCGGTTGTTGTCAGCAGCCGGGAGTCCTCCGAAACGAACTCGGCAACCGGTTCCGGCGAGCGGGGGGGCCGCTGAGACAGCCGGCGAACGACGTGGAGGAGAGCCGAACACGTCGGGCGTCCGCACACATGCCCCCAGAGGTACAGTGAGCTGGCACGGCGGGACCTGGTCATTAGAGCCCTGGTACCCACGGAGTTAAGGGTACAAGTAGAGCTGCCACACCCCGACCTTGCATTGGACATGGCCGTGGAGAGGGAGGATGTGTGGGGCCGGTCGGCGGAGGGTGACCAGCGGGAGAGCTTCACGAACGAAGCGGAACACAACAATGTTCGGAGTATTTCTTCTCCTGTTCTTGAAAACGCATTTTATTATGCATTTCTTATGGGAATTCATGGCGAAATACCCGAGTACCTCAGGAGCTGTAGCTTTTTTTTTGTTTTTGTACTTCTTGCCTCCCCTTCGTTCACAGCCCAGTAGAGGAAGAGGTCTAAACACTCCAGTAAAACACTCGTGAATATAACCCTGATAGTTCAGAACATGACGGAACTGAACATGCGTCTGATTGTGTTTCTTATGGCGATGGTCCTCGTTCCTGGAGGTAAGCTTAACTAAATATAAACCGTGTTTCTGGACCTCAGACCTAATAGACCTACCAATAAGGATTATGTTGTTTGTTTGTAATGCAGGACACTTGAACTAGCAGCGAAACACACACTAAGACTTAATAAAGAACTTAAAGAACATAATACAATAAAATCCAACATTAAAACCTTGAGCGATCATTAATTAAAATAAAAACTCAGTTCTGCATATATTTACTCAACGCTTTAATGGATTTGCTGTTGCTGCACCAATGAACCACCACACCCGCCTAGGCCCTGTTGATGAGCAGGACAGAAGGTTTCTGCTCTGGTTAGGAGTTCATCAGTAAATGAGGAAACAAGCCACAGAGTAACGTTAGTGTTAAAACCTTGTCCATCATTGTTGTTCATTCAGGTGGGTTAAACTCACTTGATAAACGCCATTATACTATTGGTTTAAATGTAACAAATGAATGAACAAGTCCATGTCGTGTTGTGTCACAACAAACATGTTCTTATATGTTATTTAGTGAAAAACCAGACCTGACTGTTACGATAACCCCCCCCCCCTAACCCCCACACGGTACGTACTTTGGCTTTTGCTGAAATGAACGACAGATCAGCACCATTAAATATTAACACATGACGTCAGAATGTGAGAGAACAAAATCAAAAAGCAGAGTGGTAAAGATAAAGGCAGTATATTGTAAAATGTGTTACTAAACAAAAAGGCAGCAGATAACACGTCTATAGTCTGGATATAGTCTCTTAGATGCTAGTCTGGTTGAGTTTCTAGAAGTCCTTCTCTGTCACACATAGATGAATACAGATTACAGATTCATGTCTTTAGTTCATATTTGATGAGCCCTTAAGTAAACATTACATTTGAAATACCAAAACTGTTCTCTGATCCTCAGCACCCCAGCTGGTCTGTGTGTTTGGGGGGAGCTGTGTGCTGCCTTGTCACTTCCAGCCAGACATTAAGGTCATCCACTGGGTCAAGAAGAATGGCGTGAATGTTTGGGTCCACTCCTTCTTCAACAATGAGCCGACAATGACCAGAGCTCTATGTACCAGGGAAGGACGTCCCTGTTCCTTAATCAGATCTCTGGGGGCAACGCATCCCTACGACTGTCCAAGGTGAACCTCCAGGACCAGGGCAGGTACCTGTGTTACACCAGCTCTTCAACCAACTACAGGGAGACCTTCGTCACCCTGACAGTGAGAGGTGAGCTGAACTGCTGATGTCATATCCTATAAATAAAAAAATCATAATAGAACTGGCCGGTAGGTCCAGCCCATCATTGTATCATGTTCATGTTTTTTCAACGGAAAGCCTGATCACCGCAGATGTTTTAACCAATGGCAAATCGACTGTAAGTTGATGCAGATATCTCGTAGTCGTTGTTATGTACTTTCACTAGGCATCTCAAGCAGTTGTGTATTTGGTATTTGTTTCATAAAGCACACAATTACAAAGATCAGTAACTCAGGTCAGGGTCCACTGGCATCTCTTTACAGACTGAAATATTACCCTTGAAGCTGAGACCTGAGTTTGGTTCTATAACAAAGTATACAATTTGCAATGTTCCCATGGCAGTGGTGTGTGGATTTTGGTATATTTTCTTAGGTATCGTTCATGGTTTTGTTAGTATTAGTAAGTAACTAACATCAATGCAGCAAACCAAATGAACCAAGTTAACTATGAGTTTATTGTTTTAATGTTGTTGCAGCTCCTGTTGCTAGAGTGGACATTATGCTACTAAAGCACACTGTCACCTGTAAGTCTGGAGGAATCTACCCAAGACCAGAGCTCACCTGGTCCGTCAGCCCTCGACCGGCCACTACCCTCCAGAACACAACCGAGGTCCATGAAGACGACCGGGGACTCTTTGACATCAGTGGCTCATTAAGGACCATTTCCAATGACACAGAATGGGCCTACAGCTGCTCAGTCCAAAGTGAACGCAGTGCAAGGAAAGCCACGATGAGGCAAAACCGTAAGTCTTTTAATATCAAAATGGCGTCAAGTGTAAAGTGTCTGGTGCGATCCAATTTGCAGTGGCTTTAACTTAATGGGAACTGTCACGCTCCCTACTTTCTAACATATCGTTTTTCTTCATATGTGTCATGAAAAAATTGCAGTCTGTAACATCTACTCCGTTTCCGCTAAAAAATAATCACAGCAACGTTGGACCACTGATGTCATCAGTCTGGGATTTGCATTATCCATTGTCCCAATTTGGAAAAAAGTTGTCACTGCCAATTTCTGAGCTAATTTCACAACAATATCTTGTGTATGTCTGTCCATCCACTCGTCTGTCTGTCCATCCACTCGTCTGTCTGTCCATCCACTCATCTGTCTGTGTGGACTTTGAATGATCCCCATGTTGATGTGGGTTTCCTCCGGGTTCAAGTTGTAGCAGATGGCGCTGCTACCTGCCACTACAGTGGACCTTGGACTCCCGATAACAAAGACAGGATGATGAGAAATCGGTTTATTGCTGAGTTTAGAAAGTTTGAACAAGACCCACAGGTGAGCAGCCTCACCCAGCAGCCCCAGAGTCTAATCAGTCTGACTCAGGCCAGATGAGGCTGCTTAAACCAGCCACCAACCACACACACACACATTAACACTCCTGCCCTGCGAATAACCAAGGCAAGGGCACTACATCTAGAGTTGGTTCCTAGGGACTATCCTATGGCAGCCCACCTCTCCAAGCTTCCAGCTAGGATAGGTTAAATGTAGAGGATGATTCCCATGGGGATAATAAGTATATCATATCTGTCTGTCTATCTATTTCAGCTCCAATGCAAGTGCTTCATATCGTGAGGTGTCACTTCCTTGTGACGGCTCGGCGCTCTGTGACATCACTTGGACCTTCAAGCACAACCAAACCATCCTTACAAAACCAGCAGGAGGTAGACTGCAGGTGGAAAAAGAGTGGGAGCCACGTGTAAAAGAACTGTCAGAATCAGGTAGACTCCTGCTGTATGTGACCTCATCAGCCGAGAGTCAAGGGACGTACACGTGTACTCTCAGTTACCCAGAGGAAACAGACGTGACCACCATTGAACTGATACTGGAGGACCATGATGGAGGTAGGCTCTCTCTCTGAAAATACAGAAGCTAATTTGTGTCTGCAAGGTCTATTAATGGCACCGTGGTACAAACAAGGACCATTGGGCAAAGAGTCCACTAAAATATATGTATAATAATACATATATTATGTAAATAATGTGTCTAAATATATGTATCAGTTGCTTGATAAAATATTACATTCAGTTTATATCACAATGTAATGTAAATCTAGTCACACACTTTGAAGTGACACATTATATGTATATTTTTGTATATATTTCTAGTTATATTGTAGTTTAGATTTTGATATTGATATTTTATTATATTCATTGTTGGGGGACCTGAGACCCGAGACATAAGCATTTCATTGTAGACAACGGCTTCCTGTAATTGTGCGTATGACAATAAAGAACTTGAACACTTAGATGTATTCTCCATTTACTGCTAACATGTATCAACGTTCTCATTTCAGAGGGATCTCAATCACTTTGGCTTTGGCTTCTTGTGTTGCTCGTCCTCCAGGTTATCATATTCAGAATTATTTACAAATGTACAATTTGTATTTTAAATTTCTTTTTTTTCTATATGCACTAAGCTGTGTGAAGGACTTCCGGCTTCAAATTAAACGAGTAAACCTCTTCCGGTATATTTGTTTACTTCCAACTAGCAAAGCTACAGCTTCTGAGGTACTTATTTCGCCATAAATTCCCATAAGAAATGCATTTTCAAAAACAGGAGAAGAAATACTCTGAACATAGTTGTGTTCTGCTTTGTTTGGCATCATCTAAATGTAATTAATGGTATTTAGTTTCCATCCCGACCTGAGAAGAACCATACGCGGACATCCGATTCTATACCAGGTAACGTTAGACCCAAGTTGTGTTATTCAGCTAACTGTTTGACATCAACCAAAGTAAACATCAGTTACACTATAAAGAATCCTATCGTCTTAATAAAAAGGTTAATGTACCTACTGCGTGACCGCTGCAGCCTGTCATGCATACAAGATGAGACATTGGCTTAGTTGTTACAGCTAACATTATTTTGGTGACCGTGTATGATTGTATTTACTTTGTTAATTAATGACTGACCTGATGTTTTCCAAGCTATGACCACCTGATGGCGTTTTGGGGTTTGATTGAGCCTTCAATTGAGTAAATGGTTCGGGTCTCCAGAGCCAAGATCCTCCAGAGCACGTCCATCGACGGTAGGTTATGGTCTGAGCTGCTCTGTTGTAACAGAGGGTGGGATGCCATTGCATTTACAGAAGGCTACACTAAAGGACTCAGCCCCCTTTAAATACACCACTGCACTACAGTAACTCAGTTTTCCCCATGGTATGGTACACATAACCATTATAAAACATGTAGCCAAACAAGAGCACAGCCTTACTAGTTCATAACTTAAAGCAGTAACCTTTTTTTTAACCTTCCAGAGACAGCTGCTCCAGCCAATCGACGAGTTCTTTCTTTTCCTCGTCTTCCTGTGGGTTGGTTTGAAGGAGAGGGACCCGGCGCATCGATTCAACATACACCAGTCCACAGTGAGCCGCATTATTGCAACATGGACACGTTTTCTAGCCACTGCACTGGGGTCTCAATGTATCTGGCTCACACCTGCAGAAGTGCAAGCTGACTTCCCTGAGGAATTCTGAGATTTCCCAGACACCCAGGTCATCTTGGACTGCACTGAGCTCAAGTCTCAGACACCATCCTTACCACTCCTGCAAAGTGAGATGTACTCCACCTACAAATCTCACTGCACCATGAAAGGGCTTATTGGCAGACGTTTACAGTGACATGCCTGTTGTCAAACTACCAAAACAAGGCATTAGTTAAGGCATGGGTTAAGTAAAGCTGGTTATTGGTTCAACACCAGGTTTTTGTAATTTAATTTATTCCAGTGGCAGATCATTTTGTTAAACATGTAAATCTTATGTACACAAACATTATATGTAAGCAAACTGTTGAATGTAAAGTAATTTGTATAGATTTGTGAAAATTAACATTGTAACATATTGTACATACATCATTATTGTAACATATTGGCTAAAAAATATTATAAACAAATTAACTAATAAAATATTTTACAACATTTTGTCATTCCAATCTTTCATTGAAGAACCCGGGTTTTGCTCATGTTCATTTCTCAAAGACAGGTATCTTGGCATGTATATGTAGAAAAATAAACGGTCAGCTTTTTCTCTAATTGATCTTCTCACTTGTGGATCATGTGTAATCGTTGCACACCTGTTTGGAACAGCAATGCCACTCTGTGATTGCACACAACACTGCCTGCCCCACAGGAGCATCGGCTGTGTCAACACCACTGGTGATGATTCAAGAAGTGGAATCTAAGAAGAGAGAAAACAATTAGAAATATACCCTCTGCTTCATGGAAAAGTAGGTTATTATGAGTAGAACAGTTATTGTTATTGTTACTGAACCATGCTCCTAGACGATGCCTACCCTCCTAAATGCTTAGCTTTACATTCTCTCCTAACTCAAACAAACTTGAATAACCTTCCTTGATAACTATAATGCCTTAGATGGTGTATATTAGCAGTGTTAACTTATGTCAATATGTTTGATCACCCAAACACGTTTCCACCTTATCCTTATTAACTTGATCAAATTATCTGACCAATGTGCAGTAAGCACAGTAACTCTTTTTATTAAGACTTAGGATATGATTCTTTATAGTTTAATTGATGTTTACTCTGGTCAATGTCAAGCAGTTAGCTGAATAGCACAACTTGGGTCTAACGTTACCTGCTATAGAATCAGATGTCCGCGTCGGGTTCTTCTCAGGTCGGGATGGAAACTAAATACCATTAATTACATTTAGATGACGCCGAACGAAGCGGAACACAACAATGTTGGGAGTATTTCTTCTCCTGTTTTTGAAAACGCATTTTACTATGGGAATTTATGGCGAAATAAGTACCTCAGGAGCTCTAGCTAGTTGGAAGTATACAAATATACCGGAAGAGGTTGGTTTTCTTTTCCGGTAAAAAAAACTCTTCCTGACTTGTAGCCGGAGGTACTTCACAAAGCTCAGTGCATCTAGCCCACTGCCAACCCCGACAGTTCAGAACATGACAGGACTAAACATGCGTCTGATTGTGTTTCTTATGGCGATGGTCCTCGTTTCTGAAGGTAAGCTTAACTAAATATAAACCGTGTTTCTGGACCTCAGACCTAATAGACCTACCAATAAGGATTATGTTGTTTGTTTGTAATGCAGGACACTTGAACTAGCAGCGAAACACACACTAAGACTTAGAAAATAATACGATAAAATCCAACATTCAAACCTTGATCATTAATTCAAATAAAAACTCAGTTCTGCATATATTTACACAACGCTTTAATGTCTTCGCTGTTGCTGCTACCAATAAACTACCAGACCCACCTAGGCCCTGTTGTTGAGCAGGACAGGTTTCTGCTGTGGCGCCATTAAAGATTAACACATGACTTCAGAATATGAGAGAGAACGAAATAAAAAAGCAGAGTGGTAAAGATAAAGGCAGTATATTGTAAAATGTGTTACTAAACAAAAAGGCAGCAGATAACACGTCTATAGTCTGGATATAGTCTCTTAGATGCTAGTCTGGTTCAGTTTATAGAAGTCCTTCTCTGTGACACATAGCTAGATGAATACAGATTACAGATTCATGTCTTTAGTTCATATTTGATGAGCCCTTAAAAGTAAAACATTACATTTTAAATACCAAAACCGTTCTCTGATCCTCAGTACCCCAGCTGGTCTGTGTGTTTGGGGAGAGCTGTGTGCTGCCTTGTCACTTCCAGCCAGGCATTAAGGTCATCCAATGGTCCAAGAAGAATGGCACGATTACCACTCTAGTCCACTCCTTCGTCAATGAGAGCACTGAACAGAATGAACCGCGCGCTCTGTACCAGGGAAGGACGTCTCTGTTCCTTTATCAGATCCTTGGGGGCAACGCATCCCTTCAACTGTCCAACGTGAACCTCCAGGACCAGGGCAGGTACCTGTGTTACACCAAAACTTCAACCAAATACAAGGAGACCTTCGTCACCCTGACAGTGAGAGGTGAGCTGAACTGCTGTATCCTATTTAACTAAAACATTGTCATCATGCAACTGGCCGGTAGGTCCAGCCCATTTGCAACGGAAAGCGTGATCACATGTTTTAACCAATGGCAAATCGACTGTAAGTTGATGCAGATATCTCGTAGTCGTCGTTATGTACTTTCACTAGGCATCTCAAGCAGTTGTGTATTTGGTATTTGTTTCATAAAGCACACAATTACAATGATCAGTAACTCGGGTCAGGGTCCACTGGCATCTCTTTACAGACTGAAATATTACCCTTGAAGCTGAGACCTGAGTTTGGTTCTATAACAAAGTATACAATTTGCAATGTTCCCATGGCAGTGGTGTGTGTATTTTGATATATTTTCTTAGGTATCGTTCATGGTTTTGTTAGTATTAGTAAGTAACTAACATCAATGCAGCAAACCAAATGAACCAAGTTAACTATGAGTTTATTGTTTTAATGTTGTTGCAGCTCCTGTTGCTAGAGTGGGCATTATGCTACTAAACCACACGGTCACCTGTAAGTCTGGAGGAATCTACCCAAGACCAGAGCTCACCTGGTCCGTCAGCCCTCGACCGGCCACTACCCTCCAGAACACAACCGAGGTCCATGAAGACGACCGGGGACTTTTTGACATCAGTGGCTCATTAAGGACCGTTTCCAATGACACAGGGGTCTACAGCTGCTCAGTCCAAAGTGAACGCAGTGCAAGGAAAGCCACGATGAGGCAAAACCGTAAGTCTTTTAATATCAACAAGTCAAGTGTAAAGTGTCTGGTGAGATCCAATTTGCAGTGGCTTTAACTTAATGGAACTGTCATGCTCCCTACTTTCTAACATATCGTTATTCTTCATATGTGTGTCATGAAAAAATTGCAGTCTGTAACATCTACTCTGTTTCCGCTAAAAATGTGTCATCTGTCTGGGATTTGCATTATCCATTGTCCCAATTTAGAAAAATGTTGTCACTGGTCCAATTTCTGAGCTAATTTCACGACAATATCTTGTGTCTGTCTGTCCATCCACTCGTCTGTCTGTCTGTCCATCCACTCGCCTGTCTGTAGGATAGGTTAAATGTAGAGGATGAATTCCCCATGGGGGATTAATAAAGTATATCATATCTGTCTATCTATTTCAGCTCCAATGCAAAGTGCTTCATATCGTGAGGTGTCACTTCCTTGTGACGGCTCGGCGCTCTGTGACATCACTTGGACCTTCAAGCACAACCAAACCATCCTTACAAAACCAGCAAGAGGTAGACTGCAGGTGGAAAAAGAGTGGGAGCCACGTGTAAAAGAACTGTCAGAATCAGGTAGACTCCTGCTGTATGTGACCTCATCAGCCGAGAGTCAAGGGACGTACACGTGTACTCTCAGTTACCAAGAGGAAACAGACGTGACCACCATTGAACTGATACTGGAGGACCATGATGGAGGTAGGCTCTCCCTCTGAAAATACAGAAGCAAATTTGTGTCGTGCAAGTCTATTTATGGCACCGTGGTACAAACAAGGACCATTGGGCGAAGAGTCCACTAAAATATATGTATAATAATACATATATTATGTAAATAATATGTCTAAATATATGTATCAGTTGCTTGATAAAATATTACATTCACGTTAAATCACAATGTAATGTAAATCTAGTCACACACTTTGAAGTGTGTGACGTGTGATATTTTTGTATATATTTCTAGTTCTATTGTAGTTTAGATTTTGATATTGATATTTTATTATATTCATTGTTGGGCGGCCTGAGACCTGAGACTTAAGGATTTCATTGTAGACGACGGCTTCCTGTAATTGTGCGTATGACAATAAAGAACTTGAACACTTAGATGTATTCTCCACTTACTGCTAACATGTATCAACATTCTCATTTCAGAGGGATCTCCAACACTGCTTTGGCTTTGGCTTTTGGTTGTGTTGCCCGTCGTCCTGGTTATCATAATCATAGTCATTTACGAAAACAGAGAACGGATCACAGAATACATGAAACCCGGGTCAAAAGAGTTGAACCGTGAGAACAACTCAGGGACTTCCCTCTCGTGAGTGCCCTCTAGTGTTGGTCTGGGTTCAGTTGTTGTGTTGATGTTTCCAATACTGATGGGACCGGGTAGTGTTGGAAATCAAATGTATCAACATCTCTATAATCACTTTTTTCTTTTACTTTCAGATCCCTGTTTGACGGAGCTCCTCAGGAAACAAAGAGAATGTTACAACCTGAGACGTAATTCGTCTGCGGACAATCGGAGACGGTACGGCCAGAGCTCCCACCTCAGCTGTTGAGTAGGGAGAACAGACCCACCACCAACTCTTCTAAGTTAAGCCTAATTTCACTCTTTGGGCTACAGCCCTCCCTAGTGCTCCGAGTCCACTCACAGTCGAATCGCTCCGCCACGGAGCGATCCTGCCCACGAAGCACTTGAATAAGTCTTCTGAGAAACCAGAAGACCAGTTAAAAAACAACAACGAAGTGAACAAACGAACAAGATGGAATATGGGAATGAATGAGTCGTTCTCATTCACTGAAAACACTTGTTTGTTAAGACTTGTTCGTTCACAAACGACACACCACTAGGGGGTAGGCTTAAAGAGAATGGTGGATTGAGATGCGCTACAGGTGAGAATTACCACGGGTTGATGCTGCCCTCTGGTGGAGGCAGGGTGAATAGCGGTTGTTACAATTTCTTCTTATATATTGACACACTACTGGCTGCTACTTTTTACAATTGTTGCTAACGCACTTTTATACACTGTGCTGCAACTTATTCCATCCATGTTTGTGTACTTATTTGTCATACTTGTACTTATTTGTCTTATTTGTCGTATTATTACTAATGTGTACTTATTGTTACTATGGTTACTAACATGCCTTATGTGTATATTGGCCATACTTTGTATGTGAGCCTTCTTTTTAATTTCCTCTTGCCTTTTCATCTGCACTGTCCCTTTGGATGTAATGTGGAAAATTCCCCTTTATTTGTGGGACAAATAAAGGACTTCTTATCTTATCTTAAATAAAAATGACCTGAAAGCTGTTTACAAATATAATCTTTGTTCTGTATGCAGACTACTCAACTTTACTGGTGCAATTGTCTTTGCATCTTGGGAAAACTGAACCTATATTATTTGGTTAAACAATAAGGTTGAGTAGGTCCTCGGAGCTCAGTGATGTGAGGGGGGGAGGGAAACACGTACCGCAGACAAAACTTGTGTTAAATACCGAGGCTCAGAAGGGCTGCTCGGAGAGAGACGCTGCTTGGTGCTGGAAAAGAAAGGCGACCTTGTCAATTCCATCTTCTGTGGTAAAATGGACGCCAAACTCAGGGTGATCCAATGTGCTG
This sequence comes from Muraenolepis orangiensis, assembly GCA_027704905.1. Lineage (NCBI taxonomy): Eukaryota > Metazoa > Chordata > Actinopteri > Gadiformes > Muraenolepididae > Muraenolepis > Muraenolepis orangiensis. Next base: position 16,757,169 of record CM051009.1, read on the forward strand.
CCGTTGATGTCCGAAACTAACACAGCCGTATAACACAGCCAGGACGTATAATATCCCTAAGTAAGTAATACTAATAAGATAGTATTTGTTCACCCCGGACGGGGAATTCAGGACCTATTGTCTATTATAAGGAGTGTTGTGTCATTGTTGGACGGCCGTCAAAGAAAGAAACATGTTCCGTCCCAGACTCCGCAAACCGCGTATATGTTACGCTACGTTGGAAACACAAATGCGCTCCTCCTCCTCCTCCGAGGCTTGTGCATCCCCCGTGGTGACGCGGTCCGATGGGGAAAAAATTATTATGGCTTCCATAATAATGAGATACGATCTCATCATAATGAGATACCATCTCATTATGATGAGATAGTATCTCATTATTATGGCTTATATTATTATGGCTTATATTATATATTAATAATGAGATCTATCTCATTATTATTGCTTAACTATCCCATAATCATGAGATAGTTAATTATGGGATAGTTAAGCCATAATAATGAGATACAATCTCATTATAATGAGATTGTATCTCAGAATTATGAGATAGTTAAATCGTAATTATGAGGTAGTAATGAGATAAGTCATATTTATGAAATAGTTAAGTTATAACTATGAGATAGTAATGAGATAAGTCATAACTATGAGATAGTTCAATCATAATTATGAGGTAGTAATGAGATAAGTCATAATTATGAAATAGTTAAGTCATAACTAAGAGATAGTAAGTCACAATTATGAGTTTTTATGTGACTTTCTTTTTTTTCAAGTGGCGGAAACAAGGCTCCCACAAGGAAGTGACCAGTGAGTGAGTGGGTGAGTGAGTGAGTGGGTGAGTGAGTGAGTGGGTGGGTGGGTGAGTGGGTCAGTGAGTGAATGAGTGAGTGAGTGGGTGAGTGAGTGAGTGGGTGGGTGAGTGGGTCAGTGAGTGAGTGAGTGAGTGAGTGGGTGGGTGAGTGAGTGAGTGAGTGAGGGAGCGAGTGGGTGAGTGAGTGAGTGGGGGAGCGAGTGGGTGAGTGAGTGAGTGAGTGAGTGAGTGAGTGAGTGGGTGAGTGAGGGAGCAAGTGAGTGGGTGGGTGAGTGAGTGAGTAAGTGGGTGGGTGGGTGAGTGAGTGAGTGAGGGAGCAAGTGAGTGGGTGGGTGAGTGAGTGAGTGAGTGGGTGAGTGAGTGAGTGAGTGAGTGAGTGAGTGAGCGAGTGAGTGAGTGAGTGAGTGAGTGAGGGAGCGAGGGAGTGAGTGAGTGGGTGAGTGAGTGAGTGAGTGGGTCAGTGAGTGAGTGAGTGAGTGGGTGAGTGAGTGAGTGAGTGGGTGGGTGGGTGAGTGGGTGAGTGAGTGAGTGGGTGAGTGAGTGAGTGAGTGGGTGGGTGAGTGAGTGAGTGAGTGAGGGAGCGAGTGGGTGAGTGAGTGAGTGGGGGAGCGAGTGGGTGAGTGAGTGAGTGAGTGGGTGAGTGAGGGAGCAGTGAGTGAATGAGTGAGTGAGTGGGTGAGTGAGTGAGTGGGTGGGTGAGTGGGTCAGTGAGTGAGTGGGTGAGTGAGTGAGTGGGTGGGTGAGTGAGTGAGTGAGTGAGGGAGCGAGTGGGTGAGTGAGTGAGTGAGTGGGTGAGTGAGGGAGCAGTGAGTGGGTGGGTGAGTGAGTGAGTGAGTAAGTGGGTGGGTGGGTGAGTGAGTGAGTGAGGGAGCAAGTGAGTGGGTGGGTGAGTGAGTGGGTGAGTGAGTGAGTGAGTGGGTGAGTGAGTGAGTGAGGGAGCGAGCGAGCGAGCGAGTGGGTGAGTGAGTGAGTGGGTGGGTGAGTGAGTGGGTGAGGGAGCAGTGAGTGAGTGGGTGAGTGAGTGGGTGAGTGGGTGAGTGAGTGAGTGAGTGAGTGAGTGAGTGAGTGTGAGTGAGTGAGCGAGTGAGTGAGTGAGTGAGTGAGTGAGGGAGCGAGGGAGTGAGTGGGTGAGTGAGTGAGTGAGTGGGTCAGTGAGTGAGTGAGTGAGTGAGTGAGTGAGTGGGTGAGTGAGTGAGTGAGTGAGTGGGTGGGTGGGTGAGTGTGTGAGTGAGTGAGTGGGTGAGTGAGTGAGTGGGTGGGTGGGTGAGTGAGTGAGTGAGTGAGGGAGCGAGTGGGTGAGTGAGTGAGTGGGGGAGCGAGTGGGTGAGTGAGTGAGTGAGTGAGTGGGTGAGTGAGGGAGCAAGTGAGTGAATGAGTGAGTGAGTGGTGAGTGAGTGAGTGGGTGGGTGAGTGGGTCAGTGAGTGAGTGGGTGAGTGAGTGAGTGGGTGGGTGAGTGAGTGAGTGAGTGAGTGAGGGAGCGAGTGTGTGAGTGAGTGAGTGAGTGAGTGAGTGGGTGAGTGAGGGAGCAAGTGAGTGGGTGGGTGAGTGAGTGAGTGAGTGAGTGGGTGGGTGGGTGAGTGAGTGAGTGAGGGAGCAAGTGAGTGGGTGGGTGAGTGAGTGAGTGGGTGAGTGAGTGAGTGAGTGAGTGAGTGAGCGAGTGAGTGAGTGAGTGAGTGGGTCAGTGAGTGAGTGGGTGAGTGAGTGGGTGGGTGGGTGAGTGGGTGAGTGAGTGAGTGGGTGAGTGAGTGAGTGAGTGGTGGGTGAGTGAGTGAGTGAGTGAGTGAGGGAGCGAGTGGGTGAGTGAGTGAGTGGGTGAGCGAGTGGGTGAGTGAGTGAGTGAGTGGGTGAGTGAGGGAGCAGTGAGTGAATGAGTGAGTGAGTGGGTGAGTGAGTGAGTGGGCGGGTGAGTGGGTCAGTGAGTGAGTGAGTGAGTGGGTGGGTGAGTGGGTCAGTGAGTGAGTGAGGGAGCGAGTGGGTGAGTGAGTGAGTGAGTGAGTGAGGGAGCAGTGAGTGGGTGGGTGAGTGAGTGAGTGAGTAGTGGGTGGGTGGGTGAGTGAGTGAGTGAGTGAGCAGTGAGTGGGTGGGTGAGTGAGTGGGTGAGTGAGTGAGTGAGTGAGTGAGTGAGTGGGTGAGTGAGTGAGTGAGTGAGCGAGTGAGTGAGTGGGTGAGTGAGTGAGTGGGTGGTGAGTGAGTGGGTGAGTGAGCAGTGAGTGAGTGGGTGAGTGAGTGGGTGAGTGGGTGAGTGAGTGAGTGAGTGAGTGAGTGAGTGAGGGAGTGAGTGGGTGAGTGAGTGAGTGAGTGAGTGAGGGAGTGAGTGAGTGGGTGAGTGAGTGAGTGAGTGAGTGGGTGAGTGAGTGAGTGAGGGAGCAGTGAGTGGGTGGGTGAGTGAGTGAGTGAGTAGTGGGTGGGTGGGTGAGTGAGTGAGTGAGTGAGGGAGCAGTGAGTGGGTGGGTGAGTGAGTGAGTGAGTGAGTGAGGGAGCGAGTGGGTGAGTGAGTGAGTGAGTGGGTGAGTGAGTGAGTGAGGGAGCAGTGAGTGGGTGGGTGAGTGAGTGAGTGAGTGAGTGGGTGGGTGGGTGAGTGAGTGAGTGAGTGAGGGAGCAGTGAGTGGGTGGGTGAGTGAGTGAGTGAGTGAGGGAGCGAGCGAGCGAGTGGGTGAGTGAGTGAGTGAGTGAGTGAGTGGGTGGGTGAGTGAGTGGGTGAGTGAGCAGTGAGTGGGTGAGTGGGTGAGTGAGTGAGTGAGTGAGTGAGTGAGTGGGTGGGTGGTGAGTGAGTGGGTGAGGGAGCAGTGAGTGAGTGAGTGAGTGAGTGAGTGAGTGGGTGAGTGAGTGAGTGAGTGAGTGAGTGGGTGAGTGAGTGAGTGAGTGAGTGAGTGAGTGAGTGAGTGGGTGGTGGGTGAGTGAGTGGGTGAGTGAGTTGGTGAGTGAGTGAGTGAGTGGGTGAGTGAGTGGGTGAGTGATTGAGTGGGTGAGTAGTGAGTGGGTGAGTGAGTGAGTGGGTTGGTGAGTGAGTGGGTGAGTGAGTTGGTGAGTGAGTGAGTGGGTGAGTGAGTTGGTGAGTGAGTGAGTGAATGAGTGAGTGAGTGGGTGAGTGAGTGAGTGAGTGAGTGAGTGGGTGGGTGAGTGAGTGAGTGAGTGAGTGGGTGAGTGAGTGAGTGAGTGAGTGAGTGGTGGGTGAGTGAGTGAGTGAGTGGGTGAGTGAGTGAGTGAGTGGGTGAGTGAGTGAGTGAGTGAGTGAGTGGGTGGGTGGGTGAGTGAGTGGGTGAGTGAGTTGGTGAGTGAGTGAGTGAGTGGGTGAGTGAGTGGGTGAGTGATTGAGTGGGTGAGTGAGTGAGTGGGTGAGTGAGTGAGTGGGTTGGTGAGTGAGTGGGTGAGTGAGTTGGTGAGTGAGTGAGTGGGTGAGTGAGTGGTGAGTGAGTGAGTGATGAGTGAGTGAGTGGGTGAGTGAGTGAGTGAGTGAGTGAGTGGGTGGGTGATTGAGTGAGTGAGTGAGTGGGTGAGTGAGTGAGTGAGTGAGTGGGTGGGTGAGTGAGTGAGTGAGTGAGTGGGTGAGTGAGTGAGTGAGTGGGTGAGTGAGTGAGTGAGTGAGTGAGTGAGTGGGTGGGTGGGTGAGTGAGTGGGTGAGTGAGTTGGTGAGTGAGTGAGTGAGTGGTGAGTGAGTGGGTGAGTGATTGAGTGGGTGAGTGAGTGAGTGGGTGAGTGAGTGAGTGGGTGGTGAGTGAGTGGGTGAGTGAGTTGGTGAGTGAGTGAGTGAGTGGGTGAGTGAGTGAGTGAGTGAGCAGTGAGTGGTGGGTGAGTGAGTGAGTGAGTGAGTGGTGGGTGGGTGAGTGAGTGAGTGAGTGAGCAGTGAGTGGTGTGGTGAGTGAGTGGTGAGTGAGTGAGTGAGTGAGTGAGTGAGTGAGTGAGCGAGTGAGTGAGTGAGTGGGTGAGTGAGTGAGTGAGTGAGTGAGTGGGTGGGTGAGTGAGTGGGTGAGTGAGCAGTGAGTGGTGAGTGGGTGAGTGAGTGAGTGAGTGAGTGAGTGAGTGGGTGGGTGGTGAGTGAGTGGGTGAGGGTGAGTGAGTGAGTGAGTGAGTGAGTGAGTGAGTGGTGGGTGGTGAGTGAGTGGGTGAGTGAGCAGTGAGTGAGTGAGTGAGTGAGTGAGTGAGTGAGTGGGTGAGTGAGTGAGTGAGTGAGTGGGTGAGTGAGTGAGTGAGTGAGTGAGTGAGTGAGTGGGTGGGTGGGTGAGTGAGTGGGTGAGTGAGTGAGTGAGTGGGTGAGTGATTGAGTGGGTGAGTGAGTGAGTGGGTGAGTGAGTGAGTGGGTGGTGAGTGAGTGGGTGAGTGAGTGGTGAGTGAGTGAGTGGGTGAGTGAGTTGGTGAGTGAGTGAGTGAATGAGTGAGTGAGTGGGTGAGTGAGTGAGTGATTGAGTGAGTGGGTGAGTGAGTGAGTGAGTGAGTGGGTGAGTGAGTGGGTGGTGAGTGAGTGAGTGAGTGGGTGAGTGGTGAGTGAGTGGGTGATGAGTGAGTGAGTGGGTGAGTGAGTGAGTGGGCGAGTGAGTGGGTGGTGAGTGAGTGAGTGAGTGGTGGTGGGTGAGTGAGTGAGTGAGTGAGTGAGTGAGTGAGTGGGTGAGTGAGTGGGTGAGTGAGTGAGTGGGTGGGTGAGTGAGTGAGTGAGTGAGTGGTGAGTGAGTGAGTGGGTGAGTGAGTGGGTGAGTGGTGAGTGATGATTGAGTGAGTGAGTGGGTGAGTGAGTGAGTGAGTGGGTGAGTGAGTGGGTGGTGAGTGAGTGAGTGAGTGAGTGGGTGGTGGGTGAGTGAGTGAGTGAGTGAGTGAGTGAGTGGTGGGTGAGTGAGTGGGTGAGTGAGCAGTGAGTGAGTGGGTGAGTGAGTGGTGAGTGGGTGAGTGAGTGAGTGAGTGAGTGAGTGAGTGAGTGAGTGAGTGAGTGAGTGGGTGAGTGAGTGAGTGAGTGAGTGAGTGAGTGAGTGAGTGGGTGAGTGAGTGAGTGAGTGAGTGAGTGAGTGAGTGAGTGAGCAGTGAGTGGGTGGGTGAGTGAGTGGGTGAGTGAGTGAGTGAGTGAGTGAGTGAGTGAGTGAGTGGGTGAGTGAGTGAGTGAGTGAGTGAGTGGGTGGGTGAGTGAGTGTGTGAGGGAGCAGTGAGTGGGTGAGTGGGTGAGTGAGTGAGTGAGTGAGTGAGTGGGTGAGTGAGTGAGTGAGTGAGTGAGTGAGTGGGTGAGTGAGTGAGTGAGTGGGTGAGTGAGTGAGTGAGTGAGTGAGTGAGTTGGTGAGTGAGTGGATGGGTGAGTGAGTGAGTGAGTGAGTGAGTGGGTGAGTGAGTGAGTGAGTGAGTGAGTGGGTGGTGGGTGAGTGAGTGGGTGAGTGAGTTGGTGAGTGAGTGAGTGAGTGGGTGAGTGAGTGGGTGAGTGATTGAGTGGTGAGTGGGTGAGTGAGTGAGTGGGTTGGTGAGTGAGTGGGTGAGTGAGTTGGTGAGTGAGTGAGTGGGTGAGTGAGTTGGTGAGTGAGTGAGTGAATGAGTGAGTGAGTGGTGAGTGAGTGAGTGAGTGAGTGAGTGGGTGGGTGAGTGAGTGAGTGGGTGAGTGAGTGAGTGGGTGGGTGAGTGATGAGTGAGTGAGTGATTGAGTGAGTGAGTGAGCGAGTGAGTGAGTGGGTGAGTGAGTGAGTGGGTGAGTGAGTGATTGAGTGAGTGAGTGAGTGGGTGAGTGAGTGAGTGAGTGGGTGAGTGAGTGGGTGGGTGAGTGAGTGAGTGAGTCGGTGGGTGAGTGAGTGAGTGAGTGAGTGAGTGAGTGAGTGGGTGAGTGAGTGAGTGGGTGAGTGAGTGAGTGGGTGGGTGAGTGAGTGAGTGAGTGAGTGGGTGAGTGAGTGAGTGGGTGAGTGAGTGGGTGAGTAGGTGAGTGATTGATTGAGTGAGTGAGTGGGTGAGTGAGTGAGTGAGTGAGTGAGTGAGTGAGTGAGTGAGTGAGGTGGCGAGTGGGTGAGTGAGTGAGTGAGTGAGTGAGTGAGTGAGGGAGTGAGTGAGCGAGTGGGTGAGTGAGTGAGTGAGTGGGTGAGTGAGTGGGTGAGTGAGTGGGTGAGTGAGTGGGTGAGTAGGTGAGTGAGTGATTGAGTGAGTGGGTGAGTGAGTGAGTGAGTGGATGGGTGAGTGGGTGAGTGAGCAGTGAGTGAGTGGGTGAGTGAGTGGGTCAGTGGGTGAGTGAGTGAGTGAGTGAGTGAGTGAGTGAGTGAGTGAGTGAGGGAGTGAGTGGGTGAGTGAGTGAGTGAGTGAGTGAGTGAGTGAGTGAGGGAGCAGTGAGTGGTGGGTGAGTGAGTGGGTGAGTGAGTGAGTGAGTGAGTGAGTGAGTGAGTGAGTGGGTGAGTGAGTGAGTGAGTGAGTGAGTGGTGGGTGAGTGAGTGTGTGAGGGTGAGTGAGTGGGTGAGTGGGTGAGTGAGTGAGTGAGTGAGTGAGTGGGTGAGTGAGTGAGTGAGTGAGTGAGTGAGTGAGTGAGTGAGTGAGTGGTGAGTGAGTGAGTGAGTGGGTGAGTGAGTGAGTGAGTGAGTGAGTGAGTGAGTGAGTGGTGAGTGAGTGGATGGGTGAGTGAGTGAGTGAGTGAGTGAGTGAGTGGGTGAGTGAGTGAGTGAGTGAGTGAGTGGGTGGGTGGGTGAGTGAGTGGGTGAGTGAGTGAGTGGTGAGTGAGTGAGTGAGTGGGTGAGTGAGTGGGTGAGTGATTGAGTGGGTGAGTGGTGAGTGAGTGAGTGGGTGGTGAGTGAGTGGGTGAGTGAGTTGGTGAGTGAGTGAGTGGGTGAGTGAGTTGGTGAGTGAGTGAGTGAGTGAGTGAGTGAGCGGTGAGTGAGTGAGTGAGTGAGTGAGTGGTGGGTGAGTGAGTGAGTGGTGAGTGAGTGAGTGGGTGGGTGAGTGAGTGAGTGAGTGAGTGATTGAGTGAGTGAGTGAGTGAGTGAGTGAGTGGGTGAGTGAGTGAGTGGGTGAGTGAGTGATTGAGTGAGTGAGTGAGTGGGTGAGTGAGTGAGTGAGTGGTGAGTGAGTGGATGGGTGAGTGAGTGAGTGAGTGAGTGAGTGAGTGAGTGAGTGAGTGAGTGAGTGAGTGAGTGGGTGAGTGAGTGAGTGAGTGAGTGGTGGGTGGGTGAGTGAGTGGTGAGTGAGTGGTGAGTGAGTGAGTGAGTGGTGAGTGAGTGGGTGAGTGATTGAGTGGGTGAGTGAGTGAGTGGTGGTGAGTGAGTGGTGAGTGAGTGAGTGGGTGAGTGAGTGGTGAGTGAGTGAGTGATGAGTGAGTGAGTGGGTGAGTGAGTGAGTGAGTGAGTGAGTGAGTGGTGAGTGAGTGAGTGAGTGGGTGGGTGGGTGAGTGAGTGAGTGAGTGAGTGATTGAGTGAGTGAGTGAGCGAGTGAGTGAGTGGTGAGTGAGTGAGTGGGTGAGTGAGTGATTGAGTGAGTGAGTGAGTGAGTGAGTGGGTGAGTGAGTGAGTGAGTGGGTGAGTGAGTGGTGGGTGAGTGAGTGAGTGAGTGGTGGTGAGTGAGTGAGTGAGTGAGTGAGTGATTGAGTGAGTGAGTGAGCGAGTGAGTGAGTGGGTGAGTGAGTGAGTGGTGAGTGAGTGATTGAGTGAGTGAGTGAGTGAGTGAGTGGGTGAGTGAGTGAGTGAGTGGGCGAGTGAGTGGGTGGTGAGTGAGTGAGTGAGTCGGTGGTGGGTGAGTGAGTGACTGAGTGAGTGAGTGGGTGAGTGAGTGAGTGGGTGAGTGAGTGAGTGGGTGGGTGAGTGAGTGAGTGAGTGAGTGAGTGAGTGGTGAGTGAGTGAGTGGGTGAGTGAGTGGGTGAGTGATTGATTGAGTGAGTGAGTGGGCGAGTGAGTGGGTGGGTGAGTGAGTGAGTGAGTGAGTGGCGAGTGAGTGGTGAGTGAGTGAGTGAGCGAGTGAGCGAGTGAGGGAGTGAGGGAGTGAGGGAGTGAGTGAGGGAGTGAGTGAGCGAGTGAGCGAGTGGGTGAGTGAGTGAGTGAGTGAGTGAGTGAGTGAGTGGTGGGTGAGTGAGTGGGTGAGTGAGCAGTGAGTGGGTGAGTGGGTGAGTGAGTGAGTGAGTGAGTGGGTGAGTGGGTGAGTGAGTGAGTGAGTGAGTGAGTGGGTGGTGAGTGAGTGAGTGAGTGAGTGAGTGAGTTGGTGAGTGAGTGGATGGGTGAGTGAGTGAGTGAGTGAGTGAGTGAGTGAGTGAGTGAGTTGGTGAGTGAGTGGATGGGTGAGTGAGTGAGTGAGTGAGTGAGTGAGTGAGTGGGTGAGTGAGTGAGTGAGTGAGTGAGTGAGTGAGTGAGTGAGTGGGTGGGTGAGTGAGTGGGTGAGTGAGTGGTGAGTGAGTGAGTGGGTGAGTGAGTGAGTGGGTGAGTGAGTGGGTGAGTAGGTGAGTGATTGATTGAGTGAGTGAGTGGGTGAGTGAGTGAGTGAGTGAGTGAGTGAGTGAGTGAGTGAGTGAGTGAGTGAGTGGGTGAGTGAGTGAGTGAGTGAGTGAGTGAGTGAGTGAGTGAGTGGGTGAGTGAGTGAGTGAGTGAGTGGGTGAGTGAGTGAGTGAGGGAGCAGTGAGTGGGTGGTGAGTGAGTGGGTGAGTGAGTGGGTGAGTAGGTGAGTGATTGATTGAGTGAGTGAGTGGGTGAGTGAGTGAGTGAGTGAGTGAGTGAGTGAGTGAGTGAGTGAGTGAGTGAGTGAGTGAGCGAGCGAGTGAGTGAGCGAGTGAGTGAGCGAGCGGGTGAGTGAGGGAGTGAGTGAGCGAGCGAGTGAGCGGGTGAGTGAGTGAGTGAGTGAGTGAGTGGGTGGGTGAGTGAGTGGGTGAGTGAGCAGTGAGTGGGTGAGTGAGTGAGAGAGTGAGTGAGTGGGTGAGTGAGTGAGTGAGTGGGTGAGTGAGTGAGTGAGTGGGTGGGTGAGTGAGTGAGTGAGTGAGTGAGTGAGTTGGTGAGTGAGTGGATGGGTGAGTGAGTGAGTGAGTGAGTGAGTGAGTGAGTGAGTGAGTGAGTGAGTGAGTGAGTGAGTGGGTGAGTGAGTGAGTGAGTGAGTGGGTGGGTGGGTGAGTGAGTGGGTGAGTGAGTTGGTGAGTGAGTGAGTGAGTGGGTGAGTGAGTGGGTGAGTGATTGAGTGGGTGAGTGAGTGAGTGGGTTGGTGAGTGAGTGGGTGAGTGAGTGAGTGGGTGAGTGAGTTGGTGAGTGAGTGAGTGAGTGAGTGAGTGAGCGGGTGAGTGAGTGAGTGAGTGAGTGAGTGGGTGGGTGAGTGAGTGAGTGAGTGGGTGGGTGGGTGAGTGAGTGAGTGAGTGAGTGATTGAGTGAGTGAGTGAGCGAGTGAGTGAGTGGGTGAGTGAGTGAGTGGGTGAGTGAGTGATTGAGTGAGTGAGTGAGTGAGTGAGTGGGTGAGTGAGTGAGTGAGTGGGCGAGTGAGTGGGTGGTGAGTGAGTGAGTGAGTCGGTGGGTGAGTGAGTGAGTGAGTGAGTGAGTGATTGAGTGAGTGAGTGAGCGAGTGAGTGAGTGGGTGAGTGAGTGAGTGGGTGAGTGAGTGATTGAGTGAGTGAGTGAGTGAGTGAGTGGGTGAGTGAGTGAGTGAGTGGGCGAGTGAGTGGGTGGGTGAGTGAGTGAGTGAGTCGGTGGTGGGTGAGTGAGTGACTGAGTGAGTGAGTGGGTGAGTGAGTGAGTGGGTGAGTGAGTGAGTGGGTGGGTGAGTGAGTGAGTGAGTGAGTGAGTGAGTGGGTGAGTGAGTGAGTGGGTGAGTGAGTGGGTGAGTGATTGATTGAGTGAGTGAGTGGGCGAGTGAGTGGGTGGGTGAGTGAGTGAGTGAGTGAGTGGGCGAGTGAGTGGGTGAGTGAGTGAGTGAGTGAGTGGGTGAGTGAGTGGGTGAGTGAGTGGGTGGTGGGTGGGTCATGAGTGAGTGAGTGAGTTGGTGAGTGAGTGGATGGGTGAGTGAGTGAGTGAGTGAGTGGGTGAGTGAGTGAGTGAGTGAGTGAGTGAGTGGGTGGGTGGGTGAGTGAGTGGGTGAGTGAGTTGGTGAGTGAGTGAGTGGGTGAGTGAGTGGGTGAGTGATTGAGTGGGTGAGTGAGTGAGTGGGTGAGTGAGTGAGTGAGTGAGCAGTGAGTGGGTGGGTGAGTGAGTGGGTGAGTGAGCAGTGAGTGAGTGGGTGAGTGAGTGGGTGAGTGGGTGAGTGAGTGAGTGAGTGAGTGAGTGAGTGAGTGAGTGAGGGAGCGAGTGGGTGAGTGAGTGAGTGAGGGAGGGAGCGAGTGTGGTGAGTGAGTGAGTGAGTGAGTGAGTGAGTGAGGGAGCAGTGAGTGGGTGGGTGAGTGAGTGGGTGAGTGAGTGAGTGAGTGAGTGAGGGAGCGAGCGAGTGGGTGAGTGAGTGAGTGAGTGAGTGAGTGGGTGGGTGAGTGAGTGTGTGAGGGAGCAGTGAGTGGGTGAGTGGGTGAGTGAGTGAGTGAGTGAGTGAGTGGGTGAGTGAGTGAGTGAGTGAGTGAGTGAGTGGGTGAGTGAGTGAGTTAGTGGGTGAGTGAGTGAGTGAGTGAGTGAGTGAGTTGGTGAGTGAGTGGATGGGTGAGTGAGTGAGTGAGTGAGTGAGTGGGTGAGTGAGTGAGTGAGTGAGTGAGTGGGTGGGTGGTGAGTGAGTGGGTGAGTGAGTTGGTGAGTGAGTGAGTGAGTGGGTGAGTGAGTGGGTGAGTGATTGAGTGGGTGAGTGGGTGAGTGAGTGAGTGGGTTGGTGAGTGAGTGGGTGAGTGAGTTGGTGAGTGAGTGAGTGGGTGAGTGAGTTGGTGAGTGAGTGAGTGAATGAGTGAGTGAGCGGGTGAGTGAGAGAGTGAGTGAGTGAGTGGGTGGGTGAGTGAGTGAGTGGGTGAGAGAGTGAGTGGGTGGGTGAGTGAATGAGTGAGTGAGTGATTGAGTGAGTGAGTGAGCGAGTGAGTGAGTGGGTGAGTGAGTGAGTGGGTGAGTGAGTGATTGAGTGAGTGAGTGAGTGGGTGAGTGAGTGAGTGAGTGGGCGAGTGAGTGGGTGGGTGAGTGAGTGAGTGAGTCGGTGGGTGAGTGAGTGAGTGAGTGAGTGAGTGAGTGAGTGGGTGAGTGAGTGAGTGGGTGAGAGAGTGAGTGGGTGGGTGAGTGAGTGAGTGAGTGAGTGGGTGAGTGAGTGAGTGGGTGAGTGAGTGGGTGAGTAGGTGAGTGATTGATTGAGTGAGTGAGTGGGTGAGTGAGTGAGTGAGTGAGTGAGTGAGTGAGTGAGTGAGTGAGGGGCGAGTGGGTGAGTGAGTGAGTGAGTGAGTGAGTGAGTGAGGGAGGGAGGGAGCGAGTGGGTGAGTGAGTGAGTGAGTGGGTGAGTGAGTGGGTGAGTGAGTGGGTGAGTGAGTGGGTGAGTAGGTGAGTGATTGATTGAGCGAGTGGGTGAGTGAGTGAGTGAGTGGATGGGTGAGTGGGTGAGGGAGCAAGTGAGTGAGTGGGTGAGTGAGTGGGTCAGTGGGTGAGTGAGTGAGTGAGTGAGTGAGTGAGTGAGTGAGTGAGTGAGGGAGCGAGTGGGTGAGTGAGTGAGTGAGTGAGGGAGGGAGCGAGTGAGGGAGCAAGTGAGTGGGTGGGTGAGTGAGTGGGTGAGTGAGTGAGTGAGTGAGTGAGGGAGCGAGCGAGTGGGTGAGTGAGTGAGTGAGTGAGTGAGTGGGTGGGTGAGTGAGTGTGTGAGGGAGCAGTGAGTGGGTGAGTGGGTGAGTGAGTGAGTGAGTGAGTGAGTGGGTGAGTGAGTGAGTGAGTGAGTGAGTGAGTGAGTGAGTGAGTGAGTGAGTGAGTGGGTGAGTGAGTGAGTTAGTGGGTGAGTGAGTGAGTGAGTGAGTGAGTGAGTGAGTGAGTTGGTGAGTGAGTGGATGGGTGAGTGAGTGAGTGAGTGAGTGAGTGAGTGGGTGAGTGAGTGAGTGAGTGAGTGAGTGGGTGGGTGGGTGAGTGAGTGGGTGAGTGAGTGAGTGGTGAGTGAGTGAGTGAGTGGGTGAGTGAGTGGGTGAGTGATTGAGTGGGTGAGTGGGTGAGTGAGTGAGTGGGTTGGTGAGTGAGTGGGTGAGTGAGTTGGTGAGTGAGTGAGTGGGTGAGTGAGTTGGTGAGTGAGTGAGTGAATGAGTGAGTGAGCAGGTGAGTGAGAGAGTGAGTGAGTGAGTGGGTGGGTGAGTGAGTGAGTGGGTGAGTGAGTGAGTGGGTGGGTGAGTGAATGAGTGAGTGAGTGATTGAGTGAGTGAGTGAGCGAGTGAGTGAGTGGGTGAGTGAGTGAGTGGGTGAGTGAGTGATTGAGTGAGTGAGTGAGTGGGTGAGTGAGTGAGTGAGTGGGCGAGTGAGTGGGTGGGTGAGTGAGTGAGTGAGTCGGTGGGTGAGTGAGTGAGTGAGTGAGTGAGTGAGTGAGTGAGTGGGTGAGTGAGTGAGTGGGTGAGAGAGTGAGTGGGTGGGTGAGTGAGTGAGTGAGTGAGTGGGTGAGTGAGTGAGTGGGTGAGTGAGTGGGTGAGTAGGTGAGTGATTGATTGAGTGAGTGAGTGGGTGAGTGAGTGAGTGAGTGAGTGAGTGAGTGAGTGAGTGAGTGAGGGGCGAGTGGGTGAGTGAGTGAGTGAGTGAGTGAGTGAGTGAGTGAGGGAGGGAGCGAGTGGGTGAGTGAGTGAGTGAGTGAGTGGGTGAGTGAGTGAGTGAGGGAGCAAGTGAGTGGGTGGGTGAGTGAGTGGGTGAGTGAGTGGGTGAGTAGGTGAGTGATTGATTGAGTGAGTGAGTGAGTGAGTGAGTGAGTGAGTGAGTGAGTGAGCGAGGGAGGGAGCGAGCGAGCGAGCGAGCGGGCGGGCGGGCGAGCGAGCGAGCGAGCGAGGGAGGGAGGGAGGGAGGGAGGGAGGGAGGGAGCGAGCGAGCGAGCGAGCGAGCGGGTGAGTGAGTGAGTGAGTGAGTGAGTGAGTGAGTGAGTGGGTGGGTGAGTGAGTGGGTGAGGGAGCAAGTGAGTGGGTGAGTGGGTGAGTGAGTGAGTGAGTGAGTGGGTGAGTGGGTGAGTGAGTGAGTGAGTGAGTGAGTGGGTGGGTGAGTGAGTGAGTGAGTGAGTGAGTGAGTGAGTTGGTGAGTGAGTGGATGGGTGAGTGAGTGAGTGAGTGAGTGAGTGAGTGAGTGAGTGAGTTGGTGAGTGAGTGGATGGGTGAGTGAGTGAGTGAGTGAGTGAGTGAGTGAGTGGGTGAGTGAGTGAGTGAGTGAGTGAGTGAGTGAGTGAGTGAGTGAGTGGGTGGGTGAGTGAGTGGGTGAGTGAGTTGGTGAGTGAGTGAGTGGGTGAGTGAGTGAGTGGGTGAGTGAGTGGGTGAGTAGGTGAGTGATTGATTGAGTGAGTGAGTGGGTGAGTGAGTGAGTGAGTGAGTGAGTGAGTGAGTGAGTGAGTGAGTGAGGGAGCGAGTGGGTGAGTGAGTGAGTGAGTGAGTGAGTGAGGGAGGGAGCGAGTGGGTGAGTGAGTGAGTGAGTGAGTGAGTGGGTGAGTGAGTGAGTGAGGGAGCAAGTGAGTGGGTGGGTGAGTGAGTGGGTGAGTGAGTGGGTGAGTAGGTGAGTGATTGATTGAGTGAGTGAGTGGGTGAGTGAGTGAGTGAGTGAGTGAGTGAGTGAGTGAGTGAGGGAGCGGGTGAGTGAGGGAGGGAGGGAGCGAGCGAGCGAGCGGGTGAGTGAGTGAGTGAGTGAGTGAGTGGGTGGGTGAGTGAGTGGGTGAGGGAGCAAGTGAGTGGGTGAGTGAGTGAGAGAGTGAGTGAGTGGGTGAGTGAGTGAGTGAGTGGGTGAGTGAGTGAGTGAGTGGGTGGGTGAGTGAGTGAGTGAGTGAGTGAGTGAGTGAGTTGGTGAGTGAGTGGATGGGTGAGTGAGTGAGTGAGTGAGTGAGTGAGTGAGTGAGTGAGTGGGTGAGTGAGTGAGTGAGTGAGTGAGTGGGTGGGTGGGTGAGTGAGTGGGTGAGTGAGTTGGTGAGTGAGTGAGTGAGTGGGTGAGTGAGTGGGTGAGTGATTGAGTGGGTGAGTGAGTGAGTGGGTTGGTGAGTGAGTGGGTGAGTGAGTGAGTGGGTGAGTGAGTTGGTGAGTGAGTGAGTGAATGAGTGAGTGAGCGGGTGAGTGAGAGAGTGAGTGAGTGAGTGGGTGGGTGAGTGAGTGAGTGAGTGGGTGGGTGAGTGAGTGAGTGGGTGAGAGAGTGAGTGGGTGGGTGAGTGAGTGAGTGAGTGAGTGATTGAGTGAGTGAGTGAGCGAGTGAGTGAGTGGGTGAGTGAGTGAGTGGGTGAGTGAGTGATTGAGTGAGTGAGTGAGTGAGTGAGTGGGTGAGTGAGTGAGTGAGTGGGCGAGTGAGTGGGTGGGTGAGTGAGTGAGTGAGTCGGTGGGTGAGTGAGTGAGTGAGTGAGTGAGTGATTGAGTGAGTGAGTGAGCGAGTGAGTGAGTGGGTGAGTGAGTGAGTGGGTGAGTGAGTGAGTGAGTGAGTGAGTGAGTGAGTGAGTGGTGAGTGAGTGAGTGAGTGGGCGAGTGAGTGGGTGGGTGAGTGAGTGAGTGAGTCGGTGGGTGGGTGAGTGAGTGACTGAGTGAGTGAGTGGGTGAGTGAGTGAGTGGGTGAGAGAGTGAGTGGGTGGGTGAGTGAGTGAGTGAGTGAGTGAGTGAGTGGGTGAGTGAGTGAGTGGGTGAGTGAGTGGGTGAGTGATTGATTGAGTGAGTGAGTGGGCGAGTGAGTGGGTGGGTGAGTGAGTGAGTGAGTGAGTGGGCGAGTGAGTGGGTGAGTGAGTGAGTGAGTGAGTGGGTGAGTGAGTGGGTGAGTGAGTGGGTGGGTGGGTGGGTCCATGAGTGAGTGAGTGAGTTGGTGAGTGAGTGGATGGGTGAGTGAGTGAGTGAGTGAGTGGGTGAGTGAGTGAGTGAGTGAGTGAGTGAGTGGGTGGGTGGGTGAGTGAGTGGGTGAGTGAGTTGGTGAGTGAGTGAGTGGGTGAGTGAGTGGGTGAGTGATTGAGTGGGTGAGTGAGTGAGTGGGTGAGTGAGTGAGTGGGTGAGTGAGTTGGTGAGTGAGTGAGTGGGTGAGTGAGTTTGTGAGTGAGTGAGTGAATGAGTGAGTGAGCGGGTGAGTGAGAGAGTGAGTGAGTGAGTGGGTGGGTGAGTGAGTGAGTGGGTGGGTGAGTGAGTGAGTGGGTGAGTGAGTGAGTGAGTGAGTGGGTGAGTGAGTGAGTGAGTGGGCGAGTGAGTGGGTGGGTGAGTGAGTGAGTGAGTCGGTGGGTGGATGAGTGAGTGAGTGAGTGAGTGAGTGAGTGGGTGAGTGAGTGGGTGAGAGAGTGAGTGGGTGGGTGAGTGAGTGAGTGAGTGAGTGAGTGGGTGAGTGAGTGAGTGGGTGAGTGAGTGGGTGAGTAGGTGAGTGATTGATTGAGTGAGTGAGTGGGTGAGTGAGTGAGTGAGTGAGTGAGTGAGTGAGTGAGTGAGTGGGCGAGTGAGTGGGTGGGTGAGTGAGTGAGTGAGTGAGTGAGTGAGTGAGTGAGTGAGTGGGCGAGTGAGTGGGTGAGTGAGTGAGTGAGTGAGTGGGTGAGTGAGTGGGTGAGTGAGTGAGTGGGTAGGTGGGTGGGTCCATGAGTGAGTGAGGGGTGTGGAAGCCAGGAACTTCAAGGCTTCATCTTTCATCTTTCGCACCGAACATTCCATTGAAATAGCATTTCAACTATTCACTTTAACCCCATAAGAACCCACGGCGACACAGGTGTAACACACACTTTAGTTTTAAGTATTTAAGTATTTTAGATATCAGGGATGTTCCTTATCCAGCTTTATCCTTGATTCCACAAGAAGTAGTGTTTTATAAAGCTAGTTTTTTGTTACGTTTCAACACATTTTACAATTTGAATGTTTTAATAACCTACTGAAAGATAAAAATGTGTGTAATTGTCATTCATTACCGACTGCATGAACTGAACCAGAACCATTTTTATATATATGGTTAGAAACTACTACATTGATATTTGTACATTGATATATGTTATGTCATTTATATTAAATATACATATATTATATTATATTATTATATTAAAGTGTATATTATTCCGGTAGTTACCCCAGATACGTGACAAACTGTGGCCGCCTCCCCTCCTCTCTGTTATTGTAGTGAACCGGCTGCTCAACGTCTAAACAGAGACAGCCCTACCTCAGTTTACACCATTACCCAAAGACAAACTCCTCCGCAAGTCTTGTGTGAGGCTGATAAGGAGGATGAAGGTCCCTGGTTTCATGTTCTCAGGGGTAGCGCGTATGTCTGCAGTTTGCACTTTGACAAGGAGAGCATATACGTCTCGAAAGGTGGGCGGAATAGGCTAATAATGTCGGGTATGTGTGTGATTAAAAGCACTGGTCCTGACCCCCACACACACTCCATCTCTCATCCGAATAGAGCCACATAATGTCGGGTATGTGTATGATTAAAAGCACTGGTCCCAAGTAGGGCTGGGCGATACGGACCAAAACCCGGTATTTTAGGCTGCATCGCGATATACGATATATATCGGTATTTTATAAAAAATTCAGTTTTAACTCAATGCCACATGTATGATGTCACAAGCACTTTTATTTAAAGACAACTCATATTCACAAGAATAACAGGCATTCCCTTTTAGAAAATATACAGCTGCACACACATATTAACACGTAAATGACAATGATGTACATTGAAATAATCAAAATCCATCAAATAAATCGCCTATATTAAATACATAGGCATACCTCTGCTCCTACACAAAATCACGTTCGTTCTATGGCGATATATCCAGATAGAGCCACAAGACACAATGTCGGGGTATGATTCGGATTCAGACTTCTTCACTGTAGTGTTCATTCACTAGTTGAACCGCATCGTCTGGACCGACTTTTGGAAGGTTGTGCAGCGATGTTGTCCATCGATAACTGTCCTCCATGGTGAATGCCATGACACTGCAGCGATTTTTAACGGGTACTTCCGGCTTTCAAATCTAACGTGATATAGGCCTATACCCGACGACAGACAGCAGTTATAAAAATGGATAAAAATAGAATTAAAATAGAATTAAAAAAATAGAAATAGAAAATAGAATAAAAAAATAGAATCGCATCAGCATAGAAAATACACACAATCAATTGCATAATAAAACACTGTGGCCAATAAACCAAACCAAAAAGACCCGGGGTTTTAAACCCCAGCGTGGGTACCCTTTAGTTGGCCATGTGGATGGACTAAGGCCCGTTCCCTCTACCGCAGCTCATCCAGGGTCTGGAGCGGGAAGCCAACTAACTGCCTCCACCGCGCGCTCCTCATACCAAGACCGTCCACCTTCTCTCAGGTGTGGAAAAGGTATCCCTCGTCGTTGACTCACATGCGATGGTCTCAGGAAAAACGGCCGGTATAGCCTAGCAACTGCCAACTAAAATGTCCGACATAGCCAGCTGATGTCCTCAAAAATAGCGATCATTAATTTTCTGAAATGTAACACTAAACTTTAATTCACTTAAACTCAAATGAGTACACACAACTCGTATTTGGTTCTTCACTGTAAATATTCCTAACTTTTTAACTAGTCAAACTCTTTTCCTTTTCTCCGCACACTTCTTTTCCTCCAGCCCTCCTTCTCTCCCCTCACCCCTTCCTCATCCATCCTCTTCAAAATAAAACTCCCCTCAGTATCAAACTCATTTCAAACCATTACAAACAGATAATAAGCACAAGAACTTGAAAATAAACCACCGGAATACATTTCAAACATTGAAACATTGAAACATTGAAAAACACACCGGTTTACCATTGTATAAAAACTGAATCAAACCAATGCACTTCTCAGGGGTGCGACACAAGTTTTCTGGAAAGCGGAATTAATGAATGACAAAAATGTAATCCTTGCATGATGATGACCCGCCCCCCAAAACTCTGATTGGGTAATCACCAGCGCAGTGAGCTCTGCTGATTGCTTCCCAGGGCCTCTGGCTAGACTTAGTCAGAGGCCTCTTAGCGCCGTACACATTCATGTTAAAGCAGGAATCGCCGGCCGCCAGGTTTCGGGAGTTTATAATGGACTTCAAATGTGAGCTTACGGAGGACGTTTTCCTCCGTTCGTCCGTACAGGGATTAAAAAATTAGGGGGCGCTGTTGAGGCTCGTCCATTGAGGAAAGAGAGGACCATCCTCCCTAAAATTTCAGAGAAAAATAAACTTGCAAGAGAAAATTAAATACACAAAAATTTAACAGATTAATCTGTGAAAATACTGATAAAATGACTATTTGAAAACTTCGAAAGCACAACAATCATGTCCCTGTGTCAAAATACCAACTGCTAATTTACAATTAAAAGTACGGAGGATCGTCCTCCAAGTCCAATATAAAAACCCAAGCGGCCGGTGAGTCCTGGTTTAACATGAGTGTGTATGGCGCTAAGGGAGGACCATCCTCCCTGAGGGCGGGTCTAGCCAGAGGCTAGACACCAGACCAACACTAGAGGGCACTCACGAGAGGTAACCCAGTCCCTGAGTTGTTCTCACGGTTCTCTGTCGGAGAAAAGATATGTTGAGATGTTACCAAGGGTTTCCCGAGACCAAAATCCCAGTGAACAAAATGTGCAAATAAAGTAGTCTTACTTTTTTAACATTAGTAAATTATGAATATGATAACCAGGACGGGCAACACAAGAAGCCAAAGCAGAGTTTGATATCCCTCTGAAATGAGAATGTTGAAACATGTTAGCAGTAAATGGAGAATACATCTAAGTGTTCAAGTTCTTTATTGTCATACGCACAATTACAGGAAGCCGTCGTCTGTATTAAATGCTTAAGTCTCGGGTCTCAGGCCCCCCAACAATGAATATAATAAAATATCAATATCAAAATCTAAACTACAATAGAACTAGAAATATATATAACAATTTACATATAATGTGTCACTTCAAAGTGTGTGACGAGATTTACATTACATTTAACGTGAATATAATATTTTATCAAGCAACTGATACATATATTTAGACATATTATTTACATAATATATGTATTATTATACATATATTTTAGTGGACTCTTTGCCCAATGGTCCTTGTTTGTACCACGGTGCCATAAATAGACCTTGCATGACACAAATTAGCTTTTTGTATTTTCAGAGAGAGAGCCTACCTCCATCATGGTCCTCCAGTATCAGTTCAATGGTGGTCACGTCTGTTTCCTCTGGGTAACTGAGAGCACACGTGTACGTCCCTTGACTCTCGGCTGATGAGGTCACATACAGCAGGAGTCTACCTGATTCTGACAGTTCTTTTACACGTGGCTCCCACTCTTTTTCCACCTGCAGTCTACCTCCTGCTGGTTTTGTAAGGATGGTTTGGTTGAGCTTGAAGGTCCAAGTGATGTCACAGAGCGCCGAGCCGTTACAAGGAAATGACACCTCACGATATGAAGCACTTTGCATTGGAGCTAAAATAGATAGACAGACAGATATGATATACTTTATTAATCCCCCATGGGGGGAACCAACTCTAGATGTAGTGCCCTTGCCTTGGTTATTCGCAGGGCAGGAGTGTTAATGTGTGTGTGTGTGTGTGTGTGTGGTTGATGGCTGGTTTAAGCAGCCTCACCTGGCCTGAGTCAGACTGATTAGACTCTGGGGCTGCCGGGTGAGGCTGCTCACCTGTGGGTCATGTTCAAACTTTCTAAACTCAGCAATAAACCGATTTCTCATCATCCTGTCTTTGTTATTGGGAGTCCAAGGACGCCACTGTAGTGGCAGGTAGCAGCGCCATCTGCTACAACTTGAACCCGGAGGAAACCCACGTCAACATGGGGAGATCATTCAAAGTCCACACAGAAAGATGAGTGGATGGACAGATGGACACAAGATATTGTTGTGAAATTTGCTCAGAAATTGGACCAGTGACAACATTTTTCTAAATTGGGACAATGGAAAATGCAAATCCCAGACTGATGACATCAGTGGTCCAACGTTGCTGTGATTTTCTTTTGCGGAAACGGATTAGATGTTACAGACTGCAATTTTTTCACGATACACATATAAAGAAAAACTATATGTTAGAAAGTAGGGAGCGTGACAGTTCCCATTAAGTTAAAGCCACTGCAAATTGGATCACACCAGACACTTTCCACTTGACTTGTTGCCATTTTGATATTAAAAGACTTACGGTTTTGCCTCATCGTGGCTTTCCTTGCACTGCGTTCACTTTGGACTGAGCAGCTGTAGGCCCATTCTGGCTCATTGGAAATGGTCCTTAATGAGCCACTGATGTCAAAGAGTCCCCGGTCGTCTTCATGGACCTCGGTTGTGTTCTGGAGGGTAGTGGCCGGTCGAGGGCTGACGGACCAGGTGAGCTCTGGTCTTGGGTAGATTCCTCCAGACTTACAGGTGACAGTGTGCGTTAGTAGCATAATGTCCACTCTAGCAACAGGAGCTGCAACAACATTAAAACAATAATCTCATAGTTAACTTGGTTCATTTGGTTTGCTGCATTGATGTTAGTTACTTACTAATACTAACAAAACCATGAACGATACCTAAGAAAATATACCAAAATACACACACCACTGCCATGGGAACATTGCAAATTGTATACTTTGTTATAGAACCAAACTCAGGTCTCAGCTTCAAGGGTAATATTTCAGTCTGTAAAGAGATGCCAGTGGACCCTTACCTGAGTTACTGATCTTTGTAATTGTGTGCTTTATGAAACAAATACCAAATACACAACTGCTTGAGATGCCTAGTGAAAGTACATAACAACGACTACGAGATATCTGCATCAACTTACAGTCGATTTGCCATTGGTTAAAACATCTGCGGTGATCACGCTTTCCGTTGCAAATGGGCTGGACCTACCGGCCAGTTGCATGATGACAATGTTTTAGTTAAATAGGATACAGCAGTTCAGCTCACCTCTCACTGTCAGGGTGACGAAGGTCTCATTGTAGTTGGTTGAAGTTCTGGTGTAACAAATGTACCTGCCCTGGTCCTGGAGGTTCAGCTTGGACAGTCGTATGGATGCGTTGCACCCAGAGATCTGATTAAGGAACAGAGACGTCCTTCCCTGGTACAGAGAGCTCTGGTGTTTCAGTTGGCTCTCATTGTGGAAGAAGGAGTGGACTGGAGTAATCGTGCCATTCTTCTTGGACCAGTGGATAACAGTAATGTCTGGCTGGAAGTGACAAGGCAGCACACAGCTCCCCCCAAACACACAGACCAGCTGGGGTGCTGAGGATCAGAGAACAGTTTTGGTATTTAAAATGTAATGTTTTACTTTTAAGGGCTCATCAAATATGAACTAAAGACATGAATCTGTAATCTGTATTCATCTAGCTATGTGTCACAGTGAAGGACTTCTATAAACTGAACCAGACTAGCATCTAAGAGACTATATCCAGACTATAGACGTGTTATCTGCTGCCTTTTTGTTTAGTAACACATTTTACAATATACTGCCTTTATCTTTCCCACTCTGGTTTTTATTTCGTTCTCTCTCACTTTCTGACATCATGTGTTAATCTTTAATGGCGCTACTAACCACAGCAGAAACCTTCTGTCCCGCTAAACAACAGGGCGTAGGTGGGTGTGGTAGTTTATTGCTGGCAGCAACAGCAAAGCCATTAAAGCGTTGAGTAAATATATGCAGAACTGAGTTTTTATTTTAATTAATGATCGCTCAAGGTTTTAATGTTGGATTTTATTGTATTATGTTCTAAGTCTTAGTGTGTGTTCCGCTGCTAGTTCAAGTGTCCTGCATTACAAACAAACAACATAATCATTATTGGTAGGTCTATTAGGTCTGAGGTCCAGAAACACGGTTTATATTTAGTTAAGCTTACCTCCAGGATCGAGGACCATCGCCATAAGAAACACAATCAGACAAATGTCCAGTTCTGTCATGTTCTGAACTCTCTCAGTTGTAGGCTGCCGTGTGGCCAATTATTTCTAAATTAAAGTAGATGGCACTAGCTTTAAGGTCAAGGCTTTCAGGTCATTTGCTTATTGCAAATTGCCATTAATTTGCATCAAGCTCCCTCGCTTTATACAAGCGAGGGAGCTTGACGCAAATTGTCTTGAGATTGTCTTAAGAAAGGGGGTTTCAAAGTGTGAGGTGGCGCGTCTCCCCTGGGGGGCGCCAGAGGGTTTCAAGGAAGCAAACAAGCAATATTCAAATTTTCATCAATGTCCTTATTTCAGTGATGAAAAGTAACTAAGTACAGTTTACATGTTTGAGTACAAATTTGAGGTACTTGTATTTTACTTGAGTATTCACAGGAGGGACAGACGCGGACATAAAGAGCAGGATCAACAAAGCCAGGGTTTTAACAACCTCAGGAAGATCTGGAGCTCCAAAACCATCTCAACTAACACCAAACTACGCATCTTCAACTCCAATGTGAAACAGGTGATGCTGTATGGATCAGAAACATGGCCAACAACAAAACAAACAACAACCAGACTGCAAACATTCATCAACAACTGTCTCAGGAGGATCCTGAACCTCTGGTGGAGGGACAAAGTCAGGAATGTGGACCTGAGGGAGAGAACTGGACAGGATCCCATTGACCTACAGATCCTAAAAAGAAAGTGGAGCTGGATAGGACACACTCTCAGGAAATCAACCAACAACATCACCCAACAAGCCCTAAAGTGGAACCCACAAGGGAAGAGAAAAAAGAGGTCGCCCCAAGAACAGTTGGAGGAGGGATGTCCAGGCAGAGATGTCTGAGACCTTGAAAAACTTGCCAAGGGCTTAAATCAACTATAAGATGTTGACCATTTTCTTATATTCAGAAGAAATACAATTCTTGTTTCACCCCAATCCC
>CM051009.1:16785724-16799855 GCA_027704905.1 Muraenolepis orangiensis
CTTCAAGGGTAATATTTCAGTCTGTAAAGAGATGCCAGTGGACCCTGACCTGAGTTACTGATCTTTGTAATTGTGTGCTTTATGAAACAAATACCAAATACACAACTGCTTGAGATGCCTAGTGAAAGTACATAACAACGACTACGAGATATCTGCATCACATGATATGCAGATATGACACCTTTTTTTTAAAATAGGATCAGTTCAGCTCACCTCTCACTGTCAGGGTGACGAAGGTCTCCCTGTATTTGGTTGAAGTTCTGGTGTAACACTTGTACCTGCCCTGGTCCTGGAGGTTCACCTTGGACAGTCGTAGGGATGCGTTGCCCCCAGAGATCTTATTAAGGAACAGAGACGTCCTTCCCTGGTACAGAGAGCTCTGGTCATTCAGTTGGCTCTCATTTCTGTAGAAGGAGTGGACTGGAGTAATCGCGCCATTCTTCTTGGACCAGTGGATAACAGTAATGCCTGGCTGGAAGTTACAAGGCAGCACACAGCTCCCCCCAAACACACAGACCAGCTGGGGTGCTGAGGATCAGAGAACAGTTTTGGTATTTAAAATGTAATGTTTTACTTTTAAGGGCTCATAAAATATGAACTAAAGACAATAATCTGTAATCTGTGTTCATCTTGATATGTGTGACAGAGAAGGACTTCTAGAAACTCAACCAGACTAGCATTTTAGAGACTAAATCCAGACTATAGACGTGTTATCTGCTGTTTTTTTGTTTAGTAACACATTTTACAATATACTGCCTTTATCTTTACCACTCTGCTTTTTGATTTCGTTCTCTCTCATATTCTGACGTCATTGTGTTAATCTTTAATGGCGCCCAGACCCGGCGGCAGACATCCATCTCTGGGCGGGCATTTGATTTACCAGGGCGGGCCCACCCCCCGACCCCCAGGCCCCACCCCATTGTAACGTAACATATGTGCATATAGTTGCCGAAAGATTTAGGCGTTATTTTTGTGCAGCAAAAAACAGAATACTGCCAGAAAATATACAAATACAATATGCAAATGTGTTTTAAGCATGAGCATCAGTAGGAAATTACATGTTAAGCATCAGTTTGCACGTGCTACTTTAAAGCAGAGGTGTGTCTCTTGACACAATCCTTGTGTGAGCTCTTATTGTTGGTGAACCACTTCCTAATATCCATTGTTGCCGATACATATCAACTGACAGGTTGCTGTGACGCGTCTCACTTAAAAACAAACACACACGACTCAACCCCGCGAAAAACCAGT
This sequence comes from Muraenolepis orangiensis, assembly GCA_027704905.1. Taxonomy (NCBI): domain Eukaryota; kingdom Metazoa; phylum Chordata; class Actinopteri; order Gadiformes; family Muraenolepididae; genus Muraenolepis; species Muraenolepis orangiensis. The sequence continues at coordinate 16,786,976 of CM051009.1, forward strand.
ATCGCGAGATTCATTCAGAATTTCATAGCAAAATAAAAAAATATTATACTAATGTTTCAACATAGTTTAGTACAAAAATGAATGGTATGATAAAGCCCTACAAATAAAAACAATAAACATAATAATAAAAAAATAAAAAATTTATTTTTATATAATAATTTTTTTTAATCCCTGATTTCTCATGGGCGGGCCCAAATCCTGGATAGGCGGGCCTGGCCCCATGGGGCCCGCCCATGACGCCGGGCCTGATGGCGCCAGAGCAGAAACCTGGGTGTGGTGTGGTAGTTTATTTGTGCAGCAACAGCAAAGCCATTAAAGCGTTGAGTAATTATATGGAGAACTGAGTTTATATTTTAATTAATGATCGCTTTATTGGTTTTAATGTTGGATTTCATTGTATTATTTTCTAAGTCTTAGTGTGTGTTTCGCTGCTAGTTCAAGTGTCCTGCATTACAAACAAACAGAATAATCCTTATTGGTAGGTCTATTAGGTCTGAGGTCCAGAAACACGGTTTATATTTAGTTAAGCTTACCTCCAGGAACGAGGACCATCGCCATAAGAAACACAATCAGACACATGTCCAGTTCTGTCCTGTTCTGAACTATCAGGGTTATATTCACGAGTGTTTTACAGGAGTGTTTAGACCTCTTCCGGGCTGTGATCGAAGAAGTTACTTTCGGTTTCAAGTTCAACGAGTCTCTACCGGTATATTTGTTTACTTCCAACTAGTGATGGGAATTCCGGCTCTTTTGAGTGAGCCGGCTCATTTGGCTCGGCTCACCAAGAAGAGCCGGCTCTTTCGGCTCCCAAACGGCTCTTCTATTTTACCACATATACCTTTTATAATTCAATCAAATTTAGCCCTATTTTGAGTAATTATTTATATGTGTACACATATATCACTTAAATTATTCAAAAGTATTCAAGTATTCTAAAGTATTCAAAAGTAATAATTTAAATTGTAATATAAATGATTAGCTGTGGCCAATTGTTTTCATTGCATTTCCAGACCCTTGTACCTCTGATACCACCCAATGAATGACCTGACTTGCTTGTAGAACCACGCTACACACAGCAGATAGCAACACCTAGAACAACTTAAGCATAGACATTTTAAAAAAGGACAGCTACTGTATTTTTGTATATTTTACATTTTTATTTAAACAAAAAGCCCTAACAAAACAGCAGGGCTCTATTTAAAAAAATATATAAATAAATAACATTGAAAATAAATATATTGCAATGCTCAAAACAGCAGCAAATAACAGTCTATCATAAAAAAAACATAATAAAAATAAAGTTCAGTTTGAGTTTTTGGTTCCTACCTAAATGCTGTAGATTAAGGGCGGAACTAATGGTTGAAGCGCACAGTGTCCGGGGACGTTTTATGCCGACGCACGCGTGTCAAAATGTTCCATTTCAGGGTCTGCAGCCTTAAGACTGCATCCTTCGGCTGCAGTCTTAAGGCTGCTTCGAAGGCTGCTTCAAAAACGTGTTAAATGGGACGGTCTAGCCTACGGAGTACTTCCTGAATGCGTCACCAGCTGCGTCACGAAGCGCCACGCCCACCGTCGTCGCGCGCTGACCAGAGCCGCGGAGATAGTCCAACTAGAAGCCTCTTTTTGAGAGTTTAATAATACGAGGAAAATCAATTGCGTGTTAAAAATGGATGATTTGTATTCAGTATTCTTTTAAACTAATGAACTTAAGGAGCTGGAGTTTCACCGCCGGCGTCGACGTTTGATGTTATTTCGGCTAAGACAGAACCATGGGTAAATAAAGATTGGTTAATATTGGTGAAGTTATAATTCCTATTAATATATATAGATATATATATAGATATCTATATATATATCTATATATATATCTAGATATATATATACATATATCTATATATATGTACATATATCTATATATATATATATATATATATATCTATATATATATATATATCTATATATATATATATATATATATATCTATATATATATATATATATATATATATATATATATGTATGTATGTATGTATGTATGTATGTATATATATATATGTATGTATGTATGTATATATATGTATGTATGTATGTATATATATGTATGTGTGTATATATATATTTATATGTATGTATGTATATATATATATATATATATATATGTATGTATGTATGTATGTATGTATGTGTGTGTATATATATATATATATATATAGATAGATAGATAGATAGATAGATAGATAGATAGATAGATAGATAGATAGAGATATATATATATATATATATCTATATATATATCTATATAGATATATATATATATATATACATGTATATATATATATACATGTATATATATATATATATATATATATATATATACATGTATATATATATCTATATATATATATATACATGTATATATATATATATATATATATATATATATATATATATATATATATATATATATATATATATATATATATATATATATATATATATATACATACATACATACATACATACATGTATATATATATATATATATATACATACATACATGTATATATATATATATATATATATATATATACATGTATATATATATATATATATATATATATATATATATACATGTATATATATATATATATATACATATATATATATATACATGTATATATATATATATATATATACATGTATATATATATATATATATACATGTATATATATATATATCAGTGGCGAAGCGTGTCTATCACAACTGGACCTTCTGTAGACCAGGGGTTCCCCAACTTTTCAGCCCGCGACCCCCAACATAACAGACCCCCCCCCCCCCCCCCCCACTATCACCGGAGGGACTGAAACATTAAAAACAACGTGTGCGCAGATCTTCACCATCGAGAACATCGTGAAGTCCAAGGGGGGGGGAGGTCCAACGTGAAGTCCAGGGGGGGGGGGGGTAATCGTGATATTGAAAATTGTGTGTGGCTTTTTTTATTATCTATGCACACGTTATTATTAACAATAAAAACCTCATGGTCACATCAAGAGGATTCGGAAATCATCTCGCGACCCCCCCCCCCCTCGGGGTCCCGCGACCCCCACTTTGGGAACCCCTGCTGTAGACCACCACCCCCACCATCACCACCACCATTCGAAAATTCAGTTGTTCTAGTCAGACGGACGTCACGGAGGAGTCACTTTATGCCTTATCTCATTTAGGAAGATCAGATTGTCGCAGCCAATTCCCATGTGTACCCTAGTTGTAAAGCAGTGTCCATGTAGTGAAGTAACAGACCACCACACACAGGCTATCGGTTAAAGGGACGGTCTAACACACAGGCTATCGGTTAAAGTGACGGTCTAACACGCTTCACGTGAAAAGGCTTAACGTAACTTTGGAACTTTAAGTTCCAAAATAGCGATCAATAATCACCAAATGTCTCTGGCATATGTCTTGTCATTAGCACTTTCACCTGTCAAAATGAAAGTGAAAAGGTGAAAGTGCTAATGACAAAACATATGCAAATTAGGTGATTATTGATCGCGGTTTTGTAACTCTTAGTTAAGTATTTTCACGTTAAGCGATGCAAAGAAAGATCAAGTCCAAACTCCCAATTCAAATGCACAACAATGCTTAACAAACCCAAGTCAGCCATTAACTAATCAGTCAACAAGTGTGTGGAAACAAAATGCAACAACCAGCTCAACGAGACGCAACACTGAGAGAAAACCAGCAAAGACAAATGAGTCTCACTCACCAATGATGTTCACTTAAAGACCAAATCCATTCTCCTGTCCTTCTGGATGAATGGTTCGACCACCATCAGGTCATAAAGATGATCGCTTTTCAGATCCAAAATAAGTTCCAATTCCCTGCTCTCTTGTCGGTCCCAAATAGCAACACTCCCATCAGTAGAGCCTCTTGTGGCTAGTAGAGCCCGTTAGCCACGGGTATATTTCCCAGTTGCTACTCTGAAAATGGCGAACATAGCCTGCTTTAACTACTTGAGTCAGCTCCAGATTGTCAGGTGTTGGACGGCCTTTTTTAATAATGTCCATCTTAACATTAAATGGTCGTCTTGAAAATGGTTCAGACAATAAATCCGCAACGACATCATCTTCACCTGTTGCCATTTTGACGTAAAAAAAACAACGTAGAAAACGTAACACTACGCTAGATCCACTCTCGCGCCAGCCACCACCTTGCACCCTCTAGCTCCATATTGAGCTGCCGGGGAAATCTGAAAGAATACGCCCATTGGCTACAAATCACGATATGATTGGTTGATCAAATTGTCAATCCAAACGTACGCTATCATTCCGTCTAAGGGCCAATGTCAGCGGGAATACTTTGGTTGATTTACGTTGGATATTCTTCCCAGCAACCCAGAAAAATATCTGATTGGTTGCATTGTTTTTCCAACACAAAACCACTCAAATGCGTCGTGCATGGACCGAGAAAGACAAACAAATCAACGTAATACTGTATTATAACACAGATACAATTCTCATTTATTCATTTTATTTAAATTGTATTAAATGTTATTAAATTGTATTACATTTTATTAATACAATTAATTCGATTCTTTGGTTTCATCTGAGAGTTCCAGGGTCTTCTCTGAATACCTTGAAGGCCCTGACGCTTCACCACTGATACATATATATACACAGCTGGCCCGCGCCAGCGCTTCCCATATGCTGCTCCCGAGATCTCCGAAATCGCCGTAGCATATTTCTAAACAGGCTTTATTTGGATAAACTGAACAAATATGTATAATCTACATAGGTATATTGTCGCGTAATAAAATAATCAAACTTAATAAAGTGACTGAATTACAGTGCTACAGCGAGATCTAAAACTGCTTTTAGCCGGGCTCAAATTCTGTCCTGAAATTGAACACGGCCCACAATTCTGTTCGGTTGGTGCGAAATGCATTCTGGGATATTCTGGCACCGAAGGCTGCAGAAGTCTGCATCGATGCACACTTCAATTTCGGGAAATTAAGGCTGCATTTGAAGGCTGCATTTGAAGGAGCCGACGGAATGGGACAGCCTTGTCGCGGCTGCTGTGACGTATGCAGCCTTCAAATGCAGCCTTTTAGGCTGCAGACCCTGAAATGGAACACGGCCACAGTGTGTTCACTATACTCCGTATAGTGGCAGCACTATACGGAGTGCTGCCACTTCGCTACATTGGGGTCAGAAGTGACTAAGGACATACGCTACCATCCTGGAGTAATAGAACCGAAGAGGAGTTCGGAGAACCCCAGAGAGGGGAGCGCGAGGAGCGAGCAGTGCGGCCGGTCGGCGGACGAGGAGACGCGCATCTGGCCCACTGCCAACCCCGACAGTTCAGAACATGACAGAACTGAACATGCGTCTGATTGTGTTTCTTATGGCGATGGTCCTCGTTCCTGGAGGTAAGCTTAACTAAATATAAACCGTGTTTCTGGACCTCAGACCTAATAGACCTACCTATAAGGATTATTCTGTTTGTTTGTAATGCAGGACACTTGAACTAGCAGCGAAACACACACTAAGACTTAGAACATAATACAATAAAATCCAACATTAAAACCTTGAGCGATCATTAATTAAAATAAAAACTCAGTTCTGCATATATTTACTCAACGCTTTAATGGCTTTGCTGTTGCTGCACCAATGAACCACCACACCCACCTAGGCCCTGTTGTTGAGCAGAACAGAAGGTTTCTGCTCTGGTTAGGAGTTCATCAGTAAACACATTAGCACTATCTCCATGGAAACAAGCCACAGAGTAACGTTAGCGTTAAAACCTTCATCACCCATCCATCATTGTTGTTCTTTCAGGTGGGTTAAACTCCCTTGATAAACGCCATTATACTATTGGTTTAAATGTAACAAATTAATGAACAAGTACATGTCGTGTTGTGTCACAACAAACATGTTTTAGTGAAAAACCGGACCTTACAGTTACGGTAACCCCCCCCCCCCCTAACCCTAACCCCCAAACACGGTACGGTACTTTGGCTTTTGCTGAAAGGGACGTCACGAGCACCATTAAAGACTAACATGTGACGTCAGAAAATGAGAGAGAACAAAATCAAAAAGCAGAATGGTAAAGATAAAGGCAGTATATTGTAAAATGTGTTACTAAACAAAAAGGCAGCAGACACACGTCTATAGTCTGGATATAGTCTCTCAGATGCTAGTCTGGTTCAGTTTATAGAAGTCCTTCTCTGTCACACATATCAAGATGAACACAGATTACAGATTATTGTCTTTAGTTCATATTTGATGAGCCCTTAAAAGTAAAACATTACATTTGAAATACCAAAACTGTTCTCTGATCCTCAGCACCCCAGCTGGTCTGTGTGTTTGGGGAGAGCTGTGTGCTGCCTTGTCACTTCCAGCCAGGCTTTAAGGTCCTCCACTGGGTCAAGAAGAATGGCGCGACTACTCCAGTCCACTCCTTCTACCACAATGAGAGCCAACTGAATGACCAGAGCTCTCTGTACCAGGGAAGGACGTCTCTGTTCCTTAATCAGATCTCTGGGGGCAACGCATCCCTACGACTGTCCAAGTTGAACCTCCAGGACCAGGGCAGGTACATGTGTTACACCAGCACTTCAACCAACAACAAGGAGACCTTCGTCACCCTGACAGTGAGAGGTGAGCTGAACTGCTGTATCCTAAAAACATTGTCATCATGCAACTGGCCGGTAGGTCCTGCCCATAAAGGTATCATATCTGCATATCATGTGATGCAGATATCTCGTAGTCGTTATGTACTTTCACTAGGCATCTCAAGCAGTTGTGTATTTGGTATTTGTTTCATAAATCACACAATTACAAAGATCAGTAACTCAGGTCAGGGTCCACTGGCATCTCTTTACAGACTGAAATATTACCCTTGAAGCTGAGACCTGAGTTTGGTTCTATAACAAAGTATACAATTTGCAATGTTCCCATGGCAGTGGTGTGTGTATTTTGGTATATTTTCTTAGGTATCGTTCATGGTTTTGTTAGTATTAGTAAGTAACTAACATCAATGCAGCAAACCAAATGAACCAAGTTAACTATGAGTTTATTGTTTTAATGTTGTTGCAGCTCCTGTTGCTAGAGTGGACATTATGCTACTAACGCACACTGTCACCTGTAAGTCTGGAGGAATCTACCCAAGACCAGAGCTCACCTGGTCCGTCAGCCCTCGACCGGCCACTACCCTCCAGAACACAACCGAGGTCCATGAAGACGACCGGGGACTCTTTGACATCAGTGGCTCATTAAGGACCGTTTCCAATGACACAGAATGGGCCTACAGCTGCTCAGTCCAAAGTGAACGCAGTGCAAGGAAAGCCACGATGAGGCAAAACCGTAAGTCTTTTAATATCAAAATGGCAACAAGTCAAGTGTAAAGTGTCTGGTGTGATCCAATTTGCAGTGGCTTTAACTTAATGGGAACTGTCACGCTCCCTACTTTCTAACATATCGTTATTCTTCATATGTGTGTCGTGAAAAAATTGCAGACTGTAACATCTACTCCGTTTCCGCTAAAATAATTACAGCAACGTTGGACCACTGATGTCATCAGTCTGGGATTTGCGTTATCCATTGTCCCAATTTAGAAAAATGTTGTCACTGGTCCAATTTCTGAGCTAATTTCACAACAATATCTTGTGTATGTCTGTCCATCCACTCGTCTGTCTGTCCATCCACTCGTCTGTCTGTCTGTCCATCCACTCGTCTGCCTGTCTGTCCATCCACTCATCTTTCTGTGTGGACTTTGAATGATCTCCCCATGTGGACGTGGGTTTCCTCCGGGTTCAAGTTGTAGTAAATGGCGCTGCTACCTGCCACTACAGTGACGTCCTTGGACTCCCGATAACAAAGACAGGATGATGAGAAATCGGTTTATTGCTGAGTTTAGAAAGTTTGAACAAGACCCACAGGTGAGCAGCCTCACCCGGCAGCCCCAGAGTCTAATCAGTCTGACTCAGGCCAGATGAGGCTGCTTCAACCAGCCACCAACCACACACACACACATTAACACTCCTGCCCTGTGAATAACCAAGGCAAGGGCATTACATCTAGAGTTGGTTCCTAGGGACTATCCTATGGCAGCCCACCTCTCCAAGCTCCTAGCTAGGATAGGTTAAATGTAGAGGATGAATTTCCCATGGGGGAACAATAAAGTATATCATATCTGTCTGTCTATCTATTTCAGCTCCAATGCAAAGTGCTTCATATCATGAGGTGTCACTTCCTTGTGACGGCTTGGCGCTCTGTGACATCACTTGGACCTTCAAACACAACCAAACCATCCTTACAAAACCAGCAGGAGGTAGACTGCAGGTGGAAAAAGAGTGGGAGCCACGTGTAAAAGGACTGTCAGAATCAGGTACACTCCTGCTGTATGTGACCTCATCAGCCGAGAGTCAAGGGACGTACACGTGTGCTCTCAGTTACCCAGAGGAAACAGACGTGACCACCATTGAACTGATACTGGAGGACCATGATGGAGGTAGGCTCTCCCTCTGAAAATACAAAAGCAAATATGTCTGCAAGTTCTATAAATGTCACCGTGGTGTCATATAATGGACATTATAAATGAAGGGCATACGCCTTTAAGAGATTGTTGTTACGACACTGCCGTATAATGTTGCTATTTTCTTGGATGCTGAATCATTATTCTTATATTAAGCTCCTGTTTAATTGAATCCGAGAATATTTTTAAGTCATTTCCTTTTGTGGAGGAGGGAGACAAGGATAATTTTACGGAGTATTAGGGCCAGGCATAAAAATAAAATAAAAACATTAAAAAATATATAAAATACTTTTTTATTTTGCATGTCGAGAAACAAGTCAAAATCATTGTACTCACCAAAACTGATTATTTTAAACAAAAAATCCATCCTCCTTTCTTTCCTCAAGAAGACGTCAATGACTCTGTTGTACAGTTTATCTGTGTGTTTCAGTTCCAAAAAAACAGCTTGTAGAAATATACACAAATTAACTCAAATTAACAAACATAGCTCCGCCTCTCAGTAGTGCGTATCCAATCAAAAGACGTGCATGTGCTGACGTTATCGTATGCCTGCTAGCTGGCGCCGGTGTCGCCAACTCCAAATCTGATTGGTTAACGCCACAGTTGGGTATTTCGACATTATTCTCGACATTTCGACTTTATTCTCGACATGCAAAATAAAATAAAAATCTTCCTCTCAATACTCTTCTGTAGAAATTTGACATTGTGTTAGGAAAATACGACAAATATTTCTATCCAAAACAGAATGTAATCCAGGAGCGCATCTGTTTTCATCAGCGTGTACAACGTCCTGATGAAAAAGCTGAAATGTTTATCAGGGCTCTCTATGACTTGTCGGAACACTGTGACTCTGGGGTGAACAGAGAGGAACACATTTGCGACCGTATAGTCGTGGGCATTCTGGATAAAAGCCATGTAGTCATGAAGACTGCAGCTGATGTCAGATCTTACGCTACCACATACTATTCAGAGTGTTCACCAGTCAGAGGAGGTAGCATCCCAAGTTCACCAGCAGGGAGAGACAATCTCTGCAGTACAGGAAAGACCACAGTGGAAGTCTAAAAGTAGAGACCAAGGAGAACCAAAATGTGGAAATTGTGGCAAGATGAAGCACATAAGTCAGGAAAGGTGTCCTGTGGTGAAGTCAACCTGCAATAAATGCAAAAAGGTGGGTCACTGGGAGAGAATGGTGTCTCAGTAAATCAGTCAGTGACAGAGACACAGTTTCACAGACACCATACTTCTTGGGTGCTGTCACAAAGGCTAACAGTGATGTGGAACAATGGACGGTACAGCTCCTTATTGGAGCAACACCAGTTACATTTAAAATTGACACTGGTGCAGATGCAAACATCATGGGTGAAGAGACATTCACCATTCTAATAGCGAATGACAGACCCCACAGATTGGTGCGCACCAATGGTGCCAGTTCCAAAACGAGGAAGTACGCATCTGCGTGAAGGAGCAGCTGTATACATGGATGATATACTGGTGTATGGAGACACCCCAGAGCAGGTGTCTGATCCTGAGATCAGACACCGTGAGCTCCCACCTCCGTGAGCTCCCACCTCCACAGAAAGTCCCAGAGCTAAGGCGTGTTCTGGGCATGTTCAATTACCTGGGCAAGTACATTCCCAAGCTGTCTACAGTGGGCCAGCCACTGTAAGAACCGCTTGGATGTGGGACCACCCTCCGCAAGAGGTGTTCCAGCGCATCAAGGACATTCTGTCTACCGCTCCAGTCCTGACATTCTACGATGCCAATCAAGCTACAGCCGTTTCAGCTGACGCCAGCAGCTATGGCATAGGTGGCGTACTGCTACAGCTGCGTGACGGCGACTGGCAGCCAGTATCGTATTGTTCACGCCGTCTATCTGAGGCCGAAACCAGATAGGTCCAGATTGAGACAGAATGTCTGGCGAGTGTCTGGGCCTGTGAGCAGTTTGAAAAGTACTTGTATGGCCTTGAGAACTTCAAATGAGTGACTGATCACAAACCCTCATGAACTAAAATGACTTGGACAATACCCCAATAAGGTGCCAGAGACTTCTCATGAGACTTATGAGATTCAAACCAACTGCCAAGTACGTGCCAGGCAAGACGTGGAGTGTTACATTGCAGCTGTCATGGACAAGCCGGCAACCCCAACACCTAGAGGCTATTAGGGCAGCTACAACCACTGACAGTAACCTACAAATGGTGCTGCAGTATGTCAAGTTGGGGTGGACAGATAATGTGGGAAAAGTTCCAGTAGCGATCAGGGAGTATTTTCCCCTCACACCGGAATTGTATCAAGAGGAAGACGCATGGTAATCCCAGACATTCTAAGAGCAGATATCCTGGAACGGATACATGATGGACACCAGGGTCTGACGGAATGTAGAGAACGGGCCAATGCTTCCGTGTGTTGGCCGGGCATCTCATCTGAAATCAAACAGGTTGTTAAGTCTTGTCAGATCTGCCTAGAGATGAAACGCACACAGTGCAAGGAACCTCTGATCTTGACCCCTCTACCAGACTGTCCATGTTAGAGACTTGGTCTGTGTGAACATAACAGACATACTTACCTTGTTGTGTCAGACTATTTTTCCAGATTTATCGAGGTCCTTCACATGCCAACAAACACTGCCTCTCAGGTTGTCTTGAAGCTAAAGGGAGTTTTTGCAAGATTTGGCTGCCCAGATGAGATTGTTTCAGATTAGCTAGTGCTGAGTTCCAAGGGTTTGCCAGAGAGTTTGACTTTCAGCACATCACATCCAGTCCATATAACGTTCAAGGTAATGGACATGTGGAGAGAGGAGTTCAGATCGCCCAAGAGAATTCTTAAACAAAAGGATCCTCTACTTGCCCTCGTGTCCTTCTGGTCAACACCTTGCAGCACTACTGGTGTGAGTCCAGCTGAGCTCCTTATGGGACTGAAGATAAAGACAACACTTCCAACCCTGGAATTAAACCCTCAGCCCCAATGGCCGAACCTGAAAGATATCAGGAGTAAGGATAAAATGGAAAAGTTGAATCAAGCTTTCTGTTTTAATTGCCGTCACGGCACAAAACCGCTTCCATTGCCAGGTGATTCTGTACTCATGAAACTGGACCATCAGAAATCCTGGGAAACACCTGCTGTTCTCACTGGAGAAAGATCACTCCACGGTCCTACATCATTGAGACACACCAGGGGGCTAAACTGCGTCGTCACCTGCAGCGAATCCCTGTGCCGGTTGGAGAGGCTCACCCTATGGCTCCTGGTGGATGGCAGCATGGCGCTGGTGCTCTGCAGCCTGTCCCTACGGTCAGACCTCCAGAGACATCAAATCTACTGTTCTGTACCCGGTCTGGAAGACTGAGTAAACCCACGGCCAGGTTGAATCTGTGACGGACCGTGGGAGGGGGAACGGGGATGAGACATTGAAGTGAAAAGTTAACTGAGTTAAACAGTCACTAACGATGTCATGTTTAACTAAAGTTAATTGATTGTTCATCAATGGAAAAGCAATGTTCTTTCGGTTTGTTTGTAAGAAGTAAGACAACTGAAAAGGGGAGATGTCATATAATGGACATTATAAATGAATGGCATACGCCTTTAGAGATTGTTGTTACGACACTGCCGTAGAATGTTGCTAGTTTCTCGTGGTGCTTGCAATGTAACACATGTGTATTTTGTACTTGGATGCTGAATCATTATTCTTATAGTAAACTCCTGTTTAATTAAGATTGGCTGGACATTGAAATCTTTACACGTGGTACAAATATGGACCATTGGGAAAAGAGTTGACTAAAATATATGTATAATACATATATTATGTAAATGATATATGTTACTTAGTAACACTTAGATGTATACTCCACTTACTGCTAAAATGTATCAACATTCTCATTTCAGAGGGATCTCAAACAACACAATTGCTTCCTGTGTGGACCATTCTTGTGTTGTTTCCTCTTATCTTCCTCCCATTGTTTCTTCTTGTGTTGTACTTCCGCAGACCTAGGAATATCACAAAACTAAAAGGTAAGAAACATTTTTTTTCACTGGGATTATGGTCTAGGGAAACCCTTGGTAACATCTCAACATATCTTTTCTCTGACAGAAAACATGAAACCCGGGTCAAGAGAGTTGAACCGTAAGAACAACTCAGGGACTGACTTCCCTCTCGTGAGTGCCCTCTAGTGTTGGTCTGGTGTCAGTTGTTGTGTTGATGTTTTCATTACTGATGGGACCGGGTAGTGTTGGAAATCAAATGTATCAACATCTCTATAATCACTTTTTTGTTTTTCTCTCAGACCCGTGTTGACGGAGCTCTCAGGAAACAGAGGGAATGTTACAACCTGAGATGTCAATCGTCTGCGGACAA
>CM051009.1:16800855-16836107 GCA_027704905.1 Muraenolepis orangiensis
AGTTCTCCCCCGCAGCTGCAGCGCATCACCGTGATCTTCCCCCTCATGTTTTCCTGCCCTCTGATTGGCTGCCTGGGACCTCATTGTTTCACCTGTTATGTTCCTTGTGTTTAAATAGGCGGCGTCTTCTTTTGTTCGGGGCCAGTTCATTATATACTGTTTCGTTGTTTGTTAGACTCGTACTTGTTTGATGTTTATGAACAAGCGTCATGTTTCCACGTCATGCCACCATCAGGTTTTTGTAGTTAGGTCTTTAGCTTTTGAGGATTTTTGTATTACTGCATTTTTCCAGTAAGGACACAGAGTTGTGTGTACTCATTTGAGTTTAAGTGAATTAAAGTTTAGTGTTACAAATAAATGATCGCTATTTTTGAGGATCATCAGCTGGCTAAGTCTGACATTTAAGTTGGCAGGTGCTAGGCTATACCGGCCGTTTTTCCTGAGACCATCGCATGTGAGTCAACGACGAGGGATACCTTTTCCACACCTGAGAGAAGGTGGACGGTCTTGGTATGAGGAGCGCGCGGTGGAGGCAGTTGGTTGGCTTCCCGCTCCAGACCCTGGATGAGCTGCGGTAGAGGGAACGGGCCTTAGTCCATCCACATGGCCAACTAAAGGGTACCCACGCTGGGGTTTAAAACCCCGGGTCTTTTTGGTTTGGTTTTATTGGCCACAGTGTTTTGTTATGCAATGGATTGTGTGTATTTTCTATGCTGATGCGATTCTATTTTTTTTTCTATTTCAATTTTTTTTCTATTTTCTATATTTTTTTATTCAATTTTTATCAATTTTTATCTTATTTTTATAACTGCTGTCTGTCGTCGGGTATTGCACATAAGATTTTCACCCACTGCTTTAAACTTAAATAAATGTAAACTTTTACATGAAGTATTTGTGTTGAATATGGGTTTAGATTAAATTGAGCCTAGGTTGATGAGTAAAGTAGTTGGTGGTGATGCAATCAAATGAGTTGACATTTGAGGGAAACAGTATTTATCAAGCAGTATTTTACATACATTATTTGAGGTGTAACTCAAAGTGGGGGCTCACACTTTTGATACTGGTAAATGTAAGGGAGGTAGATTATATAGCGTTTAATAATATGTATTTCCATAGGCTATCCCAGGCCTCTTGGACACCCTGTGTGAAACAGCCACCCTAGACATATATCCTGCCTGGTAACTCCCATTTAAGGTCCTCCCTTGTTGTGCATCATTCAGGTGTTCATGGTAATAGACTATAGTGATACACCTGTTTACATTTCAGTTTAGTGGGGTAGGTTACATTTCATTTACTTTTTCAATTTTAGATTGTAAACCTGAGCGTTCAGGTGCATGTGGTCAAGAGAAAGCTTGGCTGACCGTGACAAGGTGCTGTTTCTTTGGGTCGCGATTAGACAATTGACGTGATTTACGTGCATTACTGGTTTTACGTTATGATAGTATGTCTTATTTTAATTACCGTATTGACCCGAATATAAGACGACCCCGATTATAAGACGACCCCTCTTTTTCAAGACTCATTTTTGGAAAGAAAATATATATATTTTGAAGACCAAATCTTTTTTTATAAAGAAAATAATTTATTTGAAAATAATGATAACACACATCACACATTGTGTTCGAATTTGCCTAACTTGGCAAACAAAACAGGCTAGATAGATTGCAATAAAACGGTAGTGCAATAAAATAGTAGAGCAATGAAACAGAACATCAGTCTATTGGTCACATCACGTCTTCTCATTCAACTCGTCTTCTACATCGCTGGTTGTTCCTCTCACTGCCGCTATCGTCACTCACGGTGTCCGCTTCACGTCATCCTCGCTGCCATCCATGGCATTTGATACGCTTAACCCATTAATGATGCTTTCTGGGGAAACGTCAGCCCATGCTTGCAAGATCCATTCACACAGCAAACGTACTGCAGGCTTTTGGATTTTTCCAGACGGTGTCAGTGCGTGATTAGCAGCCAGGAGCCACTCTGTGGATCTCTTGCGCAGATGAACCTTGAATGGTTTGTTAACGACCACATCCAACACCTGCAGCTGGCTTGTCATTCCGCCCGGTATGATCACTAGGTCACCATTCAACTCTTTCACTTGCTTTTTGACTGGCGTTTTGAAGTGTCCACGGAAAGCATCCAGAATCAACATGTTCCTCTTCTTTCTGAGTCCCCCACGCCGTCTGCCCCACACCACCTTGAGCCAGTCCACCACAAGCTCCGTCTCCATCCAGCCCTTTGCCTGGGCGCGTACGGTAATCCCCCACGTACGGGGGAAGTTTTGTCCCATCTGCGAGGCGCGTTAACATGACCGTTACTCGGCTCTTCTCGTTTCCAGTAGATCAGTAGATCACTGATTTGTCGCCTTTCTTATGCACAGTGACAGATGTTGGCATGTCAAAATACACAGGCGTTTGATCAGCATTGCCCATCTGATCAAGGGGTATGAGTGCTTCTTCCTTAACTTGATCACATATCGCTGATAAGACGGTAGCTTCTCTCTGAAGTCTGAGGGCAGGCGCTGGGCTTGTCCTGCGTCGCAATGACAGGTGTCTTCGTTTATCACCATTATCTTAAAATTGGCATCGTAACTTCGTCTCTCCTGTTTATTAACTTGCCCTACTTTTGAGCCACTTTTTTCAAGTTAGTCGCTGTGTCTCCATTTCTATCTCTCCAGGTAGCTGTTTTTATGTACTGTTACTTTAAGACTTTGAGTTACTTTGATAGTGTCGCGCGGTGTCTCGGAACACTCGTTTGGCGCGATCTGTTGTAGCGCAATTAATTAGATGTGCAATTACGGTACATCGAAAGTCTAAACCCTGATTATAAGACGACCTCTCTTTTTCAGATTTTTTTCTAGGAAAAAAAACCTGTCTTATATTCGGGTCAATACGGTAAATACAGATTAACATACTTTACACAAAATACGACTCTCCCTCAAAGCTCACTCAATTTCAATTATGTTAGATTTGTTCGATAGCACAAGCCACTGTGCATGACACTTCTATTCCGATTTTCATCATTGTTACGCCCCCTGATGGCTCGGAGTGGGAAGGCGCAACATAAGGCAACAGGTTTGGGTAGGTGAGGGTGTAGTCACACAAAACCAGGAAACGGGTATACAATTAAAGAAAGTATTTATTAACAAACAGTAACACAGGGAACAACGAGGACTACAGTGGCACCAAAGAAAAGAAAAGAACATAACCCCACCCCCCTTTTACAGGTGTCAAGCACCCAAAAGTACAGCGGGTGGTGCTCACTCTTACCTAGGGTTTCTAACAAAAAGGTAAACCTACGTGGATGTAATATGTAGACCCCAGGGTATCTTACCTGTCCTCGAAGCCCCTGTGTACTCAACAAAATAATTAACATGTGACAAAAGAACCAAAGTAGGCTGTTAACAACTAAATAATATAACAAAGGTGTAATATTATTAAGGTTGAATCAAAAGGGTCAACAAACAGACAAAACTAGCCAAATACCAACAATCTTAAGTAGAGCTCTGCCACTGCTCACAACACAACTACCAGCAACTCTACACAACTACCAGCAACTCTACACAACATACCAGCAACTCTACACAACACCAACCCTCTCTACTGACAGGAAACAAACAAGGGACTATATAAAGGGGACTGGCTGATTGGAGATCTGGATCAGGTGTGGATGAATGATTGGATGATTGAAACCAGGTGTGCACATCTGTGAAGTGGGAGAATGGAAACAGGAGGGGGAGACAAAACAGCAAAACAAACCAACACCACACAACAGAACACAACACAACACATGTACAACATACATACATAAAAGTCATACAGAACACTGTACGTAACAATCATGAATGGATTAATCGCTAACTATGTATGTTTCGTCTAAACAATGCTTCTTCCTCCTCAGATCACAATCGGATTCCATTCTCTTTAGCTTATCTGCTAAAATGACCCACTAATACATTGTCAACATTTATAGTAAGGCACCTATGTGATACTGAAATGAAGTCTAACTTTGTGAATGGTGTCTGGGTGAAGCACAGTTCAATACAATATAATGCACAGTTTACACCAACACACACAGTGTTCTTTATGAAATGTGCTACTAAATAATACTTTGGAATCTGACTTCTTCCTGATGTGAGCAGCATGGCCATCCCCAATTTGGTACATTCCTACACAGCAAACTATGCATAGCAGAATTGATACGAGCATTGTTGGCAAGTCTCTAACACTGGAACACACAACGCAGTTTTTAGTTGTAGCTGAAGAAATGATGGTGAACTTAAAATTTTGCATTCCTCAGTAATGGGGGGGGGAGACACTCATACCGAAGCCAAAACTTGTGTTAAATACTTAGGCTCAGAAGGGCTGCTCGGAGAGAGACGCTACTTGGTGCTTGAAAAGAAAGGCGACTTTGTCAATTCCATCTTCTGTGGTAAAATGGACGCCAAACTCAGGGTGATCCAATGTGCTGCTGTTGATGTCCGAAACTAACACAGCCGTATAACACAGCCAGGACGTATAATATCCCATAAGATAGTATTTGTTCATCCCGGACAGGGAATTCAGGAACTATTGTCTATTATAAGGAGTGTTGTGTCATTGTTGGATGCCGTCAAGGAAAGAAACATGTTCCGTCTCAATTTTGTGGCTGTCCACCAAGCGCTCATTCATGGTGGTAAGAGTGGGCAGGAGTCTCTTTTCTGATTTCTTGATTTGTACTGATTTCTACGAGACCAGGTCCACTTCACACTTCACACCAATATACCCTCGCACCAGGTCTAATGATGTCACAGGGATGCTAGTGTACTGACTGCTCTCTTAAAGTAGCTTTAACCTGCCCAGCATGCACCAGGGTATTCTATCAATGGATCTAGACCGCTATTGTTACTTAATTGTTACGTAATTGTTATGGTGTAATAAAGGTCCATTCTAATTAAAAAACACATTTCAATAAGTTAACTCCACAAGCAACTAAAAGTCTGCGGCATGCAGGTTACTTTGAAGGCTGTTAATTTTTCTGTGAATTGATTGTGTAGCGGGAACATGGCCCCTATACATTTAACTTCTTAACACTACTAAAACGTCCCTTTTTAGATAAAACCATACTATGGTTTTTTATTTTATTATCTAATAAAATAAAAGCGGTCTGAAACGATCAAGGAGAATGTGAAATCTTATGCCATCTTATGTCTCCATAGCATCTGTAACTGGATTATGGACTTCCTGACCGACAGGCCTCAAGTGGTGAAGATTGGGAACAACATCTCATCCACTCTGGTCCTCAACACCAGAGCGCCCCAAGGCTGCTGCCTCAGTCCCCGGCTGTACTCGCTGTACACACATGACTGTACTGCCACGCACAGCAATTATCGGATTATCAAGTTTGCAGACGACACGTCATCGACCTGATAAGCGAGGGCGATGAAACGGAGTACAGAGATGAGGTGGTCCAGCTGACGTGATGCTGTGAGGACAACAGCCTCGCACTGAATGTCAGCAAGACCAAGGAGCTCATTGTGGACTTCAGGAGCCACCGGGGCAGCCACTCCACCATCAGCCTAGACGGGACTCCGGTGGAAGTCTTCAACTGCTTCCATTTCCTAGGACTATAGATCTCAGACGACCTGCCGTTGACCCTCAACACGGAGGTCACTTCTACCGTGGCACCGTAGAGAGCGTCCTGACGAGTGGCGTCACTGTGTTGTACGGCCACACCACTGCACAGGACAAGAAAGCCTACCAGAGGTCGTCAGGACGGCGGAAAAGAACACCAGGTGTGCACTTTCCAGGTGCACTTCCATGCATTGAGGAGATCTTTACAACCATATTTCGGAATGAGGCCATCTCCAACACAAAGGACTGCAACCACCCTGGGCACCATCTCTCCTCCCCCCTACGGTGCAGTTGCTGGTCCCGCAGCATCCGTACCTTAAGGACTACCAGGTTCAAGGATAGTTTTTATCCACATGCGGTGCGCCTACTGAACTGCTAGGAGTGCTGCTACTATCATAACATTGTCATCCATATTACATTATACTTTTGCTGGACTTTCTGGACTCATTACAGTTACTGCACTGTACTGCACTGCATTCATGATGCTGCTGCACTACTGGCACTTTAAAATGCTTTTTAAATGCTTTTTGCACAATTCAACATGTATATAGCATATTTTTGTCACTTTATTGTTCTTTATATTGTTCTTTATATTTTGTACAGTATTGTTATAGTATAGTGTTGCATAGATTAGATTAAATGATATTCTAATTGATTGTCAGTGTACAGCACAAGTACAGTACAGCGAAAATAACTTGGCATCTAACCAGAGTGCAGTAAAGTGCATGGTAATGTACAGTTATTGAATAATATGTTAAAACTGTCTATTAAAAAAATACTACTAAAAACAGGTATACAATTACTTATAGAGTAGGTATGAGATATGTGCAGAATTATAGGTATATATATATATACAAGGTAAGTATACAAGTATTAACAGGTAGTGAGCAGGGGTATGCAGTTTAATCAAAAGATAAATATATATAAATGTATATACAGCAGGTAGTGAGCAGGGGTTTGTAGTTATATCAGCAGTTGAAGATTAATATATATATATATATACGGTAAGTACAGTAGAAATGTTCATGACTATCATACAGGTATGTTAACAATATGTAAACTTTATATATGTAAACTATAGGTAGAGGTAGGGAGTTATGATACAGTGCAAGACATTGATAGTTAAAGGGTAATGTCAGCAGAGTTCAGAGTTCGGCAGCAGAAGGGGGGGGGGGGGCATCGGGGTCATTGTGGTCCAGAGTTCAGAGAGATGACAGCTGAGGGGCAGAAGCTGTTCCTAAGCCTGCTTGACTTGGAACAAAGGTTTCTATAGCGCCTCCCGGAGGGGAGGAGGGTAAACAGTCCATGGTTGGGGTGAGAGGTGTCGTTTGTGGTGGGTAGTGGTATTGCAGGGAGGGGTAGTCCAGCGATGCATTGGGCAGTTTTCACCACCCTCTGCAGTGCTTTCCGGTCGGAAACAGAGCAGTTGCCGTACCGCACTGTGATGCAGTGCATCACAGTGGAGGATGCTTTCAATGGCAGAGCGGTAAAAATTCACCAGATGCGACAGGTGGGCTTTTCTCAGTCTCCTCAGGAAGAAGAGACGCTGGTGAGCCTTCTTTACCAGTAAGGAAGTGTTGAGGGACCAAGAGAGGTCCTTGGAGACACTCCGCCACGTTGATGAGGATGGGGGCGTGTGCGCCAGCTCTGGTCTTCCTGAAGTCCACGATCAGCTCCATGGTGTTCTTGGTGTTGAGGGCCAGGTTGTTGTCGGCGCACCACACCATCAGGCTTCCCGCTACTCCAAAGTTAAGTCGTACGTCGAACTGCACGTCATACATTCTGGACGGAATCGCCACGCTGATGTCCCGGAGATCCAGATTCCGATCCCTTGCCTATCCCGCGTCACCCGCCTGTCTCGCGTTACTCCGGTCTATACGAGCTCCCCGGTAATTATAATTTCATGTCTGGTACCTGTCGCTACTCGACCTCCCGGTACCCAGACTCCTCCCCCGTCCCGGACTACTCGCCGGTCTACTACCTGCCGGTACTCCGCGGATCGACCTCCCGGTTCCCAGACTCCTGGACTGTCCCTGATCACTCTAGTGTTGTTTGAGTTGTGTTGTGCTTGAAATAAAGCTTTATGTTATAGCTCCACTGTCTTGGTCTGCGTTCTGGGTCCCCCCGAACAATCCCACTCGTGACAAGGCAGGCGATACCTCAGTATCAAGTGCCGTACAAATAGACTCCGAGATAGCTTCCACAGTCAGGCCATCAGGCTGCTGAACAAGGAGGTATAGCATATAACAATGTATATTTTATTACATTGATTTATATATACATATTTCTCTTTTCTGTGCAGATATATTGCATTTTATAAATTGCATTTTTTAAATTAATTTTTATTATTTTTAAACTTTATTCTACATTTAATCTATTTTTATCTTATTTTTATAACTGCTGTCTGTCATCGGGTATTGCACATAAGATTTTCACACCACTGCTTTATACTTGTGTAAACTGTGAAGTGACAATAAACTTGACTTGAGTGGCGTGTACTTAGGCAGCTTGAACAAAGAGACATGATCACTCTGCATCGCATCAGCCTTGTTGGTGTAAACATGGTCTAATGTTCTCTCTCCTCTTGTAGAGCAGGGGACATGCTGGTAAAATTTTAACTTTAATTTGGCATGATTGAAATCACCTGCAATAATAAAGGCTGCCTCTGGGTGGGAGTTCTGCTGTTTGTTAATAGCAGAGTAAAGTTCCTTCATAGCTAGCTTAGCGTTACCACATGGAGGTATGTAAGCTGCAGTTTTAATGGTGGCTGTAATTTCCTTGGGTTAGTAAAAGGGTCTACATTTAACCATTAGGTATTCCACGTTAGCAGAGCAGTGGCTCTCAATGGTGGTAGTATCTGTGCACCAAGCCTTGTTAATATAAATGCACAAACCTCGACCCCTGGTTTTCCAGGAGCCCTCAGCTGATCTGTCTGCTCTGTGTAATACACTGCTCAATACACAATACAAAATGCATAGCCTAGGCGGCTAGTTGGAATGACAGTTTCTGTTCTGTTCTTGACAATATAGGCCTACCATAAATATAGCGTCAATGACGCAGTACCTCATCCGACCTCACTATCAAATTTGAAGTGTATTAGTGGGTCATAGAAATATGAATACTCTAGTAAAGTACAAGTACCTCAAATTTGTACTCAAACATGTAAACTGTACTTTGTTACTTTTCACCACTGAAATAAGGACATTGATGAAAATTAGGACATTGCTTGTTTTGCTTCCTTGAAACCCTCTGGCGCCCCCAGGGGCCCCCAGGCGCCCCCAGGGGAGATGCGTCACCTCCCTCTTTGAAACCCCCTTTCTTAAGACAAATTAATGTGCAATTTGCAATATGCAAATGACCTGTTAGTGACTTTTGAGCCAGTGTCATCTACTTTCATTTAGAAAGAATTGGCAACACTGAGCCTTCAACTGAGAGAGTTCAGAACACGACAGAACTGGACATGTGTCTGATTGTGTTTCTTATGGCGATGGTCCTCGTTCCTGGAGGTAAGCTTAACTAAATATAAACCGTGTTTCTGGACCTCAGACCTAATAGACCTACCAATAAGGATTATTCTGTTTGTTTGTAATGCAGGACACTTGGACTAGCAGCGAAACACACTAAGAAATGTAACACCAATATAATATTTTGGTTTCATTTTTGAAAATAATACAATAACATTCAACATTAAACATTTTTCTAATAGCCTCTAGACGTTGGGGTTGCCAGCATGTCCATGACATCTGCAATGTAACACTCTTGCCTGGCGCGTACTTGGCAGTTGGTTTGAATCTCATAAGTCTCATGAGAAGTGTCTGGCACCTTATTGGGGTATTGTCCAAGTCCTTTTTGTTCATGAGTGGCACTAACGGTTTGTGATCAGTGACTCATTTGAAATTCTCAAGGCAAATACTTTTCAAACCGCTCACAACCGCAGACTTTCTCACTTCCTCGTTTTGGAACTGGCACCAATCTGTGGGGTCTGTCACTCGCTCTATGACCCCGTTCTCCTCCATGCGCTGCAGCTCCTTCTTTACCTTTTTCACGAGAGGCAAAGGGACCCTGCGCGCTGTGTGCACCGCATGGTTGAACGTTCTCCTTTAACCCGATTTTAACTGGTTCTGTTTCAAGATGTTCTCCAAACACATTGTGGACTTCTTCGATGTGCTTTACTAGCCCCATTTCAGATAACCCATTTTATATGAATTGACAATGTCGCCTTTCTTTTCAAGCAGCAAGTAGCGTCTCTCTCCGAGCAGCCCTTCTGAGCCTAAGTACTTAACACAAGTTCGGGCTGAGTGTGTGAGTGTGTCGGGGTAGGCTTCAATAGGCAGGTTGATTATAATGTGCTACGGGTGTGGAGGAGAAGTAATGAGGGTTGATGCTGCCCTCTAGTGGAGGCAGGGTGAATAACCGTTGTGACAAAGGAGTAACAGGGAGATTGGAGAAAAGAGTATCCACCGAAGTCGAACGTGTCCTTCTAGGTGCAGTAACCTCAGGTGGACACCAGAGGGAGTC
The DNA here is from genome assembly GCA_027704905.1 of Muraenolepis orangiensis. Lineage (NCBI taxonomy): Eukaryota > Metazoa > Chordata > Actinopteri > Gadiformes > Muraenolepididae > Muraenolepis > Muraenolepis orangiensis. Next base: position 16,810,986 of record CM051009.1, read on the forward strand.
AGTAGAGCGTGGCTAGAGAGCGGCGTGGTGATGGAATAACAACATGGTGGTTGTTTAGATAGAACGCTGGTTCATAACCCTTTTTTCCGTTGGAGCTAACATATGAAAAAAAATCTGAGCCTCCCTAAAATCCTAGTCTATAATCATAATTATTATTATTATTATCTTAATAATTAAAAGTATAAAATGTACATAATTCATTTTTGCATGTGTCCCATACATTACTCTCTATTCTGAGGTTGTGATACGACTTAGTTTGACGTGCTTTGAAAAGTCAGCGGTCAAAAACATTTCTTACGTAAAATCTTTGAGAATTGTATGAGAGAAAGTATTTTCTTAAAGGTTTTTGAATTGCTGTATTTATTAATTAATATCATTTTGGAATGTAGGATTTTATTTGAAGAGTGTCTTGAGTGTCTTGGTGTACTGTGATTTGTATTGAATCTTTTGACAGAAAGAGAGGGAGAAAGAAAGGAAGAAAAATGTATTACTGGATAATGTTTTCAAACTCAATGATTCATTCAAACTTTATAGTTCATCGGAAACCTAACCTTATTTATTATTTCCTTATTGTTTGACATACCAAGAACAGTACCTGTTGTGTTTAATAAGACTATGGACTACGACTTTTAGGTTGACCGTTTATTGTACACACTGCCATGGCGTCAACAACAACAACAACTGTGTCCGGTTCACACACCCCAAAACTACTGGTCACACCGGATGTAATGCATACATAACATTTACCCCCCCCCACAAGGAACCCAATTAACTTTTAACTTTAACTCTAGATGAACTGGGTAGACTGCCAGTCACCAGCATAGCCATGTGGATTATTCTACCACGCAACAGACTATGCTCTGAACATTTCCCCTGAGAGTCACTAGCTCACAATATAGTCCTCCAAGTATCTTGGTCTGACCCGGACACAGGCTCACCCGGCTCAGGTGGGAACCCGGCTGGACCCTGCAACTGCTCATCAGGGAAAGCAAAGTCCCTGTCCTCCCCGGGCCCAGGGTCCACGATGGGGGGCGATGCCACCTTCCGAAGCCGGCTTGCGTGCCACCGTGATCCGTCGGCCAGACGAAAGGTGGCTGGCCCCAGTGGTGAAAGGTAGCTGGCCCCGGTGACCTTCATCGGCACCGTCCAGAAGGATAGCAGCTTGTGGTCCCTGTTAGGACGGTGAATCCTGAACCCAGTCCCCCACTGTGATGGGAGGCGCCCTCACCCTCCGTCTCTTGTCGAAACGCTGCTTCATGCGACACTGAGCCTCTGCAACCCTGGCACTCTGGCAGGGTGCTGCTGCTGGCGTGACGGCCGCCGGGGCCCGTAGCCGATCCAAAGGGAGCTGCAGCTCACGGCTCATCATCAAGAGGGCTGGGGAGCTGCCGGTAGTTGAGTGCGGCGTCGCCCTGTAGTGAAGCAGGGTGCGGAGCAGCGCGGCTGAAAACGGAAGACCATCTGCCAGGTGTGCTCTGACCCCGTTCTTTAGGGTTTGGTTGAACCTTTCAACCCCCCCCCTTTGCTTGCGAGTGGTAGAAAGCTGTACGGATGTGTTTGATCCCCCTCTCCTCCACAAAGGTGGCAAACTCAGCTGAGACAAACTGTGGGCCGTTATCTGTAGTGATGGCTTAGGACTGCCCCACCCAAACAGAGAGGCGAGAAAGTCTGTGACCACCCGAGCCGTTACGGACCCCGTGGCGACCACCTCTGGCCATTTCGAATTGAGGTCGTAGGCCACCAGGAGGAACCGTTGGTGGTGCGGGACGCCATGGAGCTCCCCACAGATGTCCAGCTGGATGTGCTCCCAAGGCGCGGCCACTGCAAGGGCTGTGGGGGTGGCGGGCCAGTTTTGCCACTGAGCAGGCAGGCCGTGCACTCCTTCACCATTGTCTCTAAATCTCGATCTATGCCCGGCCACCACACCAAATCCCTGCAACTCCGATATGCGTCACGAAAGCTGTAAGGCTGCGGCTGTCAGGGTGCAGCGGAACCTGCAGGTAGCCTTGGCGAAGGTCTAGTTTTGTGAACAGGGAAGAGCCGTAGAATTGTGCGGCTAGCTCCTCCACTGTGGGCAGCGGATACCTGTCAGGTATCACAGCCTTGTTCACCGGCCTGAGATCGATGCATGGGCGCAGGCCCCCTGACTTTTTCTTCACCACCACCAGGTTTGACATCCACGGGGAAGCATCAATGCGCTCGATGATACCCGCGTCCAAGAGTTTTTGCAGCTCGGCGGTGACGTCGTCGCGCAGGGCGAGAGGCAGGCGGCGTATGGGCTGAATCACCGGATGTACCTCAGGCTTGAGGAGGGGCTGGTGGTCAAAGGCGGTGAGGCAGCCCAAAACACTGAACAGAGTGCGAGGAACGGGGAGAGAGGTAAGAGTAGAGAATCCATAATCCTCGTCGCCAATGTTGTGTGTGTTTGATAAGACAATGGACTACGACTTTTAGGTTGACCGTTTATTGTACACAACAACAACAACAACAACAACTGTGTCCGGTTCACACACCCCAAAACTCCCGGTCACACCGGATGTAACACATACATAACAGTACCAATGAACTACAGTGTGAATATGGGGATTATACATAGAATACAGCTCACAGTTTGGTGTTGAATTTCAGATTCACATTTTTAAATCACAAATCTTTTCAAATTGTCAGATTTGTATTCAAATGATAAATCACAAGATAAATCCCATCCTATATCCAGAGCATTGAGCGTGTGTTGGGCTCTACATAAAGACAGGGACTGTTCTATGTTGTCCAACTGAAGAGATACCACATCCAAATGGAGAAAACAGGCATGAGGTGGATTAGAAGTGGAGCTGGTTCATTGACTGGGTCTACTCCACAGTAGGTTATCCTACTGGAAGGAGTTCGGTTGGATTGGAAGGTTTGATTCAGTTAAGCTTGATAAGTAAAGGTTTAACGTCTCAAGATGAGTCAGGGCTTAAATGGGACACACATTGAGGCACCAAGAGTTCACTGTGCGATATGTTTTAGTACAGTAGGTTAATCCTCCGACATATACAGAAACACAAGGGAGTGTGTGTTTGTTTATCATCTGTGTGTGTGTGTGTGTGTGTGTGTGTGTGTGTGTGTGTGTGTGTGTGTGTGTGTGTGTGTGTCCGCAGAGACAGAGCATAATATGCTTTTCCTAGTAGTACACTGTGACGCACCCAAATGACGTCTTCCGTGGGGCGATTTGAAAAGCGCCCCAGCAGCATCGTCATATAAATGCGCCCTTAAGGCTGCAGTGTACTAGGCATATGTGTACTAGGAAAAGCATATTATGTTGCGCAAATTATTTTAAAATCATATTTTACACATATTTCTGGGTGCATTCCATGTTTTAAACACACACATATTGACTATTTATATATATATATATATTTTTATTTTATTTTGTTTGTGCGTGTGGTTTAAGGGGGGGCGGCGCCCCATCGCCCCCTATGGGCCAGCCGCCACTGTATATATATATCTATATACATAGATATGTATATATTAACCAATCTTTATTTGCCGGCGGTGAAGCTCCAGTTCCTTAAGTTCATCAATTATAATGACTAATAAACTAAACTACATACGCCTGTCTGGGGGCATTTTTAATAATCAATCGATTTCCCTCGTGTCAACCTCTCATAAGCTTCTAGGACTATCTCCTCTGGTCAGAGCGCGCGACGGTGGGCGTGGCGCTCCGTGACGCAGCTGGTGACGCGTACAGGAAGTACTCCGTAGGCTAGACCGTCCCATTTAACACGGTTTAGAAACAGTTTCGGAAGCGGCCTTAAGGCTGCGGCCTTCAAAATGAACACAGCCTATGTGTGTATATATATATATATGTGTGGGGCCGGTCGGCGGAGGGTGACCAGCGGGAGAGCTTCACGAACGAAGCGGAACACAACAATGTTCGGAGTATTTCTTCTCCTGTTTTTGAAAACGCATTTTATTATGCATTTCTTATGGGAATTCATGGCGAAATAAGTACCTTAGGAGCTGTAGCTTTGCTAGTTGGAAGTAAACAAATATACCCGAAGTATACCCGAAGAGACTCGTTGAACTGGTACTTCTTGCCTCCCCTTCGTTCACAAACCGGAAAAAGGAAGAGGAAGACGGCTCCTCGTGAACACTTGTGAATATAACCCCGACAGAACTGGACATGCGTCTGATTGTGTTTCTTATGGCGATGGTCCTCGTTCCTGGAGGTAAGCTTAACTAAATATAAACCGTGTTTCTGGACCTCAGACCTAATAGACCTACCAATAAGGATTATTCTGTTTGTAATGCAGGACACTTGAACTCGCAGCGAAACACACACTAAGACTAAGAAAATAATACAATAAAATCCAACATTAAAACCTTGAGCGATCATTAATTTAAAAAAAAAAACCTCACTGCATATATTTACTCAACGCTTGAATGGTTTTCCTGTTGCTGCACCAATGAACCACCACACCCACCTAGGCCCTGTTGTTGAGCAGGACAGAAGGTTTCTGCTCTGGTTAGGAGTTCCTCAGATGAGGAAATGAGCCACAGAGTAACGTTAGTGTTAAACCTTGTCCATCATTGTTGTTCATTCAGGTGGGTTAAACTCACTTGATAAACGCCATTATACTATTGGTTTAAATGTAACAAATGAATGAACAAGTCCATGTCGTGTTGTGTCACAACAAACATGTTCTTATATGTTATTTAGTGAAAAACCAGATCTAACGGTTACGGTAACCCCCCCTCCCCCCTAACCCTAACCCTAACACACACGCGGTACGGTACTTTGGCTTTTGGTGAAAGGAACGTCACGTCAGCGCCATTAAAGATTAACACGTGGCGTAAGAAAGTGAGAGAGAACGAAATAAAAAGCAGAGTGGTAAAGATAAAGGCAGTATATTGTAAAATGTGTTACTAAACAAAAAGGCAGCAGATAACACGTCTATAGTCTGGATATAGTCTCTTAGATGCTAGTCTGGTTGAGTTTCTAGAAGTCCTTCTCTGTCACACATAGCTAGATGAATACAGATTACAGATTCATGTCTTTAGTTCATATTTGATGAGCCCTTAAAAGTAAAACATTACATTTTAAATACCAAAACTGTTCTCTGATCCTCAGCACCCCAGCTGGTCTGTGTGTTTGGGGGGAGCTGTGTGCTGCCCTGTCACTTCCAGCCAGACATTAAGGTCATCCACTGGGTCCAGACAAATGGAAAAGATGTTCAGGTCCACTCCTTCTTCAGCAATGAGAGCCAACTGAATGACCAGCGCTCTCTGTACCAAGGAAGGACGTCTCTGTTCCTTAATCAGATCTCAAGGGGCAACGCATCCCTACGACTGTCCAAGGTGAACCTCCAGGACCAGGGCAGGTACAAGTGTTACACCAGCACTTTAACCAACCACAATGAGACCTTCGTCACCCTGACAGTGAGAGGTGAGCTGAACTGCTGACTGCTGATGATCCTATAAACATATTGTCATAATGCAACTGGCCGGTAGGTCCAGCCCATCAATGTATCATGTTCATGTTTTTGCAACGGAAAGCGTAATCACCGCAGATGTTTTAACCAATGGCAAATCGACTGTAAGTTGATGCAGATATCTCGTAGTCGTTGTTATGTACTTTCACTAGGCATCTCAAGCTGTTGTGAATTTGGTATTTGTTTCATAAAGCACACAATTACAAAGATCAGTAACTCAGATAAGGGTCCACTGGCATCTCTTTACAGACTGAAATATTACCCTTGAAGCTGAGACCTGAGTTTGGTTCTATAACAAAGTATACAATTTGCAATGTTCCCATGGCAGTGGTGTATGTATTTTGATATTTCTTAGGTATCGTTCATGGTTTTGTTAGTATTAGTAAGTAACTAACATCAATGCAGCAAACCAAATGAACCAAGTTAACTATGAGTTTATTGTTTTAATGTTGTTGCAGCTCCTGTTGCTAGAGTGGACATTATGCTACTAAAGCACACTGTCACCTGTAAGTCTGGAGGAATCTACCCAAGACCAGAGCTCACCTGGTCCGTCAGCCCTCGCCCCGCCACTACCCTCCAGAACACAACCGAGGTCCATGAAGACGACCGGGGACTCTTTGACATCAGTGGCTCATTAAGGACCATTTCCAATGACACAGAATGGGCCTACAGCTGCTCAGTCCAAAGTGAACACAGTGCAAGGAAAGCCACGATGAGGCAAAACTGTAAGTCTTTTAATAACAAAATGGCAAAGTGTAAAGTGTCTGGTGCGATCCAATTTGCATTGGCTTTAACTTAATGGGAACTGTCACGCTCCCTACTTTCTAACATATAATCTTTCTTCATATGATGTCGTGGAAAAAGTCTGTAACATCTACTCCGTTTCCGCTAAGAAAAATCACAGCAACGTTGGACCACTGATGTTGTCACTGGTCCAATTTCTGAGCTAACTTCACAACAATATCTTGTGTATGTCTGTCCATCCACTCGCCTGTCTGTTTGTCCATCCTCTCGTCTGTCTGTCTGTCCATCCACTCATCTTTCTGTGTGGACTTTGAATGATCTCCCCATGTTGACGTGGGTTTCCTCCGGGTTCAAGTTGTAGCAGATGGCGCTGCTACCTGCCACTACAGTGGCGTCCTTGGACTCCCGATAACAAAGACAAGATGTTGAGAAATCGGTTTATTGCTGAGTTTAGAAAGTTTGAACAAGACCCACAGGTGAGCAGCCTCACCCGGCAGCCCCAGAGTCTAATCAGTCTGACTCAGGCCAGATGAGGCTGCTTAAACCAGCCACCAACCACACACACACACACACACATTAACACTCCTGCCCTGGGAATAACCAAGGCAAGGGCACTACATCTAGAGTTGGTTCCCAGGGACTATCCTATGGCAGCCCACCTCTCCAAGCTCCTAGCTAGGATAGGTTAAATGTAGAGGATGAATTCCCCATGGGGGATTAATAAAGTATATCATATCTGTCTGTCTATCTATTTCAGCTCCAATGCAAAGTGCTTCATATCGTGAGGTGTCACTTCCTTGTGACGGCTCGGCGCTCTGTGACATCACTTGGACCTTCAAGCACAACCAAACCATCCTTACAAAACCAGCAGGAGGTAGACTGCAGGTGGAAAAAGAGTGGGAGCCACGTGTAAAAGAACTGTCAGAATCAGGTAGACTCCTGCTGTATGTGACCTCATCAGCCGAGAGTCAAGGGACGTACACGTGTGCTCTCAGTTACCCAGAGGAAACAGACGTGACCACCATTGAACTGATACTGGAGGACCATGATGGAGGTAGGCTCTCTCTCTGAAAATACAGAAGCTAATTTGTGTAGTGTAAGGTCTATTTATGGCACCGTGGTACAAACAAGGACCATTGGGCAAAGAGTCCACTAAAATATATGTATAATAATACATATATTATGTAAATAATATGTCTAAATATATGTATCAGTTGTTTGATAAAATATTACATTCACGTTATATCACAATGTAATGTAATGTGGGCGGCCTGAGACCCGAGACTTTTTGCCGACGACGGCTTCCTGTAATTGTGCGTATGACAATAAAGAACTTGAACACTTAGATGTATACTCCACTTACTGCTAACATGTATCAACATTCTCATTTCAGAGAGATCTCGGCTTCTTCCTGTGTTGCTCATCCTCCCGGTTATCATATTCTTAATTATTGTGTATGTATGTATAAAAAGTAAGACAATTTTATTTACACATTTTGTTCACTGGGATTATGGTCTCGGGAAACCCTTGGTAACATCTCAACATATCTTTTCTCCGACAGAAAACATGAAACCCGGGTCAAAAGAACAACACTGACTTCCCTCTCGTGAGTGCCCTCTAGTGTTGGTCTGGTGTCAGTTGTTGTGTTGATGTTTTCAATAGTGATGGGACCGGGTAGTGTTGGAAATCAAATGGATCAACATCTCTATAATCACTTTTTTGTTTTACTCTCAGACCGGTGTTGAAGAAGCTCCTCAGGAAGCAGAGGGAATGTTACAACCTGAGACGTCAATTGTCTGCGGAGACGTCAGCCGGTTCGTCAGCCGTCATCACAGTTGTTCCTCCCTGCGTTCACGGTCCTCGTCAAAGTAGCCACGCCCCCTTATCACATCCCGCATTCCTGTCATCGTTTCTCCAGCCCTCGTCCTGATAGCCACGCCCCCTTGTTAGTTCTCCCCCGCAGCTGCAGCGCATCACCGTGATCTTCCCCCTCATGTTTTCCTGCCCTCTGATTGGCTGCCTGGGACCTCATTGTTTCACTTGTTATGTTCCTTGTGTTTAAATAGGCGGCTCTAATCTTCTTTTGTTCGGGGCCAGTTCATTATATACTGTTTCGTTGTTTGTTAGGCTCGTACTTGTTTGATGTGTATGAACAAGCGTCATGTTTCCACGTCATGCCACCATCAGGTTTTTGTAGTTAGGTCTTTAGCTTTTGAGGATTTTTGTATTACTGCATTTTTCCAGGACACAGAGTTGTGTGTACTCATTTGAGTTTAAGTGAATTAAAGTTTAGTGTTACAAATAAATGATCGCTATTTTTGAGGATCATCAGCTGGCTAAGTCTGACATTTAAGTTGGCAGGTGCTAGGCTATACCGGCCGTTTTTCCTGAGACCATCGCATGTGAGTCAACGACGAGGGATACCTTTTCCACACCTGAGAGAAGGTGGACGGTCTTGGTATGAGGAGCGCGCGGTGGAGGCAGTTGGTTGGCTTCCCGCTCCAGACCCTGGATGAGCTGCGGTAGAGGGAACGGGCCTTAGTCCATCCACATGGCCAACTAAAGGGTACCCACGCTGGGGTTTAAAACCCCGGGTCTTTTTGGTTTGGTTTTATTGGCCACAGTGTTTTGTTATGCAATGGATTGTGTGTATTTTCTATGCTGATGCGATTCTATTTTTTTTTCTATTTCAATTTTTTTTCTATTTTCTATATTTTTTTATTCAATTTTATCAATTTTTATCTTATTTTTATAACTGCTGTCTGTCGTCGGGTATTGCACATAAGATTTTCACCCACTGCTTTAAACTTAAATAAATGTAAACTTTTACATGAAGTATTTGTGTTGAATATGGGTTTAGATTAAATTGAGCCTAGGTTGATGAGTAAAGTAGTTGGTGGTGATGCAATCAAATGAGTTGACATTTGAGGGAAACAGTATTTATCAAGCAGTATTTTACATACATTATTTGAGGTGTAACTCAAAGTGGGGGCTCACACTTTTGATACTGGTAAATGTAAGGGAGGTAGATTATATAGCGTTTAATAATATGTATTTCCATAGGCTATCCCAGGCCTCTTGGACACCCTGTGTGAAACAGCCACCCTAGACATATATCCTGCCTGGTAACTCCCATTTAAGGTCCTCCCTTGTTGTGCATCATTCAGGTGTTCATGGTAATAGACTATAGTGATACACCTGTTTACATTTCAGTTTAGTGGGGTAGGTTACATTTCATTTACTTTTTCAATTTTAGATTGTAAACCTGAGCGTTCAGGTGCATGTGGTCAAGAGAAAGCTTGGCTGACCGTGACAAGGTGCTGTTTCTTTGGGTCGCGATTAGACAATTGACGTGATTTACGTGCATTACTGGTTTTACGTTATGATAGTATGTCTTATTTTAATTACCGTATTGACCCGAATATAAGACGACCCCGATTATAAGACGACCCCTCTTTTTCAAGACTCGTTTTTGACCAAATCTTTTTTTTATAAAGAAAATAATTTTATTTGAAAATAATGATAACACACATCACACATTGTGTTCGAATTTGCCTAACTTGGCAAACAAAACAGGCTAGATATATTGCAATAAAACGGTAGTGCAATAAAATAGTAGAGCAATGAAACAGAACATCAGTCTATTGGTCACATCACGTCTTCTCATTCAACTCGTCTTTTACATCGCTGGTTGTTCCTCTCACTGCCGCTATCGTCACTCACGGTGTCCGCTTCACGTCATCCTCGCTGCCATCCATGGCATTTGATACGCAGCATTTCTTAACCCGTTAATGATGCTTTCTGGGGAAACGTCAGCCCATGCTTGCAAGATCCATTCACAGAGCAAACGTACTGCAGGCTTTTGGATTTTTCCAGACGGTGTCAGTGCGTGATTAGCAGCCAGGAGCCACTCTGTGGATCTCTTGCGCAGATGAACCTTGAATGGTTTGTTAACGACCACATCCAACACCTGCAGCTGGCTTGTCATTCCGCCCGGTATGATCACTAGGTCACCATTCAACTCTTTCACTTGCTTTTTGACTGGCGTTTTGAAGTGTCCACGGAAAGCATCCAGAATCAACATGTTCCTCTTCTTTCTGAGTCCCCCACGCCGTCTGCCCCACACCACCTTGAGCCAGTCCACCACAAGCTCCGTCTCCATCCAGCCCTTTGCCTGGGCACTACCATAATCCCCCACGTACGGGGGACGTTTTGTCCCATCTGCGAGGCACGTTAACATGACCGTTACTCGGCTCTTCTCATTTCCAGTAGATCAGCAGTTTCTTATGCACAGTGACAGATGTTGGCATGTCAAAATACACAGGCGTTTGATCAGCATTGCCCATCTGATCAAGGGGTATGAGTGCTTCTTCCTTAACTTGATCACATATCGCTGATAAGACCGTAGCTTCTCTCTGAAGTCTGAGGGCAGGCGCTGGGCTTGTCCTGCGTCGCAATGACAGGTGTCTTCGTTTATCACCATTATCTTAAAATTGGCATCGTAACTTCGTCTCTCCTGTTTATTAACTTGCCCTACTTTTGAGCCACTTTTTTCAAGTTAGTCGCTGTGTCTCCATTTCTATCTCTCCAGGTAGCTGTTTTTATGTACTGTTACTTTAAGACTTTGAGTTACTTTGATAGTGTCGCGCGGTGTCTCGGAACACTCGTTTGGCGCGATCTGTTGTAGTGCAATTAATTAGATGTGCAATTACGGTACATCGAAAGTCTAAACCCTGATTATAAGACGACCCCTCTTTTTCAGATTTTTTTCTAGGAAAAAAAACCTGTCTTATATTCGGGTCAATACGGTAAATACAGATTAACATACTTTACACAAAATACGATTCTCCCTCAAAGCTCACTCAATTTAAATTCTGTTAGGTTTGTTCGATAGCACAAGCCACTGTGCATGACACTTCTATTCAGATTTTCATCATGAATGGATTAATCGCTAACTATGTATGTTTCGTCTAAACAATGCTTCTTCCTCCTCAGATCACAATCGGATTCCATTCTCTTTAGCTTATCTGCTAAAATGACCCACTAATACATTGTCAACATTTATAGTAAGGCACCTAAGTGATACTGAAATGAAGTCTAACTTTGTGAATGGTGTCTGGGTGAAGCACAGTTCAATACAATATAATGCACAGTTTACACCAACACACACAGTGTTCTTTATGAAATGTGCTACTAAATAATACTTTGGAATCTGACTTCTTCCTGATGTGAGCAGCATGGCCATCCCCAATTTGGTACATTCCTACACAGCAAACTATGCATAGCAGAATTGATACGAGCATTGTTGGCAAGTCTCTAACACTGGAACACACAACGCAGTTTTTAGTTGTAGCTGAAGAAATGATGGTGAACTTAAAATTTTGCATTCCTCAGTAATGGGGGGGGGAGACACTCATACCGAAGCCAAAACTTGTGTTAAATACTTAGGCTCAGAAGGGCTGCTCGGAGAGAGACGCTACTTGGTGCTTGAAAAGAAAGGCGACTTTGTCAATTCCATCTTCTGTGGTAAAATGGACGCCAAACTCAGGGTGATCCAATGTGCTGCTGTTGATGTCCGAAACTAACACAGCCGTATAACACAGCCAGGACGTATAATATCCCATAAGATAGTATTTGTTCATCCCGGACAGGGAATTCAGGAACTATTGTCTATTATAAGGAGTGTTGTGTCATTGTTGGATGCCGTCAAGGAAAGAAACATGTTCCGTCTCAATTTTGTGGCTGTCCACCAAGCGCTCATTCATGGTGGTAAGAGTGGGCAGGAGTCTCTTTTCTGATTTCTTGATTTGTACTGATTTCTACGAGACCAGGTCCACTTCACACTTCACACCAATATACCCTCGCACCAGGTCTAATGATGTCACAGGGATGCTAGTGTACTGACTGCTCTCTTAAAGTAGCTTTAACCTGCCCAGCATGCACCAGGGTATTCTATCAATGGATCTAGACCGCTATTGTTACTTAATTGTTACGTAATTGTTATGGTGTAATAAAGGTCCATTCTAATTAAAAAACACATTTCAATAAGTTAACTCCACAAGCAACTAAAAGTCTGCGGCATGCAGGTTACTTTGAAGGCTGTTAATTTTTCTGTGAATTGATTGTGTAGCGGGAACATGGCCCCTATACATTTAACTTCTTAACACTACTAAAACGTCCCTTTTTAGATAAAACCATACTATGGTTTTTATTTTATTATCTAATAAAATAAAAGCGGTCTGAAACGATCAAGGAGAATGTGAAATCTTATGCCATCTTATGTCTCCATAGCATCTGTAACTGGATTATGGACTTCCTGACCGACAGGCCTCAAGTGGTGAAGATTGGGAACAACATCTCATCCACTCTGGTCCTCAACACCAGAGCGCCCCAAGGCTGCTGCCTCAGTCCCCGGCTGTACTCGCTGTACACACATGACTGTACTGCCACGCACAGCAATTATCGGATTATCAAGTTTGCAGACGACACGACAGTCATCGACCTGATAAGCGAGGGCGATGAAACGGAGTACAGAGATGAGGTGGTCCAGCTGACGTGATGCTGTGAGGACAACAGCCTCGCACTGAATGTCAGCAAGACCAAGGAGCTCATTGTGGACTTCAGGAGCCACCGGGGCAGCCACTCCACCATCAGCCTAGACGGGACTCCGGTGGAAGTCTTCAACTGCTTCCATTTCCTAGGACTATAGATCTCAGACGACCTGCCGTTGACCCTCAACACGGAGGTCACTTCTACCGTGGCACCGTAGAGAGCGTCCTGACGAGTGGCGTCACTGTGTTGTACGGCCACACCACTGCACAGGACAAGAAAGCCTACCAGAGGTCGTCAGGACGGCGGAAAAGAACACCAGGTGTGCACTTTCCAGGTGCACTTCCATGCATTGAGGAGATCTTTACAACCATATTTCGGAATGAGGCCATCTCCAACACAAAGGACTGCAACCACCCTGGGCACCATCTCTCCTCCCCCCTACGGTGCAGTTGCTGGTCCCGCAGCATCCGTACCTTAAGGACTACCAGGTTCAAGGATAGTTTTTATCCACATGCGGTGCGCCTACTGAACTGCTAGGAGTGCTGCTACTATCATAACATTGTCATCCATATTACATTATACTTTTGCTGGACTTTCTGGACTCATTACAGTTACTGCACTGTACTGCACTGCATTCATGATGCTGCTGCACTACTGGCACTTTAAAATGCTTTTTAAATGCTTTTTGCACAATTCAACATGTATAGCATATTTTTGTCACTTTATTGTTCTTTATATTGTTCTTTATATTTTGTACAGTATTGTTATAGTATAGTGTTGCATAGATTAGATTAAATGATATTCTAATTGATTGTCAGTGTACAGCACAAGTACAGTACAGCGAAAATAACTTGGCATCTAACCAGAGTGCAGTAAAGTGCATGGTAATGTACAGTTATTGAATAATATGTTAAAACTGTCTATTAAAAAAAATACTACTAAAAACAGGTATACAATTACTTATAGAGTAGGTATGAGATATGTGCAGAATTATAGGTATATATATATATACAAGGTAAGTATACAAGTATTAACAGGTAGTGAGCAGGGGTATGCAGTTTAATCAAAAGATAAATATATATAAATGTATATACAGCAGGTAGTGAGCAGGGGTTTGTAGTATATCAGCAGTTGAAGATTAATATATATATATATATACGGTAAGTACAGTAGAAATGTTCATGACTATCATACAGGTATGTTAACAATATGTAAACTTTATATATGTAAACTATAGGTAGAGGTAGGGAGTTATGATACAGTGCAAGACATTGATAGTTAAAGGGTAATGTCAGCAGAGTTCAGAGTTCGGCAGCAGAAGGGGGGGGGGGGGCATCGGGGTCATTGTGGTCCAGAGTTCAGAGAGATGACAGCTGAGGGGCAGAAGCTGTTCCTAAGCCTGCTTGACTTGGAACAAAGGTTTCTATAGCGCCTCCCGGAGGGGAGGAGGGTAAACAGTCCATGGTTGGGGTGAGAGGTGTCGTTTGTGGTGGGTAGTGGTATTGCAGGGAGGGGTAGTCCAGCGATGCATTGGGCAGTTTTCACCACCCTCTGCAGTGCTTTCCGGTCGGAAACAGAGCAGTTGCCGTACCGCACTGTGATGCAGTGCATCACAGTGGAGGATGCTTTCAATGGCAGAGCGGTAAAAATTCACCAGATGCGACAGGTGGGCTTTTCTCAGTCTCCTCAGGAAGAAGAGACGCTGGTGAGCCTTCTTTACCAGTAAGGAAGTGTTGAGGGACCAAGAGAGGTCCTTGGAGACACTCCGCCACGTTGATGAGGATGGGGGCGTGTGCGCCAGCTCTGGTCTTCCTGAAGTCCACGATCAGCTCCATGGTGTTCTTGGTGTTGAGGGCCAGGTTGTTGTCGGCGCACCACACCATCAGGCTTCCCGCTACTCCAAAGTTAAGTCGTACGTCGAACTGCACGTCATACATTCTGGACGGAATCGCCACGCTGATGTCCCGGAGATCCATTTTTTTTATTTTTTTAAATAAATGAATTTTTATTATTTTTAAACTTTATTCTACATTTAATCTATTTTTATCTTATTTTTATAACTGCTGTCTGTCATCGGGTATTGCACATAAGATTTTCACACCACTGCTTTATACTTGTGTAAACTGTGAAGTGACAATAAACTTGACTTGAGTGGCGTGTACTTAGGCAGCTTGAACAAAGAGACATGATCACTCTGCATCGCATCAGCCTTGTTGGTGTAAACATGGTCTAATGTTCTCTCTCCTCTTGTAGAGCAGGAGACATGCTGGTAAAATTTTAACTTTAATTTGGCATGATTGAAATCACCTGCAATAATAAAGGCTGCCTCTGGGTGGGAGTTCTGCTGTTTGTTAATAGCAGAGTAAAGTTCCTTCATAGCTAGCTTAGCGTTACCACATGGAGGTATGTAAGCTGCAGTTTTAATGGTGGCTGTAATTTCCTTGGGTTAGTAAAAGGGTCTACATTTAACCATTAGGTATTCCACGTTAGCAGAGCAGTGGCTCTCAATGGTGGTAGTATCTGTGCACCAAGCCTTGTTAATATAAATGCACAAACCTCGACCCCTGGTTTTCCAGGAGCCCTCAGCTGATCTGTCTGCTCTGTGTAATACACTGCTCAATACACAATACAAAATGCATAGCCTAGGCGGCTAGTTGGAATGACAGTTTCTGTTCTGTTCTTGACAATATAGGCCTACCATAAATATAGCGTCAATGACGCAGTACCTCATCCGACCTCACTATCAAATTTGAAGTGTATTAGTGGGTCATAGAAATATGAATACTCTAGTAAAGTACAAGTACCTCAAATTTGTACTCAAACATGTAAACTGTACTTTGTTACTTTTCACCACTGAAATAAGGACATTGATGAAAATTAGGACATTGCTTGTTTTGCTTCCTTGAAACCCTCTGGCGCCCCCAGGGGCCCCCAGGCGCCCCCAGGGGAGATGCGCCACCTCCCTCTTTGAAACCCCCTTTCTTAAGACAAATCTAACTGTGCAATTGTGCAATATGCAAATGACCTGTTAGTGACTTTTGAGCCAGTGTCATCTACTTTCATTTAGAAAGAATTGGCAACACTGAGCCTTCAACTGAGAGAGTTCAGAACACGACAGAACTGGACATGTGTCTGATTGTGTTTCTTATGGCGATGGTCCTCGTTCCTGGAGGTAAGCTTAACTAAATATAAACCGTGTTTCTGGACCTCAGACCTAATAGACCTACCAATAAGGATTATTCTGTTTGTTTGTAATGCAGGACACTTGGACTAGCAGCGAAACACACACTAAGAAATGTAACACCAATATAATATTTTGGTTTCATTTTTGAAAATAATACAATAACATTCAACATTAAAATCTTTTATTTTTTTTCTAATAGCCTCTAGACGTTGGGGTTGCCAGCATGTCCACGACATCTGCAATGTAACACTCTTGCCTGGCGCGTACTTGGCAGTTGGTTTGAATCTCATAAGTCTCATGAGAAGTGTCTGGCACCTTATTGGGGTATTGTCCAAGTCCTTTTTGTTCATGAGTGGCACTAACGGTTTGTGATCAGTGACTCATTTGAAATTCTCAAGGCAAATACTTTTCAAACCGCTCACAACCGCAGACTTTCTCACTTCCTCGTTTTGGAACTGGCACCAATCTGTGGGGTCTGTCACTCGCTCTATGACCCCGTTCTCCTCCATGCGCTGCAGCTCCTTCTTTACCTTTTTCACGAGAGGCAAAGGGACCCTGCGCGCTGTGTGCACCGCATGGTTGAACGTTCTCCTTTAACCCGATTTTAACTGGTTCTGTTTCAAGAGTCTGTTCTCCAAACACATTGTGGACTTCTTCGATGTGCTTTACTAGCCCCATTTCAGATAACCCATTTTATATGAATTGACAATGTCGCCTTTCTTTTCAAGCAGCAAGTAGCGTCTCTCTCCGAGCAGCCCTTCTGAGCCTAAGTACTTAACACAAGTTCGGGCTGAGTGTGTGAGTGTGTCGGGGTAGGCTTCAATAGGCAGGTTGATTATAATGTGCTGCGGGTGTGGAGGAGAAGTAATGAGGGTTGATGCTGCCCTCTAGTGGAGGCAGGGTGAATAACCGTTGTGACAAAGGAGTAACAGGGAGATTGGAGAAAAGAGTATCCACCGAAGTCGAACGTGTCCTTCTAGATGCAGTAACCTCAGGTGGACACCAGAGGGAGTCAGTAGAGCGTGGCTAGAGAGCGGCGTGGTGATGGAATAACAACATGGTGGTTGTTTAGATAGAACGCTGGTTCATAACCCTTTTTCGTTGGAGCTAACATATGAAAAAAAATCTGAGCCTCCCTAAAATCCTAGTCTATAATCATAATTATTATTATTATTATCTTAATAATTAAAAGTATAAAATGTACATAATTCATTTTTGCATGTGTCCCATACATTACTCTCTATTCTGAGGTTGTGATACGACTTAGTTTGACGTGCTTTGAAAAGTCAGCGGTCAAAAACATTTCTTACGTAAAATCTTTGAGAATTGTATGAGAGAAAGTATTTTCTTAAAGGTTTTTGAATTGCTGTATTTATTAATTAATATCATTTTGGAATGTAGGATTTTATTTGAAGAGTGTCTTGAGTGTCTTGGTGTACTGTGATTTGTATTGAATCTTTTGACAGAAAGAGAGGGAGAAAGAAAGGAAGAAAAATGTATTACTGGATAATGTTTTCAAACTCAATGATTCATTCAAACTTTATAGTTCATCGGAAACCTAACCTTATTTATTATTTCCTTATTGTTTGACATACCAAGAACAGTACCTGTTGTGTTTAATAAGACTATGGACTACGACTTTTAGGTTGACCGTTTATTGTACACACTGCCATGGCGTCAACAACAACAACAACTGTGTCCGGTTCACACACCCCAAAACTACTGGTCACACCGGATGTAATGCATACATAACATTTCCCCCCCCCCACAAGGAACCCAATTAACTTTTAACTTTAACTCTAGATGAACTGGGTAGACTGCCAGTCACCAGCATAGCCATGTGGATTATTCTACCACGCAACAGACTATGCTCTGAACATTTCCCCTGAGAGTCACTAGCTCACAATATAGTCCTCCAAGTATCTTGGTCTGACCCGGACACGGGCCGGACGAGCTTCAGGACGAACCACTGGCTCAGCCTGCTCAGGTGGGAACCCGGCTGGACCCTGCAACTGCTCATCAGGGAAAGCAAAGTGCCTGTCCTCCCCGGGCCCAGGGTCCACGATGGGGGGCGATGCCACCTTCCGAAGCCGGCTTGCGTGCCACCGTGATCCGTCGGCCAGACGAAAGGTGGCTGGCCCCAGTGGTTAAAGGTAGCTGGCCCCGGTGACCTTCATCGGCACCGTCCAGAAGGATAGCAGCTTGTGGTCCCTGTTAGGACGGTGAATCCTGTGATGGGAGGCGCCCTCACCCTCCGTCTCTTGTCGAAACGCTGCTTCATGCGACACTGAGCCTCTGCAACCCTGGCACTCTGGCAGGGTGCTGCTGCTGGCGTGACGGCCGCCGGGGCCCGTAGCCGATCCAAAGGGAGCTGCAGCTCACGGCTCATCATCAAGAGGGCTGGGGAGCTGCCGGTAGTTGAGTGCGGCGTTGCCCTGTAGTGAAGCAGGGTGCGGAGCAGCGCGGCTGAAAACGGAAGACCATCTGCCAGGTGTGCTCTGACCCCGTTCTTTAGGGTTTGGTTGAACCTTTCAACCCCCCCCTTTGCTTGCGAGTGGTAGAAAGCTGTACGGATGTGTTTGATCCCCCTCTCCTCCACAAAGGTGGCAAACTCAGCTGAGACAAACTGTGGGCCGTTATCTGTAGTGATGGCTTAGGACTGCCCCACCCAAACAGAGAGGCGAGAAAGTCTGTGACCACCCGAGCCGTTACGGACCCCGTGGCGACCACCTCTGGCCATTTCGAATTGAGGTCGTAGGCCACCAGGAGGAACCGTTGGTGGTGCGGGACGCCATGGAGCTCCCCACAGATGTCCAGCTGGATGTGCTCCCAAGGCGCGGCCACTGCAAGGGCTGTGGGGGTGGCGGGCCAGTTTTGCCACTGAGCAGGCAGGCCGTGCACTCCTTCACCATTGTCTCTAAATCTCGATCTATGCCCGGCCACCACACCAAATCCCTGCAACTCCGATATGCGTCACGAAAGCTGTAAGGCTGCGGCTGTCAGGGTGCAGCGGAACCTGCAGGTAGCCTTGGCGAAGGTCTAGTTTTGTGAACAGGGAAGAGCCGTAGAATTGTGCGGCTAGCTCCTCCACTGTGGGCAGCGGATACCTGTCAGGTATCACAGCCTTGTTCACCGGCCTGAGATCGATGCATGGGCGCAGGCCCCCTGACTTTTTCTTCACCACCACCAGGTTTGACATCCACGGGGAAGCATCAATGCGCTCGATGATGCCCGCGTCCAAGAGTTTTTGCAGCTCGGCGGTGACGTCGTCGCGCAGGGCGAGAGGCAGGCGGCGTATGGGCTGAATCACCGGATGTACCTCAGGCTTGAGGAGGGGCTGGTGGTCAAAGGCGGTGAGGCAGCCCAAAACACT
The DNA here is from genome assembly GCA_027704905.1 of Muraenolepis orangiensis. Classification (NCBI taxonomy): domain Eukaryota; kingdom Metazoa; phylum Chordata; class Actinopteri; order Gadiformes; family Muraenolepididae; genus Muraenolepis; species Muraenolepis orangiensis. Next base: position 16,830,313 of record CM051009.1, read on the forward strand.
GAACAGAGTGCGAGGAACGGGGAGAGAGGTAAGAGTAGAGAATCCATAATCCTCGTCGCCAATGTTGTGTGTGTTTGATAAGACAATGGACTACGACTTTTAGGTTGACCGTTTATTGTACACAACAACAACAACAACAACAACTGTGTCCGGTTCACACACCCCAAAACTCCCGGTCACACCGGATGTAACACATACATAACAGTACCAATGAACTACAGTGTGAATATGGGGATTATACATAGAATACAGCTCACAGTTTGGTGTTGAATTTCAGATTCACATACTTAAATCACAAATCTTTTCAAATTGTCAGATTTGTATTCAAATGATAAATGACAAGATAAATCCCATCCTATATCCAGAGCATTGAGCGTGTGTTGGGCTCTACATAAAGACAGGGACTGTTCTATGTTGTCCAACTGAAGAGATACCACATCCAAATGGAGAAAACAGGCATGACGTGGATTAGAAGTGGAGCTGGTTCATTGACTGGGTCTACTCCACAGTAGGTTATCCTACTGGAAGGAGTTCGGTTGGATTGGAAGGTTTGATTCAGTGAAGCTTGATAAGTAAAGGTTTAACGTCTCAAGATGAGTCAGGGCTTAAATGGGACACACATTGAGGCACCAAGAGTTCACTGTGCGATATGTTTTAGTACAGTAGGTTAATCCTCCGACATATACAGAAACACAAGGGAGTGTGTGTTTGTTTATCATCTGTGTGTGTGTGTGTGTGTGTGTGTGTGTGTGTGTGTGTGTGTGTGTGTGTGTGTGTGTGTCCGCAGAGACAGAGCATAATATGCTTTTCCTAGTAGTACACTGTGACGCACCCAAATGACGTCTTCCGTGGGGCGATTTGAAAAGCGCCCCAGCAGCATCGTCATATAAATGCGCCCTTAAGGCTGCAGTGTACTAGGCATATGTGTACTAGGAAAAGCATATTATGTTGCGCAAATTATTTTAAAATCATATTTTACACATATTTCTGGGTGCATTCCATGTTTTAAACACACACATATTGACTATTTATATATATATATATATTTTTTTATTTTATTTTGTTTGTGCGTGTGGTTTAAGGGGGGGGGGCGCCCCATCGCCCCCTATGGGCCAGCCGCCACTGTATATATATATCTATATACATAGATATGTATATATTAACCAATCTTTATTTGCCGGCGGTGAAGCTCCAGTTCCTTAAGTTCATCAATTATAATGACTAATAAACTAAACTACATACGCCTGTCTGGGGGCATTTTTAATAATCAATCGATTTCACTCGTGTCAACCTCTCATAAGCTTCTAGGACTATCTCCTCTGGTCAGAGCGCGCGACGGTGGGCGTGGCGCTCCGTGACGCAGCTGGTGACGCGTACAGGAAGTACTCCTTAAGAATGAACACAGCCTATGTGTGTATATATATATGTGTGGGGCCGGTCGGCGGAGGGTGACCAGCGGGAGAGCTTCACGAACGAAGCGGAACACAACAATGTTCGGAGTATTTCTTCTCCTGTTTTTGAAAACGCATTTTATTATGCATTTCTCATGGGAATTCATGGCGAAATAAGTACCTTAGGAGCTGTAGCTTTGCTAGTTGGAAGTAAACAAATATACCCGAAGTATACCCGAAGAGACTCGTTGAACTGGTACTTCTTGCCTCCCCTTCGTTCACAAACCGGAAAAAGGAAGAGGAAGACGACTCCTCGTGAACACTTGTGAATATAACCCCGACAGAACTGGACATGCATCTGATTGTGTTTCTTATGGCGATGGTCCTCGTTCCTGGAGGTAAGCTTAACTAAATATAAACCGTGTTTCTGGACCTCAGACCTAATAGACCTACCAATAAGGATTATTCTGTTTGTAATGCAGGACACTTGAACTAGCAGCGAAACACACACTAAGACTAAGAAAATAATACAATAAAATCCAACATTAAAACCTTGAGCGATCATTAATTTAAAAAAAAAAACCTCACTGCATATATTTACTCAACGCTTGAATGGTTTTCCTGTTGCTGCACCAATGAACCACCACACCCACCTAGGCCCTGTTGATGAGCAGAACAGAAGGTTTCTGCTCTGGTTAGGAGTTCCTCAGATGAGGAAATGAGCCACAGTAACGTAACGTTAGTGTTAAACCTTGTCCATCATTGTTGTTCATTCAGGTGGGTTAAACTCACTTGATAAACGCCATTATACTATTGGTTTAAATGTAACAAATGAATGAACAAGTCCATGTCGTGTTGTGTCACAACAAACATGTTCTTATATGTTATTTAGTGAAAAACCCGACCTAACGGTTACGGTAACCCCCCCCCCCTAACCCTAACCCCCAAACACGCGGTACGGTACTTTGGCTTTTGCTTTTTACTCACGTCAGCGCCATTAAATATTAACACGTGGCGTCAGAATGTGAGAGAGATCGAAATAAAAACCAGAGTGGTAAAGATAAAGACAGTATATTGTAAAATGTGTTACTAAACAAAAAGGCAGCAGATAACGTCTATAGTCTGGATTTAGTCTCTCAGATGCTAGTCTGGTTGAGTTTCTAGAAGTCCTTCTCTGTCACACATAGCTAGATGAATACAGATTCATGTCTTTAGTTCATAATTTATGAGCCCTTAAAAGTAAAACATTACATTTGAAATACCAAAACTGTTCTCTGATCCTCAGCACCCCAGCTGGTCTGTGTGTTTGGGGGGTGCTGTGTGCTGCCTTGTCACTTCCAGCCAGACATTAAGGTCATCCACTGGGTCAAGAAGAATGGCGTGCGTGTCCACTCCTTCTACCACAATGAGAGCCAACTGAAACTCCAGAGCTCTATGTACCAGGGAAGGACGTCCCTGTTCCTTAATCAGATCTCTGGGGGCAACGCATCCCTACGACTGTCCAAGGTGAACCTCCAGGACCAGGGCAGGTACATGTGTTACACCAGCACTTCAACCAACCAAAATGAGACCTTCGTCACCCTGACAGTGAGAGGTGAGCTGAACTGCTGATGTCATATCCTATGTGGTGTGTGTATTTTGGTATATTTTCTTAGGTATCGTTCATGGTTTTGTTAGTATTAGTAAGTAACTAACGTTAACTATGAGTTTATTGTTTTAATGTTGTTGCAGCTCCTGTTGCTAGAGTGGACATTATGCTACTAAAGCACACTGTCACCTGTAAGTCTGGAGGAATCTACCCAAGACCAGAGCTCACCTGGTCCGTCAGCCCTCGACCCGCCACTACCCTCCAGAACACAACCGAGGTCCATGAAGACGACCGGGGACTCTTTGACATCAGTGGCTCATTAAGGACCGTTTCCAATGACACAGAATGGGCCTACAGCTGCTCAGTCCAAAGTGAACACAGTGCAAGGAAAGCCACGATGAGGCAAAACCGTAAGTCTTTTAATATCAAAATGGCAACAAGTCAAGTGTAAAGTTTCTGGTGCGATCCAATTTGCAGTGGCTTTAACTTAATGGGAACTGTCACGCTCCCTACTTTCTAACATGTAGTTTTTCTTCATATGTGTGTCATGAAAAAATTGCAGTCTGTAACATCTACTCTGTTTCCGCTAAAGAAAAATCACAGCAACGTTGGACCACTGATGTCATTGGTCTGGGATTTGCATTATCCATTGTCCCAATTTAGAAAAATATTGTCACTGGTCCAATTTCTGAGCTAATTTCACAACAATATCTTGTGTATGTCTGTCCATCCACTCGTCTGTCTGTCTGTCCATCCACTCGTCTGTCTGTGTGGACTTTGAATGCTCTCCCCATGTGGTCGTGGGTTTCCTCCGGGTTCAAGTTGCAGCAGATGGCGCTGCTACCTGCCACTACAGTGGACCTTGGACTCCCGATAACAAAGACAGGATGATGAGAAATCGGCTTATTGCTGAGTTTAGAAAGTTTGAACAAGACCCACAGGTCTGCAGCCTCACCCGGCAGCCCCAGAGTCTAATCAGTTTGACTCAGGCCAGATGAGGCTGCTTCAACCAGCCACCAACCACACACACACACACACATTAACACTCCTGCCCTGCGAATAACCAAGGCAAGGGCACTACATCTAGAGTTGGTTCTCAGGGACTATCCTATGGCAGCCCACCTCTCCAAGCTCCTAGCTAGGATAGGTTAAATGTAGAGGATGAATTCCCCATGGGGGATTAATAAGGTATATCATATCTGTCTGTCCATTTCAGCTCCAGTGCAAAGTGCTTCATATCGTGAGGTGTCACTTCCTTGTAACGGCTCGGCGCTCTGTGACATCACTTGGACCTTCAAACTCAACCAAACCATCCTTACAAAACCAGCAGGAGGTAGACTGCAGGTGGATAAAGAGTGGGAGCCACGTGTAAAAGAACTGTCAGAATCAGGTAGACTCCTGCTGTATGTGACCTCATCAGCCGAGAGTCAAGGGACGTACACGTGTGCTCTCAGTTACCCAGAGGAAACAGACGTGACCACCATTGAACTGATACTGGAGGACCATGATGGAGGTAGGCTCTCTCTCTGAAAATACAGAAGCTCATTTGTGTCTGCAAGGTCTATTAATGGCAATGTGGTACAAACAAGGACCATTGGGCAAAGAGTCCACTAAAATATATGTATAATAATACATATATTATGTAAATAATATGTCTAAATATATGTATCAGTTGCTTGATAAAATATTACATTCAGTTTATATCACAATGTAATGTAAATCTCGTCACACACTTTGAAGTGACACATTATATGTATATATTTGCATATATTTATATTTATATTGTAGTTTAGATTTTGATATTGATATTTTATTATATTCATTGTTGGGCGGCCTGAGACCCGAGACTTAAGCATTTAATTGCAGACGATGGCTGCAATGAAAAATCCTGTAATTGTGCGTATGACAATAAAGAACTTGAACACTTAGATGTATTCTCCACTTACTGCTAACATGTATCAACATTCTCATTTCAGAGAGATCTCAAACACTGCTTTGGCTTCTTTCTGTGTTGCTCGTCCTCCTCGTTATCATATTCATAATGATTGTGTATAAATGTATAAAAGGTAAGACTATTTTATTTACACATTTTGTTCACTGGGATTATGGTCTCGGGAAACCCTTGGTAACATCTCAACATATCTTTTCTCCGACAGAAAACACGAAACCAGGGTCAAAAGAGTTGAACCATGAGAACAACTCAGAGACTGACTTCCCTCTCGTGAGTGCCCTCTAGTGTTGGTCTAGTGTCAGTTGTTATGTTGATGTTTTCAATACTGATGGGACCGGGTAGTGTTGGAAATCAAATGTATCAACATCTCTATAATCACTTTTTTGTTTAACTCTCAGACCCCTGTTGACGGAGCTCCTCAGGAAACAAAGGGAATGTTACAACCTGAGACGTCAAGGCAGGTTTATAGTGGACTTCAATGGGGAGCTTGAAGGAGGACGATCCTCCGTACTTTTAATTTTAAATTAGCGGTAGGGGGCGCTGTTGGTATTTTTTACAAAGGGACATGATTGTTGTGCTATCGAAGTTTTCAAATAGTAATTTTATCAGTATAATATTCTGACGACGTCGCGCCGTTGCTTTGAGGATTTTTGTATTTCTGCATTTTTCCAGTAAAGACTCCCGGGATAAGGCTGACTTCCTTTTATTTTTTTTTGCTACAGCGCGACGTCGTCCGACGGGGACAGCGGCTCTTCCTCGGAGGAGGGCGGGACTCTCCAAGAAGCGGCTTAGGAGATGGACATTGCGAGGGGGACGTTTGTTTTTGTGGTTTTGGGGACGTCAGGAGACCTCCCTTGAGGGGGGG
>CM051009.1:16837107-16896380 GCA_027704905.1 Muraenolepis orangiensis
CAAAGTGAACGCAGTGCAAGGAAAGCCACGATGAGGCAAAACCGTAAGTCTTTTAATATCAAAATGGCAACAAGTCAAGTGTAAAGTGTCTGGTGCGATCCAATTTGCAGTGGCTTTAACTTAATGGGAACTGTCACGCTCCCTACTTTCTAACATATCGTTTTTCTTCATATGTGAGTCATGAAAAAGTTGCAGTCTGTAACATCTACTCTGTTTCCGCTAAAAATAATCACAGCAACGTTGGACCACTGATGTCATTTGTCTGGGATTTGCATTATCCATTGTCCCAATTTGGAAAAATGTTGTCACTAGTACAATTTCTGAGCTACTTTCACAACATTATCTTGTGTATGTCTGTCCATCCACTCGTCTGTCTGTCCATCCAATCATCCTTCTGTGTGGACTTTGAATGATCTCCCCATGTTGACGTGGGTTTCCTCCGGGTTCAAGTTGTAGCAGATGGTGCTGCTACCTGCCACTACAGTGGCGTCCTTGGACTCCCGATAACAAAGACAGGATGATGAGAAATCGGTTTATTGCTGAGTTTAGAAAGTTTGAACAAGACCCACAGGTGAGCCTCACCCGGCAGCCCCAGAGTCTAATCAGTCTGACTCAGGCCAGATGAGGCTGCTTCAACCAGCCACCAACCACACACACACACATTAACACTCCTGCCCTGTGAATAACCAAGGCAAGGGCACTACATCTAGAGTTGGTTCCCAGGGACTATCCTATGGCAGCCCACCTCTCCAAGCTTCCAGCTAGGATAGGTTAAATGTGGAGGATGAATTCCCATGGGGGATTAATAAAGTATATCATATCTGTCTGTCTGTCTATTTCAGCTCCAATGCAAAGTGCTTCATATCGTGAGGTGTCACTTCCTTGTAACGCCTCGGCGCTCTGTGACATCACTTGGACCTTCAAGCACAACCAAACCATCCTTACAAAACCAGCAGGAGGTAGACTGCAGGTGGAAAAAGAGTGGGAGCCACGTGTAAAAGAACTGTCAGAATCAGGTAGACTCCTGCTGTATGTGACCTCATCAGCCGAGAGTCAAGGGACGTACACGTGTACTCTCAGTTACCAAGAGGAAACAGACGTGACCACCATTGAACTGATACTGGAGGACCATGATGGAGGTAGGCTCTCCCTCTGAAAATACAAAAAGCAAATTTGTGTAGTGCAAAGTCTATTTATGGCACCGTGGTACAAACAAGGACCATTGGGCAAAAACTCCACTAAAATATATGTATAATAATGCATATATTATGTAAATAATATGTCTAAATATATGTATCAGTTGCTTGATAAAATATTACATTCACTTTAAATCACAATGTAATGTAAATCTCGTCACACACTTTGAAGTGACACATTATATGTATATTTTTGTATATATTTCTAGTTCTATTGTAGTTTAGATTTTGATATTGATATTTTATTATATTCATTGTTGGGCGGCCTGAGACCCGAGACTTAAGCATTTAATACAGACGACGGCTTCCTGTAATTGTGCGTATGACAATAAAGAACTCGAACACTTGGATGTATTCTCCACTGACTGCTTGTCAGTGTATCAACATTCTCATTTCAGAGAGATCTTGGCTTCTTCCTGTGTTGCTCGTCCTCCTGGTTATCATATTCATAATAATGGCGTATGTATGTATAAAAAGTAAGACTATTTTATTTACACATTTTGTTCACTGGGATTATGGTCTTGGGAAACCCTTGGTAACATCTCAACATATCTTTTCTCCGACAGAAAACATGAAACCCTGTGAGAACAACTCAGGGACTGGGTTCCCTCTCGTGAGTGCCCTCTAGTGTTGGTCTGGTGTCAGTTGTTGTGTTGATGTTTTCAATACTGATGGGACCGGGTAGTGTTGGAAATCAAATGTATCAACATCTCTATAATCCCTTTTTAGTTTTACTCTCAGCCCGACGCAGCGCTGCTCGACGTTGCGCTCCCCCTGTCTGGCGACGTTACCGACGTCACTATTTCCCTGTCTGACAGCGCCGCGCTGCTCGACGTTGCGCTCCCCCTGTCTGGCGACGTTACCGACGTCACTATTTCCCTGTCTGACAGCGCCGCGCTGCTCGACGTTGCGCTCCCCCTGTCTGGTGACGTTACCGACGTCACTATTTCCCTGTCTGACAGCGCCGCGCTGCTCGACGTTGCGCTCCCCCTGTCTGGCGACGTTACCGACGTCACTATTTCCCTGTCTGACAGCGCCGCGCTGCTCGACGTTGCGCTCCCCCTGTCTGGCGACGTTACCGACGTCACTATTTCCCTGTCTGACAGCGCCGCGCTGCTCGACGTTGCGCTCCCCCTGTCTGGCGACGTTACCGACGTCACTATTTCCCTGTCTGACAGCGCCGCGCTGCTCGACGTTGCGCTCCCCCTGTCTGGCGACGTTACCGACGTCACTATTTCCCTGTCTGACAGCGCCGCGCTGCACGACGTTGCGCTCCCCCTGTCTGCCGACACTATCGACGTCACTATTTCCCTGTCTGACAGCGCCGCGCTGCTCGACGTTGCGCTCCCCCTGTCTGGCGACATTACCGACGTCACTATTTCCCTGTCTGACAGCGCCGCGCTGCTCGACGTTGCGCTCCCCCTGTCTGGCGACGTTACCGACGTCACTATTTCCCTGTCTGACAGCGCCGCTCGACGTTGCGCTCCCCCTGTCTGGCGACGTTACCGACGTCACTATTTCCCTGTCTGACAGCGCCGCGCTGCTCGACGTTGCGCTCCCCCTGTCTGGCGACGTTACCGACGTCACTATTTCCCTGTCTGACAGCGCCGCTCGACGTTGCGCTCCCCCTGTCTGGTGACGTTACCGACGTCACTATTTCCCTGTCTGACAGCGCCGCGCTGCACGACGTTGCGCTCCCCCTGTCTGCCGACACTATCGACGTCGCGCTGTACCCGCCGGACGACGTCGCTCCGCACCCGCCTGACGATGTCACGCGGCCCCCGTCTGCTAAAGCCACGCCATACCCGCCTGATGCCGCGCCGTACCCGTCTGCTGACGCCGCGCCGTACCCGCCTCATCTAATCCTGGAGGATTAGAACTCAAAACATTATCTGCGATCTAACATTATTCATGTGTTGGTCATGACAGCAACCACCGGTTTAAAGCACAATCTTTACTTCCTCCATTCAAGATGGCATGTTTCTGGTTATTGTCTGTTTTTCTATTGTTGACTTTTACAACACTCTGGTCAGATGCCAGCTTATTTTCTCTGTACTGTACTTGTGCTGTGCAATGACAACACATTATAATCTAATCTGATGGGACCGGGTAGTGTTGGAAATCAAATGTATCAACATCTCTATAATCCCTTTTTTGTTTTACTCTCAGCCCGACGCAGCGCTGCTCGACGTTGCGCTCCCCCTGTCTGGCGACGTTACCGACGTCACTATTTCCCTGTCTGACAGCGCCACGCTGCTCGACGTTGCGCTCCCCCTGTCTGGCGACGTTACCGACGTCACTATTTCCCTGTCTGACAGCGCCGCGCTGCTCGACGTTGCGCTCCCCCTGTCTGGCGACGCTATCGACGTCACTATTTCCCTGTCTGACAGCGCCGCGCTGCTCGATGTTGCGCTCCCCCTGTCTGGCGACGTTACCGACGTCACTATTTCCCTGTCTGACAGCGCCGCGCTGCTCGACGTTGCGCTCCCCCTGTCTGGCGACGATACCGACGTCACTATTTCCCTGTCTGACAGCGCCGCGCTGCTCGAAGTTGCGCTCCCCCTGTCTGGCGACGATACCGACGTCACTATTTCCCTGTCTGACAGCGCCGCGCTGCTCGACGTTGCGCTCCCCCTGTCTGGCGACGTTACCGACGTCACTATTTCCCTGTGACAGCGCCGCGCTGCACGAAGTTGCGCTCCCCCTGTCTGGCGACGATACCGACGTCACTATTTCCCTGTCTGACAGCGCCGCGCTGCTCGACGTTGCGCTCCCCCTGTCTGGCGACGCTATCGACGTCACTATTTCCCTGTCTGACAGCGCCGCGCTGCTCGATGTTGCGCTCCCCCTGTCTGGCGACATTACCGACGTCACTATTTCCCTGTCTGACAGCGCCGCGCTGCTCGACGTTGCGCTCCCCTTGTCTGGCGACGTTACCGACGTCACTATTTCCCTGTCTGACAGCGCCGCGCTGCTCGACGTTGCGCTCCCCCTGTCTGGCGACGATACCGACGTCACTATTTCCCTGTCTGACAGCGCCGCGCTGCTCGAAGTTGCGCTCCCCCTGTCTGGCGACGATACCGACGTCACTATTTCCCTGTCTGACAGCGCCGCGCTGCTCGACGTTGCGCTCCCCCTGTCTGGCGACGTTACCGACGTCACTATTTCCCTGTGACAGCGCCGCGCTGCACGACGTTGCGCTCCCCCTGTCTGCCGACACTATCGACGTCGCGCTGTACCCGCCGGACGACGTCGCTCCGCACCCGCCTGACGATGTCACGCGGCCCCCGTCTGCTAAAGCCACGCCATACCCGCCTGATGCCGCGCCGTACCCGTCTGCTGACGCCGCGCCGTACCCGCCTAATCTAATCCTGGAGGATTAGAACTCAAAACATTATCTGCGATCTAACATTATTCATGTGTTGGTCATGACAGCAACCACCGGTTTAAAGCACAATCTTTACTTCCTCCATTCAAGATGGCATGTTTCTGGTTATTGTCTGTTTTTCTATTGTTGACTTTTACAACACTCTGGTCAGATGCCAGCTTATTTTCTCTGTACTGTACTTGTGCTGTGCAATGACAACACATTATAATCTAATCTAATATATATAATATAATAATATATTTATTATTAATCAATTATAAATAAAAACTGCTGAGATAAGATATGGTTTGTTCAATGAACAAACTGCATGAAAGAACTGGGAGAACAAACAAGTCGACAAGAGACTTGTTCACCTAAAGCACATGTGTCAAACTCAAGGCCCGCGGGCCACATCCGGCCCGTGAATGAATTATCTTTGGCCCGCATGACAAAATATATTTACTATTAGAGCTGGCCCGCTGGTATATCATACGCGCCACCATAATACTACAAATCCCATAATGCACTGCCCGTGCGTCGGCACGTCAATCACAGGCCCGCGTCAATCACAAGCGCCCCCACTCGTTCATCAGCACTTCTGTCAACTTTCATCCCTCTCCCCACAAAATGGCTAAACGAAAGGTGGACTTTGAAAACAGGGGTTTTCAAGACCGGTGGGAGGCACAGGGCATGTTCGCTGATGTAAAGGGCAAAGCTGTGTGTCTTCTGTGCGGAGACAGTGTGGCTGTAATGAAAGAATACAACATAAAAAGACACTATGAAACGAAGCACCACGACAAATACAAGCATCTGGACACGACACAAAGGCTACAGAAGGTAGAAGAATTAAAAAGAAGTCTGGTGTCACAGCAGGCTATGTTCACTAAAGCCAAATCACAAAGTGAGGCTGCTGTTAAGGCCAGTTTTATTGTGGCAGCAGAGATTGCAAAATCATCCCGGCCCTTTACCGAGGGGGAATTTGTCAAAAACTGCATGATTAAAGTTTGCGACACCGTGTGCCCAGAAAAAAGGCAAGCAAAGGGAAAGACACATCAGAGCTCCGAAATAAAAAGTTTCTGCGTGAAGTAGCGTTTCTGTGTGACATCACGAGCCACCTGAATGCGCTAAACCTGCAGCTTCAGGGGCGGGGCCGTGTCATCACTGACATGTACGCTACAGTGAGGGCTTTTAAAACCAAGCTGCGCCTGTGGGAGACGCAGATTCTTCAGGAAAACTTGAGCCATTTCCCGCACTGCCAAACAATGAAAGAGCAGGTCGCTGCCGCTGTTTTCCCAACTAGACAGTTTACTGAAAAACTCGGCATACTTGGTGCTGACTTCACACGGTGATTTGCCGATTTTGAAGCCCAAAAAAGCAGGTTTGAACTGCTCAGTAATCCATTTGCAGCTGACGTGGAAAGCGCACCATCAAACCTGCAAATGGAGCTGATCGAGCTCCAATGTAGTGACACACTGAAGGCAAAATATGAGTCTGTGGGCGCTGCAGAGTTTCCACGTTTCATCCCCGACACAATGCCCCATCTACGCTCCCAGGCTGCTCAAACGCTCTATGTTTGGCAGCACATACTTGTGTGAACAGCTGTTCTCTTTGATGAAGATAAACAAAACTTCACACAGGACTCGTCTTACTGATGAACACCTTCACTCAATCCTGAGGATTTCCTCAGCTCAGAGCCTGACCCCAGACATTGATGAACTTGTAACCAAGATAAGACACCAAGTATCTGGCTCAGACAAGTGAGCATCACAGAGCAGCAAACGATGCTTTGACACAGTTTCAGTTTTTAATGCAGTTTAATATTTGCATTTTGTTCTCTTGCTACTACAGGACATTTGATAAAGGCAGTATATTGTAAAATGTGTTACTAAACAAAAAAGCAGCAGATAACGTCTATAGTCTGGATATAGTCTCTTAGATGCTAGTCTGGTTGAGTTTCTAGAAGTCCTTCTCTGTCACACATAGCTAGATGAATACAGAATACAGATTCATGTCTTTAGTTTGTATTTGATGAGCCCTTAAAAGTAAAACATTACATTTTAAATACCAAAACTGTTCTCTGATCCTCAGCACCCCAGCTGGTCTGTGTGTTTGGGGGGAGCTGTGTGCTACCTTGTCACTTCCAGCCAGACATTGAGGTCATCCACTGGGTCAAGAAGAATGGCGTGTATGCTGCAGTCCACTCCTTCTTCCACAATGAGAGCCAACTGAATGACCAGAGCTCTCTGTACCAAGGAAGGACGTCTCTGTTCTTTAATCAGATCTCTGGGGGCAACGCATCCCTACGACTGTCCAAGGTGAACCTCCAGGACCAGGGCAGGTACCTGTGTTACACCAGCACTTCAACCAACAACAAGGAGACCTTCATCACCCTGACAGTGAGAGGTGAGTTGAACTGCTGTATCCTATTTAACTAAAACATTGTCATCATGCAACTGGCCGGTAGGTCCAGCCCATAAAGGTATCATATCTGCATATCATGTGATGCAGATATCTGTAGTCGTTATGTTCTTTCACTAGGCATCTCAAGCAGTTGTGTATTTGGTATTTGTTTCATAAAGAACACAATTACAAAGATCAGTAACTCAGGTCAGGGTCCACTGGCATCTCTTTACAGACTGAAATATTACCCTTGAAGCTGAGACCTGAGTTTGGTTCTATAACAATGTATACAATTTGCAATGTTCCCATGGCAGTGGTGTGTGTATTTTGGTATATTTTCTTAGGTATCGTTCATGGTTTTGTTAGTATTAACAAGTAACTAACATCAATGCAGCAAACCAAATGAACCAAGTTAACTATGAGTTTATTGTTTAGGCACACTGTCACCTGTAAGTCTGGAGGAATCTACCCAAGACCAGAGCTCACCTGGTCCGTCAGCCCTCACCTGGCCACTACCCTCCAGAACACAACCGAGGTCCATGAAGACGACCGGGGACTCTTTGACATCAGTGGCTCATTAAGGACCATTTCCAATGACACAGAATGGGCCTACAGCTGCTCAGTCCAAAGTGAACGCAGTGCAAGGAAAGCCACGATGAGGCAAATCCGTAAGTCTTTTAATATCAAGTGTAAAGTGTAAAGTGTCTGGTGAGATCCAATTTGCAGTGGCTTTAACTTAATGGGAACTGTCACGCTCCCTACTTTCTAACATATCGTTTTTCTTTATATGTGTATCGTGAAAAAATTGCAGTCTGTAACATCTAATCCTTTTCCGCAAAAAAAAATCACAGCAACGTTGGACCACTGATGTCATCAGTCTGGGATTTGCATTTTCCATTGTCCCAATTTAGAAAAATGTTGTCACTGGTCCAATTTCTGAGCAAATTTCACAACAATATCTTGTGTATGTCTGTCCATCCACTCGTCTGTCTGTCTGTCCATCCACTCGTCTGTCTGTGTGGACTTTGAATGATCTCCCCATGTTGATGTGGGTTTCCTCCGGGTTCAAGTTGTAGCAGATGGCGCTGCTACCTGCCACTACAGTGGCGTCCTTGGACTCCCGATAACAAAGACAGGATGATGAGAAATCAGTTCATTGCTGAGTTTAGAAAGTTTGAACAAGACCCACAGGTGTGCAGCCTCACCCGGCAGCCCCAGAGTCTAATCAGTCTGACTCAGGCCAGATGAGGCTGCTTCAACCAGCCACCAACCACACACACACACACACACACACATTAACACTCCTGCCCTGCGAATAACCAAGGCAAGGGCACTACATCTAGAGTTGGTTCCCAGGGACTATCCTATGGCAGCCCACCTCTCCAAGCTTCCAGCTAGGATAGGTTAAATGTAGAGGATGAATTCCCCATGGGGGATTAATAAAGTATATCATATCTGTCTGTCTATCTATTTCAGCTCCAATGCAAAGTGCTTCATATCGTGAGGTGTCACTTCCTTGTAACGGCTCGGCGCTCTGTGACATCACTTGGACCTTCAAGCTCAACCAAACCATCCTTACAAAACCAGCAGGAGGTAGACTGCAGGTGGAAAAAGAGTGGGAGCCACGTGTAAAAGAACTGTCAGAATCAGGTAGACTCCTGCTGTATGTGACCTCATCAGCCGAGAGTCAAGGGACGTACACGTGTGCTCTCAGTTACCCAGAGGAAACAGACGTGACCACCATTGAACTGATACTGGAGGACCATGATGGAGGTAGGCTCTCTCTCTGAAAATACAGAAGCTAATTTGTGTAGTGTAAGGTCTATTTATGGCACCGTGGTACAAACAAGGACCATTGGGCAAAGAGTCCACTAAAATATATGTATAATAATACATATATTATGTAAATAATGTCTAAATATATGTATCAGTTGCTTGATAAAATATTACATTCACGTTATATCACAATGTAATGTAATGTGGGCGGCCTGAGACCCGAGACTTTTTGCCGACGACGGCTTCCTGTAATTGTGCGTGTGACAATAAAGAACTTGAACACTTAGATGTATTCTCCACTTACTGCTAACATGTATCAACATTCTCATTTCAGAGAGATCTCGGCTTCTTCCTGTGTTGCTCATCCTCCCGGTTATCATATTCATAATTATTGTGTATGTATGTATAAAAAGTAAGACAATTTTATTTACACATTTTGTTCACTGGGATTATGGTCTCGGGAAACCCTTGGTAACATCTCAACATATCTTTTCTCCGACAGAAAACATGAAACCCGGGTCAAAAGAGTTGAACCGTGAGAACAACTCAGGGACTGAGTTCACTCTCGTGAGTGCCCTCTAGTGTTGGTCTGGTGTCAGTTGTTGTGTTGATGTTTTCAATACTGATGGGACCGGGTAGTGTTGGAAATCAAATGTATCAACATCTCTATAATCACTTTTTTGTTTTACTCTCAGACCCGTGTTGACGGAGCTCCTCAGGAAACAGAGGGAATGTTACAACCTGAGACGTCAATTGTCTGCGGAGACGTCAGCCGGGTCGTCAGCCGTCATCGCAGTTCTTCCTCCCTGCGTTCACAGCCCTCGTCCAAGTAGCCACGCCCCCTTATCACATCCCGCATTCCTGTCATCGTTTCCCAGCCCTCGTCCTGATAGCCACGCCCCCTTGTTAGTTCTCCCCCGCAGCTGCAGCGCATCACCGTGATCTTCCCCCTCATGTTTTCCTGCCCTCTGATTGGCTGCCTGGGACCTCATTGTTGCCACCTGTTATGTTCCTTGTGTTTAAATAGGCGGCGTCTTCTTTTGTTCGGGGCCAGTTCATTATATACTGTTTCGTTGTTTGTTAGGCTCGTACTTGTTTGATGTGTATGAACAAGTGTCATGTTTCCACGTCATGCCACCATCAGGTTTTTGTAGTTAGGTCTTTAGCTTTTGAGGATTTTTGTATTACTGCATTTTTCCAGTAAGGACACAAAGTTGTGTGTACTCATTTGAGTTTAAGTGAATTAAAGTTTAGTGTTACAAATAAATGATCGCTATTTTTGAGGATCATCAGCTGGCTAAGTCGGACATTTAAGTTGGCAGGTGCTAGGCTATACCGGCCGTTTTTCCTGAGACCATCGCATGTGAGTCAACGACGAGGGATACCTTTTCCACACCTGAGAGAAGGTGGACGGTCTTGGTATGAGGAGCGCGCGGTGGAGGCAGTTGGTTGGCTTCCCGCTCCAGACCCTGGATGAGCTGCGGTAGAGGGAACGGGCCTTAGTCCATCCACATGGCCAACTAAAGGGTACCCACGCTGGGGTTTAAAACCCCGGGTCTTTTTGGTTTGGTTTTATTGGCCACAGTGTTTTGTTATGCAATGGATGTGTGTATTTTCTATGCTGATGCGATTCTATTTTTTTTTCTATTTCAATTTTTTTTCTATTTTCTATATTTTTTTATTCAATTTTTATCAATTTTTATCTTATTTTTATAACTGCTGTCTGTCGTCGGGTATTGCACATAAGATTTTCACCCACTGCTTTAAACTTAAATAAATGTAAACTTTTACATGAAGTATTTGTGTTGAATATGGGTTTAGATTAAATTGAGCCTATGATGAGTAAAGTAGTTGGTGGTGATGCAATCAAATGAGTTGACATTTGAGGGATACAGTATTTATCAAGCAGTATTTTACATACATTATTTGAGGTGTAACTCAAAGTGGGGGCTCACACTTGATACTGGTAAATGTAAGGGAGGTAGATTATATAGCGTTTAATAATATGTATTTCCATAGGCTATCCCAGGCCTCTTGGACACCCTGTGCTAAACAGCCACCCTAGACATATATCCTGCCTGGTAACTCCCATTTAAGGTCCTCCCTTGTTGTGCATCATTCAGGTGTTCATGGTAATAGACTATAGTGATACACCTGTTTACATTTCAGTTTAGTGGGGTAGGTTACATTTCATTTACTTTTTCAATTTTAGATCGTAAACCTGAGCGTTCAGGTGCATGTGGTCAAGAGAAAGCTTGGCTGACCGTGACAAGGCGCTGTTTCTTTGGGTCGCGATTAGACAATTGACGTGATTTACGTGCATTACTGGTTTTACGTTATGATAGTATGTCTTATTTTAATTACCGTATTGACCCGAATATAAAAAAATATATATATTTTGAAGACCAAATCTTTTTTTTATAAAGAAAATAATTGTATTTGAAAATAATAACACACATCACACATTGTGTTCGAATTTGCCTAACTTGGCAAACAAAACAGGCTAGATAGATTGCAATAAAACGGTAGTGCAATAAAATAGTAGAGCAATGAAACAGAACATCAGTCTATTGGTCACATCACGTCTTCTCATTCAACTCGTCTTTTACATCGCTGGTTGTTCCTCTCACTGCCGCTATCGTCACTCACGGTGTCCGCTTCACGTCATCCTCGCTGCCATCCATGGCATTTGATACGCAGCATTTCTTAACCCATTAATGATGCTTTCTGGGGAAACGTCAGCCCATGCTTGCAAGATCCATTCACAGAGCAAACGTACTGCAGGCTTTTGGATTTTTCCAGACGGTGTCAGTGCGTGATTAGCAGCCAGGAGCCACTCTGTGGATCTCTTGCGCAGATGAACCTTGAATGGTTTGTTAACGACCACATCCAACACCTGCAGCTGGCTTGTCATTCCGCCCGGTATGATCACTAGGTCACCATTCAACTCTTTCACTTGCTTTTTGACTGGCGTTTTGAAGTGTCCACGGAAAGCATCCAGAATCAACATGTTCCTCTTCTTTCTGAGTCCCCCACGCCGTCTGCCCCACACCACCTTGAGCCAGTCCACCACAAGCTCCGTCTCCATCCAGCCCTTTGCCTGGGCGCGTACGGTAATCCCCCACGTACGGGGGAAGTTTTGTCCCATCTGCGAGGTGCGTTAACATGAGTTACTCGGCTCTTCTCATTTCCAGTAGATCAGTAGATCACTGATTTGTCGCCTTTCTTATGCACAGTGACAGATGTTGGCATGTCAAAATACACAGGCGTTTGATCAGCATTGCCCATCTGATCAAGGGGGTATGAGTGCTTCTTCCTTAACTTGATCACATATCGCTGATAAGACAGTAGCTTCTCTCTGAAGTCTGAGGGCAGGCGCTGGGCTTGTCCTGCGTCGCAATGACAGGTGTCTTCGTTTATCACCATTATCTTAAAATTGGCATCGTAACTTCGTCTCTCCCGTTTATTAACTTGCCCTACTTTTGAGCCACTTTTTTCAAGTTAGTCGCTGTGTCTCCATTTCTATCTCTCCAGGTAGCTGTTTTTATGTACTGTTACTTTAAGACTTTGAGTTACTTTGATAGTGTCGCGCGGTGTCTCGGAACACTCGTTTGGCGCGATCTGTTGTAGCGCAATTAATTAGATGTGCAATTACGGTACATCGAAAGTCTAAACCCTGATTATAAGACGACCCCTCTTTTTCAGATTTTTTTTCTAGGAAAAAAATATATGTCTTATATTCGGGTCAATACGGTAAATAGAGATTAACATACTTTACACAAAATTCAAAGCTCACTCAATTTCAATTATGTTAGATTTGTTCGATAGCACAAGCCACTGTGCATGACACTTCTATTCCGATTTTCATCATTGTTACGCCCCCTGATGGCTCGGAGTGGGAAGGCGCAACATAAGGCAACAGGTTTGGGTAGGTGAGGGTGTAGTCACACAAAACCTGGAAACGGGTATACAATTAAAGAAAGTATTTATTAACAAACAGTAACACAGGGAACAACGAGGACTACAGTGGCACCAAAGAAATGAAAAGAACATAACCCCACCCCCCTTTTACAGGTGTCAAGCACCCAAAAGTACAGCGGGTGGTGCTCACTCTTACCTAGGGTTTCTAACAAAAAGGTAAACCTACGTGGATGTAGTATGTAGACCCCAGGGTATCTTACCTGTCCTCGAAGCCCCTGTGTACTCAACAAAATAATTAACATGTGACAAAAGAACCAAAGTAGGCTGTTAACAACTAAATAATATAACAAAGGTGTAATATTATTAAGGTTGAATCAAAAGGGTCAACAAACAGACAAAACTAGCCAAATACCAACAATCTTAAGTAGAGCTCTGCCACTGCTCACAACACAACATACCAGCAACTCTACACAACACCAACCCTCTCTCCTGACAGGAAACAAACAAGGGACTATATAAAGGGGACTGGCTGATTGGAGATCTGGATCAGGTGTGGATGAATGATTGGATGATTGAAACCAGGTGTGCACATCTGTGAAGTGGGAGAATGGAAACAGGAGGGGGAGACAAAACAGCAAAACAAACCAACACCACACAACAGAACACAACACAACACATGTACAACATACATACATAAAAGTCATACAGAACACTGTACGTAACAATCATGAATGGATTAATCGCTAACTATGTATGTTTCGTCTAAACAATGCTTCTTCCTCCTCAGATCACAATCGGATTCCATTCTCTTTAGCTTATCTGCTAAAATGACCCACTAATACATTGTCAACATTTATAGTAAGGCACCTAAGTGATACTGAAATGAAGTCTAACTTTGTGAATGGTGTCTGGGTGAAGCACAGTTCAATACAATATAATGCACAGTTTACACCAACACACACAGTGTTCTTTATGAAATGTGCTACTAAATAATACTTTGGAATCTGACTTCTTCCTGATGTGAGCAGCATGGCCATCCCCAATTTGGTACATTCCTACACAGCAAACTATGCATAGCAGAATTTATACGAGCATTGTTGGCAAGTCTCTAACACTGTAACACACAACGCAGTTTTTAGTTGTAGCTGAAGAAATGATGGTGAACTTAAAATTTTGCATTCCTCAGTAATGGGGGGGGAGACACTCATACCGAAGCCAAAACTTGTGTTAAATACTTAGGCTCAGAAGGGCTGCTCGGAGAGAGACGCTACTTGGTGCTTGAAAAGAAAGGCGACATTGTCAATTCCATCTTCTGTGGTAAAATGGACGCCAAACTCAGGGTGATCCAATGTGCTGCTGTTGATGTCCTAAACTAACACAGCCGTATAACACAGCCAGGCCGGACAGGGAATTCAGGAACTATTGTCTATTATAAGGAGTGTTGTGTCATTGTTGGATGCCGTCAAGGAAAGAAACATGTTCCGTCTCAATTTTGTGGCTGTCCACCAAGCGCTCATTCATGGTGGTAAGAGTGGGCAGGAGTCTCTTTTCTGATTTCTTGATTTGTACTGATTTCTACGAGACCAGGTCCACTTCACACTTCACACCAATATACCCTCGCACCAGGTCTAATGATGTCACAGGGATGCTAGTGTACTGACTGCTCTCTTAAACTAGCTTTAACCTGCCCAGCATGCACCAGGGTATTCTATCAATGGATCTAGACCGCTATTGTTACTTAATTGTTACGTAATTGTTATGGTGTAATAAAGGTCCATTCTAATTAAAAAACACATTTCAATAAGTTAACTCCACAAGCAACTAAAAGTCTGCGGTATGCAGGTTACTTTGAAGGCTTTTAATTTTTCTGTGAATTTATTGTGTAGCGGGAACATGGCCCCTATACATTTAACTTCTTAACACTACTAAAACGTCCCTTTTTAGATAAAACCATACTATGGTTTTATGTAATTATCTAATCAAATAAAAGCGGTCTGAAACGATCAAGGAGAATGTGAAATCTTATGCCATCTTATGTCTCCATAGCATCTGTAACTGGATTATGGACTTCCTGACCGACAGGCCTCAAGTGGTGAAGATTGGGAACAACATCTCATGCACTCTGGTCCTCAACTCCGGAGCACCCTAAGGCTGCTGCCTCAGTCCCCGGCTGTACTCGCTTTACACACATGACTGTACTGCCACGCACAGCAATTATCAAGTTTGCAGACGACACGACAGTCATCGACCTGATAAGCGAGGGCGATGAAACGGAGTACAGAGATGAGGTGGTCCAGCTGACGGGATGGTGTGAGGACAACAGCCTCGCACTGAATGTCAGCAAGACCAAGGAGCTCATTGTGGACTTCAGGAGCCACCGGGGCAGCCACTCCACCATCAGCCTAGACGGGACTCCGGTGGAAGTCTTCAACTGCTTCCATTTCCTAGGACTATAGATCTCAGACGACCTGCCGTTGACCCTCAACACGGAGGTCATGCTGAAGAAGGCACACCAGCGCCTCTATGCCCTGCGGTGCCTTAGGAGAAGCGGCATAGGCCAACGGTGGCTGGTGGACTTCTACCGTGGCACCGTAGAGAGCGTCCTGACCAGTGGCGTCACTGTGTTGTACGGCCACACCACTGCACAGGACAAGAAAGCCTACCAGAGGTCGTCAGGACGGCGGAAAAGATCACCAGGTGTGCGCTTTCCAGGTGCGCTTCCATGCATTGAGGAGATCTTTACAACCATATTTCGGAATGAGGCCATCTCCAACACAAAGGACTGCAACCACCCTGGGCACCATCTCTTCTCCCCCCTACGGTGCGGTTGCTGGTCCCGCAGCATCCGTACCTTAAGGACTACCAGGTTTAAGGATAGTTTTTATCCACAGGCAGTGACCTACTGAACTGCTAGGAGTGCTGCTACTATCATAACATTGTCATCCATATTACATTATACTTTTGCTGGACTTTCTGGACTCATCACAGTCACTGCTCTGTACTGCACTGTATTCATGATGCTGCTGCACTACTGGCACGCCTTTTAAATGCTTGTTGCACAATTCAACACATGTATATGGCATCCTTTAGTCACTTTATTGTTATTTTTATTGTTCTTTATATTTTGTACAGTATTGTTATAGTATAGTGTTGCTTAGATTAGATTAGATTCGATTATATTCAAATCGATTGTCATTGCACAGCACAAATACAGTACCTCGAAAATAATTTGGCATCTAACCAGAGTGCAAATGTTGCAGAAAAGTGCATGGTGAAATATAATGTACAGTTATTGAATAATATGTTAAAACAGTTGATCAGGGGTATGCAGTTGTATCAAAAGATAAATATATATAAATGTATATACGGCAGGTAGTGAGCAGGGGTGTGTATGTGTAGTTATATCAACAGTTGAAGATTACTACTATGACTATCATACAGGTATGTAAACAATAAATTAAAAAAAAACTTTAAATATGTAAACTAGAGGTAGAGGTAGGGAGTTATGATACAGTGCAAGGCCGTTGAAGACATTGATGGTGAAAGGGTGAATGTCAGCAGAGTTCAGAGTTCGTATGTTGGGCAGCAGAAGGGGGGGGGGCATCGGGGTCATTGTGGTCCAGAGTTCAGAGAGATGACAGCTGAGGGGCAGAAGCTGTTCCTAAGCCTGCTTGACTTGGAACAAAGGTTTCTATAGCGCCTCCCGGAGGGGAGGAGGGTAAACAGTCCATGGTTGGTGTGAGAGGTGTCTTTGACAATTAGTTGTGCCTTCCTCAGACACCGTTTGTGGTGGGTAGTGGGTATTGCAGGGAGGGGTAGTCCAGCGATGCATTGGGCAGTTTTCACCTCCCTCTGCAGTGCTTTCCGGTCAGAAAGCACCGCTAGAGGGTTGATCCGGTTTCTTCTCTCTGTTATTATCTGCCCTGTTTTAGAACAGATCCTTTCTGAGGGGACTGAACAGGCTACATTGCACAGTCGCCGTGCCATGACCTTCACAAGTCGTGGGTACACTGAAGGCTTGGACTCCCACCAGCTCAGCGGGTCTGCGGTTCTTGGGATAAGAGGCTCCTCCAGATAGGACCTTACTTCCAGCATAGCATCTGCTGAGGGATTCCTTCTTGCAATGTCTTCTGTTGCTCTCGCATCAAAGAGCCTCCAAACAGCAGACATTTGTGGCTCCACTTCTGGTGCCCTTGCTCCCTCTTCTCCCTCTTGGCCTCCTGGTGGTTGAGCTGGCTGGCTGCTGAGGTCGCATCGAGCTGCTGCTGCTGCTGCTGTTACTCTCTGAAGAGCCTCATCAACAGCGCAGTTCTCATTAAAGGCCAGCCTTTTGAACCTTGGATCGAGTACAGTAGATTCTGAGAGGACAGTGTTGTAGTCCATTCTGTGGAACTTTCTGTCCATCGACGTTGAGAGAGCAGTCACCAACTCTGTCACTTTGCTCTTGGTCACTTGTGTCTGGTTGTAGGCTGTGATGCAGACCCCTGCAGAGGAGCAGCATTTTGGAGGATGTCACATGGCTGAAAAAAGAGAAAACAGTAACTCAGAAAATGATGCTTTGTTTTATTATGTGGTATATGGACAAAGTTTATTCTTGTTTAATATTACTGACATTCACATCTAAAATGTTCCTTAATATGTTACTATATAATAATAAATAATATAATAACAACTGTCAAATGTACCTCTCTGAGCTGATTTCCACAGTGACCTGCTCAAAGGGTTCCAAAACAGTGCAGGTCTCCTGTAGTGCCTCCCATTCTCTTGATCCAGAGCATCAATATGTGCATTGATAAGGGCCAGGGTAGAGATGATTGATCCTTTGACTCCAGAACCCGTTTCAGCATGTACAATGTAGAATTCCACCTTGTGACACAGTCTTGTTTGAGCCTCAGCTCAGGCATATCCATTTGGTGCTGAGTAGACTTCAACTTCTCTGTTGCTCTTGTGCTCTTATGGAAGAATTCTACCATCCCCTTCACTTTGTCAAGAGTGGCCTTCATGACCTTCAGGGCATCTCTTACCATCAGGTGGATGGTATGCACGAGACATGGGTGGTGGGTCCATTTCAAGAGTTGAATGGCTTTGGTTATGTTAGCTGCATTGTCACTAACACAGCAAGCCACTTTATTTTCAATGTCCCACTCTTTCGTCACTCTTTTTGTCACTCTCAGATTTCTGAAGTGTGTCTGTCGCTAAACTCAAAACTGTCCATAAGACAGGCCACCGTTTTATAATTTTCTATAAAGTGACATGTAACAGACATGAAAGAGGTGGTGGTTCTTGATGTCCAGCAATCAGTGGTAAGGCAAACTGCAGTAGCTTCCTTAACCCTGGCCTGCAGTGAAGCACGCTCTCTATCATACAGTCTCAGAATGATGTTTTGAGAGTGTTTTCCTGCTTGGAGGAACATACATTGGATTGAGAGCCTGTGTGAAGCTTCGGAATCCCTTGTCCTCCACAATTGAAAATGGTTGGAAATCACTTGCAATCATTTTGGCCAATTCTTCATCCACTATGTTGTCTAGCTGGGGTCATTCATTGCCTTTGATATAAATTGTCTTATTGAGGTCTGTGTAGCTGTTGGTGTTTGGGTACCTGACGCATGGGGGGTAGATCCTGTAGCTGCAGCAGCAACAGGTGGAGTAGACCACTGGCAGAAGCAGGCAGTCTGCCTTTTTTCTTCCAACTGAACTGTTGGATGCACAGTTCTCAAGTGCCTGTGGAGGTGGTTTGTGGACCCTGCTCTATATGAGAGCTTCATGCTGCAAATTCTGCCTTTGTGTTTGCACAATTGTTAAAATGCAGCCAAATGCTGCTTCTTTTCCTACTTTCACTCATCTTATTAGCGCGACGCAAACTGACACTTCCCCGTGTGTTCTCCTCTCCCTCTGTTAGCAACCAGCACTGAGCACGCGCCGCCCCTCCTCCTTATCTATCCTCACGTGACGCACAGCATGCGCGTGACATTCAGTCACTGCGTCTACACGGAGCACCCATAAATAAATAAATAAATAAATAAATAACGGCTCGTTCGCGGGTGCGAGCCGGAGCCCGTCGTTCACTAAAAAGAGTGTCGCGTCGTTCGCGACCGACCCATCACATATGAGATATATGAGAGGTGCATCTAGCCCACTGCCAACCCCGACAGTTCAGAACATGACAGAACTGGACATGCGTCTGATTGTGTTTCTTATGGCGATGGTCCTCGTTCCTGGAGGTAAGCTTAACTAAATATAAACCGTGTTTCTGGACCTCAGACCTAATAGACCTACCAATAATGATTATTTTGTTTGTTTTTAATGCAGGACACTTGAACTAGCAGCGAAACACACACTAAGATATAGAAAATAATACGATAAAATCCAACATTAAAACATTAATTAAAATAAAAACTCATTTCTGCATATATTTACTCAACGCTTTAATGGCTTTGCTGTTGCTGCACCAATAAACCACCACATCCACTGTCGTGGTAGGCGTCATAATCATCATAATCATAATGCGTCTCTGGTATTGTTCAGGGGGCCGGGCCAAATGTGGAGGCGGGCCGTATCCGGCCAGCGGGCCTTAGTTTGGGGACCACTGCCATATTCCATCTTGTTCATTTGTTCGTTCACTTCGTGTTTTTTTTTTAAATTATTGGTTTCTCAGAAGACTTATTCAAGTGCTTTGTGGGCAGGATCGAGCTCTAGCCGTACCGTCTCCGATTGTCCGCAGACGATTGACGTCTCAGGTTGTAACATTTCCTCTGTTTCCTGAGGAGCTCCGTCAACACGGGTCTGAGAGTAAAACAAAAAAGTGATTATAGAGATGTTGATACATTTGATTTCCAACACTACCCGGTCCCATCAGTATTGAAAACATCAACACAACAACTGACACCAGACCAACACTAGAGGGCACTCACGAGAGGGAAGTCAGTCCCTGAGTTGTTCTCACGGTTCAACTCTTTTGACCCGGGTTTCATGTTTTCTGTTGGAGAAAAGATATGTTGAGATGTTACCAAGGGTTTCCCTAGACCATAATCCCAGTGAACAAAATGTGTAAATAAAATAGTCTTACTTTTTATACATACATACGCAATAATTATGAATATGATAACCAGGGGGACGAGAAACACAGGAAGAAGCCAAGATCTCTCTGAAATGAGAATGTTGATACATGTTAGCAGTAAGTGGAGAATACATCTAAGTGTTCAAGTTCTTTATTGTCATACGCACAATTACAGGAAGCCATCGTCGGCAAAAAGTCTCGGGTCTCAGGCCCCCCAACAATGAATATAATAAAATATCAATATCAAAATCTAAAGTACAATAGAAATAGAAATATATACAAAAATATACATATAATGTGTCACTTCAAAGTGTGTGACTAGATGTACATTACATTGTGATATAACGTGAATGTAATATTTTATCAAGCAACTGATACATATATTTAGACATATTATTTACATAATATATGCATTATTATACATATATTTTAGTGGACTCTTTGCCCAATGGTCCATGTTTGTACCACGGTGCCATTGCACGACACAAATTAGCTTCTGTATTTTCAGAGGGAGAGCCTACCTCCATCATGGTCCTCCAGTATCAGTTCAATGGTGGTCACGTCTGTTTCCTCTGGGTAACTGAGAGCACACGTGTACGACCCTTGACTCTCGGCTGATGAGGTCAAATACAGCAGGAGTGTACCTGATTCTGACAGTTCTGTTACACGTGGCTCCCACTCTTTTTCCACCTGCAGTCTACCTCCTGCTGGTTTTGTAAGGATGGTTTGGTTGAGCTTGAAGGTCCAAGTGATGTCACAGAGCGCCAAGCCGTCACAAGGAAGTGACACCTCACGATATGAAGCACTTTGCATTGGAGCTGAAATAGATAGACAGACAGATATGATATGCTTTATTAATCCCCCATGGGGAATTCATCCTCTACATTTAACCTATCCTAGCTGGAAGCTTGGAGAGGTGGGCTGCCATAGGATAGTCCCTGGGAACCAACTCTAGATGTAGTGCCCTTGCCTTGGTTATTCGCAGGGCAGGAGCGTTAATGTGTGTGTGTGTGTGTGTGTGTGTGTGTGTGTGTGTGTGTGTGTGTGTGTGTGTGGTTGGTGGCTGGTTTAAGCAGCCTCATCTGGCCTGAGTCAGACTGATTAGACTCTGGGGCTGCCGGGTGAGGCTGCTCACCTGTGGGTCTTGTTCAAACTTTCTAAACTCAGCAATAAACCAAAATCATCCTGTCTTTGTTATCGGGGGTCCAAGAACGCCACTGTAGTGGCAGGTAGCAGCACCATCTACTACAACTTGAACCCGGAGGAAACCCACGTCCACATGGGGAGATCATTCAAAGTCCACACAGACAGATGAGTGAATGAACAGACACAATATATTGTTGTGAAATTAGCTCAGAAATTGGACCAGTGACAATTTTTCGAAATTGGGACAATGGAAAATGCAAATCCCAGACTGATGACATCAGTGGTCCAACGTTGCTGTGATTTTTCTTAGCGGAAACGGAGTAGATGTTAGACTTTTTTCACGACACACAAAGAAAAACGATATGTTAGAAAGTAGGGAGCGTGACAGTTCCCATTAAGTTAAAGCCACTGCAAATTGGATCACACCAGACACTTTACACTTGACGTGTTGCCATTTTGATATTAAAATCCTTACGGTTTTGCCTCATCGTGGCTTTCCTTGCACTGTGTTCACTTTGGACTGAGCAGCTGTAGGCCCATTCTGTGTCATTGGAAACGGTCCTTAATGAGCCACTGATGTCAAAGAGTCCCCGGTCGTCTTCATGGACCTCGGTTGTGTTCTGGAGGGTAGTGGCCAGTCGAGGGCTGACGGACCAGGTGAGCTCTGGTCTTGGGTAGATTCCTCCAGACTTACAGGTGACAGTGTGCTTTAGTAGCATAATGTCCACTCTAGCAACAAGAGCTGAAACAACATTAAAACAATAAACTCATAGTTAACTTGGTTTGCTGCATTGATGTTAGTTACTTAAGGCCCCGTCACACCATAACGTTCTGGTCAGCGTTCTATGAACGTTGTAATCGTTCAATTTTCGAGCGTTCTAGGGTGAGCGTGTACATCTGGCGTGTGACTAACGTGTGACTAACGCACGAATTAGCGTGTGACTAACGCATGAGGAGCGTGTACCAGTGACCACGTAAGACACCCCTGAAAACTATTAGTGTGTGCTGACGTGTCACTGTGTTCAAACGGGTATAAAACGCGGGGAAATCACAGTGGATTCAGTTGTTCTTGTCACGAGTGGATTGTTCGGTGGGACGCAGACCAAGACCCAGTGGAGCTATAACAGAGCTTTACTTCAAGCAAACAACACAAGAGAGTGATCAGGGACAGTCCAGGGGTCTGGGTACCGGGAGGTCGATCCGCGGAGTACCGGCAGGTAGTAGACCGGCGAGAGTCCCGTCCCGGGACGGGAGAGCAGTCTGGGTACCGGGAGGTCGAGTAGCGACAGGTACCAGACATGAAATTATAATTACCGGGGAGCTCGTATAGACCGGCGTAACGCGAGACAGGCGGGTGACGCGAGATAGGTAAAGGATCTGGATCTCCGGGACATCAGCGTGGCGATTCCGTCCAGAATGTCCGACGTAACATGATCAAAGTATGACGTACGACCTAACCCCGGGGGAACGGGAAGCCAGGGTCGATAGACCCCAGGTGAGGGGATTAGCAATCAGCCACGGCAATTGCTGACAGGTGTGTGTGTGTGCGCCTCCAGCGCACGTGGCTTGGCCACGCCCCCTGACAACCACCGTAACCGTGACAGTTCTTCTGGATATTGTACAGTGCACATCATGCCGCCAAGAGGGAAAAAGCGTGTGAGGGGGCTACTGCTAAACTCCATCTCCATCTCCATGTCGTCTGTACTCTATCTCCAATCCGAAAATAGGCACACAATGTCGGATGTGTGTATGACTAAAAGCACTGGTCCTGACCCACACACACACACTAATAACAACCAAGTAACGCTAGGGTAACGACTGACTAACAATAGCCGAACGCGTGCAACGTTCTCCGACGATCACCGACGATTACCAGCATTCACCCAACGCTCTTCTGGCGCTATGCCAGCGACCACTGACGATTACCAACGTTTCCTCAAACGCTGACCAGAACGTTATGGTGTGACGGGGCCTTTACTAATATGAACAAAACCATGAACTATACCTAAGAAAATATACCAAAATACACACACCACTGCCATGGGAACATTGCAAATTGTACACTTTTTATAGAACCAAACTCAGGTCTCAGCTTCAAGGGTAATATTTCAGTCTGTAAAGAGATGCCAGTGGACCCTGACCTGAGTTACTGATCTTTGTAATTGTGTGCTTTATGAAACAAATACCAAATACACAACTGCTTGAGATGCCTAGTGAAAGTACATAACAACAACTACGAGATATCTGCATCACATGATATGCCGATATGACACCTTTATGGGCTGGACCTACCGGCCAGTTGCATGATGACAATGTTTTAGTTAAATAGGATACAGCAGTTCAGCTCACCTCTCACTGTCAGGTTGACGAAGGTCTCCGTGCGGTTGGTTAAAGTGCTGGTGTAACACTTGTACCTGCCCTGGTCCTGGAGGTTCACCTTGGACAGTCGTAGGGATGCGTTGCCCTCAGAGATCTGATTATGGAACAGAGATGTCCTTCCCTGGTACAGAGGGCTCTGGTAATTCAGTTCTTTCTCATTGCGGTAGAAGAAGTGGACTGGAGCAATCACGCCATTTGTCTTGATCCATTCGATAACAGTAATGTCTGGCTGGAAGTGACAGGGCAGCACACAGCTCCCCCCAAACACACAGTCCAGCTGGGTTGCTGAGGATCAGAGAACAGTTTTGGTAGTTAAAATGTAATGTTTTACTTTTAAGGGCTCATAAAATACTAACTAAAGACATGAATCTGTAATCTGTATTCATCTAGCTATGTGTGACAGAAAAGGACTTCTAGAAACTCAACCAGACTAGCATCTGAGAGACTATATCCAGACTATAGACGTGTTATCTGCTGCCTTTTTGTTTAGTAACACATTTTACAATATACTGCCTTTATCTTTACCACTCTGCTTTTTGATTTCGTTCTCTCATATTCTGACATCATGTGTTAATCTTTAATGGCGCCAGAGCAGAAACCTTCTGTCCTGCTCATCAACAGGGCCTAGGTGGGTCTGGTAGTTTATTGGTGCAGCAACAGCAAAGCCATTAAAGCGTTGAGTAAATATATGCAGAACTGAGTTTTTATTTTAATTAATGATCGCTCAAGGTTTTAATGTTGGATTTCATTGTATTATTTTCTTAGTCTAAGTCTTTTCTAAGTCTTAGTGTGTGTTTCGCTGCTAGTTCAAGTGTCCTGCATTACAAGCAAAATAATCATTATTACATTTACATTTACATTTAGGGCATTTGGCAGACGCTTTTATCCAAAGCGACTTACAAGGAGTACATTAGTTGAAGCAGAGCTATACGCATAACGCTGAGGTACGCAAACATAAAAATAGAGCAGTTCACAAGCATTCATATTAACAAGATGAATAACACCATTTCGTACTGCTAGGTCACCTGCTTAAGTAGCTGTGATAAGAGCGTGTTATCAACATTAAGGATATACACTTGCTAACATATACAACATGCTAAGAGCTATTAATGTCAGGACTTAAGCAAGTTTAGGGGTTTCACAAAGGAGAAGGAGGGTTCAAGGAGAGTCCAGGTGGACTCTGAACAGGTGGGTCTGGAGTCTCTTGCGGAAGCTGGCGAGGGACTCTGCCGTCCTGACATGAGACGGGAGTTCATTCCACCACTGTGGAGCCAGAGCCGTGAAGAGCTGGGTCTTGGAAGAGCGAGGTTTGGTTGTCATCAGTGAAGGTCGAACAAGTCGCCTCATTATTATTAGGTCTGAGGTCCAGAAACACGGTTTATATTTAGTTAAGATTACCTCCAGGAACGAGGACCATCGCCTTAAGAAACACAATCAGACACATGTTCAGTTCTGTCCTGTTCTGAACTATCAGGGTTATATTCACGAGTGTTTTACTGGAGTGTTTAGACCTCTTCCGGGCTGTGAACGAAGGGGAGGCAAGAAGTACCGTATTGACCCGAATATAAGACGACCCCGATTATAAGACGACCCCTCTTTTTCAAGACTCATTTTTGGAAAAAAATAATAATAATAATTTTGAAGACCAAATATTTTTTTTAGAAAGAAAATCATTTTATTTGAAAATAATTATATCACACATTGTCTTCTCATTCAACTCGTCTTCTACATCGCTGGGTTGTTCCTCTCACTGCCGCTATCGTCACTCACGGTGTCTGCTTCCCCGTCTCCTCCCACATCACGTCATCTTCGCTGCCATCCATGGCATTTGATACGCAGCATTTCTTAACCCATTAATGATGCTTTCTGGGGAAACGTCAGCCCATGCTTGCAAGATCCATTCACAGAGCAAACGGCTTTTGGATTTTTCCAGACGGTGTCAGTGCGTGATTAGCAGCCAGGAGCCACTCTGTGGATCTCTTGCGCAGATGAACCTTGAATGGTTTGTTAACGACCACATCCAACACCTGCAGATGGCTTGTCATTCCGCCCGGTATGATCACTAGGTCACCATTCAAGTCTTTCACTTGCTTTTTGACTGGCGTTTTGAAGTGTCCACGGAAAGCATCCAGAATCAACATGTTCCTCTTCTTTTTGAGTCCCCCACGCCGTCTGCCCCACACCACCTTGAGCCAGTCCACCACAAGCTCCGTCTCCATCCAGCCCTTTGCCTGGGCACCTACGATAATCCCCCACGTACGGGGGAAGTTTAGTCCCATCTGCGAGGCGCGTTAACATGACAGTTACTCTTCTCGTTTCCAGTAGATCAGTAGATCACTGATTTGTTGCCTTTCTTATGCACAGTGACAGATGTTGGCATGTCAAAATACACAGGCGTTTGATCAGCATTGCCCATCTGATCAAGGGGGTATGAGTGCTTCTTCCTTAACTTGATCACATATCGCTGATAAGACAGTAGCTTCTCTCTGAAGTCTGAGGGCAGGCGCTGGGCTTGTCCTGCGTCGCAATGACAGGTGTTTGATGTCTCTGCTTCGTTTATCACCATTATCTTAAAATTGGCATCGTAACTTTGTCTCTTCTGTTTATTAACTTGCCCTACTTTTGAGCCACTTTTTTCAAGTTGGTCGCGGTGTCTCTCCATTTCTATCTCTCCAGGTAACTGTTTTTATGTACTGTTACTTTAAGACTTTGAGTTACTTTAAGTGTCGCGCGGTGGGAACACTCGTTTGGCGCGATCTGTTGTTGCGCAATTACATGTGCAATTACGGTACATCGAAAAGTCTAAACCCCGATTATAAGACGACCCCTCTTTTTCAGATTTTTTTCTAGGAAACAAAACCCGTCTTATATTCGGGTCAATACGGTTCTTCCGGACGTTATGAACGTTATGACTTTTACTTCCAGTCGTAGGGATGCGTTGCCCCCAGATATCTGATTAAGGAACAGAGATGTCCTTCCCTGGTACAGAGAGCTCTGGTGTTTCAGTTGGCTCTCATTGTGGAAGAAGGAGTGGACTGGAGTAATCGCGCCATTCTTCTTGGACCAGTGGATAGCAGTAATGTCTGGCTGGAAGTGACAAGGCAGCACACAGCTCCCCCCAAACACACAGACCAGCTGGGGTGCTGAGGATCAGAGAACAGTTTTGGTATTTAAAATGTAATGTTTTACTTTTAAGGTCTCATCAAATACGAACTGAAGACATGAATCTGTGATCTGTATTCATCTAGCTATGTGTGACAGAGAAGGACTTCTAGAAACTCAACCATCTGAGAGACTAAATCCAGACTCAGTGTTGGCTCGTCCATAGGGGCGCAGGGGCGCCGCCCCACCTGGTTGAGAGAGGAAAAAAAAAAAGATAGTTTTTTGATTTTAGATTTTTTGACCCCTAAAAATAAACTAAACATGTTTAAAATGAATAATAATTACTCATTTTAGTATGTTTGTGTTTAAAATGCACAATAACGTTAATATAGCAAATATAAATCATTGTTTTGTGCGTGCTATTCTCCCCCCTCGTTTGTCATTGACGTCACTCTCATAGAAATCTTCTTGCTGTATAAACATGCAGCTTGTGTCATTTGTATGTAAACGGTGTGGATTGGGGTTTTGTAAGTTTATCGTGGACACGTGCTTCCCCAATGCTAGCTACAGGGTCCTCCGTGTGTTTGTCTGCTAATATATGCTGTGGTCGAATGTATTAAGCATTTGTATTTTATTTAATTAGTTTAATTCAGAAGCATTTGTTAATGAGTCAGTTCGCGTCTTGCCGTCTGAGGAGAGGAGATTGAGACCCGTGTGTGTGGGAGAGACCTCATGTTGCAAGTTTGTTCTTGTTTTGATCTGTACAGGACACAGCCATTGTCCAGACGGTCTGCATGATTAAAAAAGCAACCAGTAGCTGTTTGTGGTCCATGTCCTTCATTCAACCAGCACAACAGAACACAACGCAGAAGGCGCAGAGGTCAACGGATGTGATAGACAGACTGTAGCAGTCCAGGCACACCCGTTACACTAGCTACCATGGATAATTATGTTAAATCCCTCAAAGCAACACCATTTGAAAGACGAACACTGCAAGAAAAACTCAGAGTGAAAGAGTTTGGACCTCATCAGCCTGACATCCGCATTCAGCAACCAGCAACAGACAGAGGAAGGCTATCTTGCCCTTCTCTCAAAGAGAGAAGGGCAACATTTACGTACAAATAGTAAAGCCGCAAGGTGGCATGGCTTTGAGCCACTTCACTGAGTTTTTATTTTTTATTTGATGGCACTGGCTATTTCTAATGTAAGTTTTTTGTAAGGCAAATTGTGTTATGTTCTATTAGGGCTCACTGCTCAGGTTCTTCCCCCAGGCCATCAGAACATTGAACACTGATCCCTCCACAGGTCACTTTAAACACATAAGAAAAGGTCACTTTAAAGGAAGGCGAAAAAGGTCACTTTAAGAAGAAAAAAACCTTGTTGTGTAGTGTACATAGGACCCAGAACCTATTAATTTGTAAACATTGTATTGCATTTTATCTCAGGACTTGTATCAGGTCTATTTTATTATCTATTTTGTTCTAATTACTTTTGCACAATCGAATGTAAGACCATATTTAGGTATTATTTTTGATGGCACACTGGGTAGTCTTTCTAATATAAGACCATATTTTTTTCTTATGTTTATTTTCTACTAGGTATTACTGTGTTCATAATTGCTAATTGAAGCACCATATAATAACATAAGTTTCAAGTTTGTTTATTATTTGTCACAACAAAATACAGAATACTTTATGATGAAATGCTTGTTTCTGTATGAGCCCCTGAGATTGTGTTACATACAGTAAAAATAAAGTAAGTAAAAAAAGAAATTAAGCAGTAAGTAAAGGAATGTTCAGTCAATATACATATATACAATACAGAGTAGAATGAGTAACAGTGAGGTTTATATTTATATGATTGTAGCAGGATAGACTGTTCAGCCCTATCACCACACGGGGCAACCTTTATAAAGAGGGGTCAGTGTCGCTCTTGCTCCCTCTTGCTCTTTGGCACGAAGGCCACTTCCGGGTTCCGCTGACGTGCTTTCTCCGCTGGCACCAGTGAGTTTGCAGTGGCTGCTGTTTGTTGTACACCTAGCATGACAATTAGCCTAAATACTAAATGCATCGCTGGTTGTAGACCCTTGCAGGGATCCTGCAGCCCATGTCTGCTGCCGCTGTAAATGAAGCTCTCCTGCTGTGTTTGTCTGAACTTGGCCTGATCGGTAGGTAGACCTTCTGCGTGTTTCATTCTTCCTGAATAATGTTAATGTAGTATTATTATCATCGTAACATCACCTTAAAATGTCTGCTAGGCTCTGCGCTGGAAGCGTGATCAAGAAGGACTGCTGTTTTGCCTCTACGTTTGGGTTGCATCCACGGCTACTACGAGTGTCTTGCCTGCCTGACTGAGTGTTGCCTGGACGGCTGGTCTGCCCTCACGGCTGTGTCTGTCTGCACAGCTGGCTTGCCTGCCCTACTGTGCTTCACCGCTACACTGCTGCCTGACTGAGTGTTGTCTGGACGGCTTGCCTGCCCTCACGGCTGTGTCTGTCTGCACAGCTGGCTTGCCTGCCCTACTGTGCTTCACCGCTACACTACTGCCTAGCGGGTGTTGGTCTTGGCCTGCATTGTCTGCAGTGCCTCTTGGTGTCACTGCCTTTGTGTCACCTTGCCCTTCACTACAGGGCCATATTTTAAACATTGTTAACGTGGACTATTCGATTAATCTCTGTTTCTGATCAGTATTTCGTTGTATTATTGACTTTTTATTGTCTTTATACTTATCTTATGTGTTGGTCTGTGTATTAATTTGTGTTGACTGTTTATCCCAGTAATTGTGTCTCGTTTGCCCCTCTTTAGTTGCTGAGAGCCAAAGGTGTGGTGCTGGTGTCCCCGGTGGCGGCTTCCCCCATTTTTGTGTGTCGTGCTGTGTTCCCCCTGATTTTGGTGTTCCTTCGTATGAGTGTGTAGGATCACGGGTGCCTTAATTGACTTTGTTGGGATCCCTCTCACCCCCCGTCACCTCCATCCACTGGTAAGCCTCAGCATCCCTAAAGGGGGATTTCCCCCTTTATTTCCAGTGTGTATGTTGTTCTTATTGTGTTTTCAATGATATTTTAATATAGGAAATAAAACATTTGATGAATTGGAACCACGTCTCCTGCCCCTCAGTATTACGAACCTGAGTGCCTTATTGATACTTAGAATAATTATTTCCTTGGGTGCAATTCCCAAGGTGGCGTTGTCTGGCTTCTTAGTTAGATAGTATTTCAAACAATCACTCCCACGTGCCGCTACAAACTGGCGTTGTCGGCAGGGTTTACTGTTTGAGGGCCGAGACGTGTGTTCCAATCTTCTTTGTTTTCTCCTATTATGGCCCTTGCTAAAAACTATTGTTAGGCAGGCAGTAATTGTTTTATATTGTGTTCAGAGGCAAAACAGCAGTTGGTTTCTTGTGAATCTGTAGTGAGTTACGTTGGTTTCCTGTCCACATTCATTGCCTCTTCTCCACTTTTATTGGTAAAGGTGTAGCTATGGAGGGAGAAATGCAAGAATTGAGGGATTTAGTCGCTCAATTAAGAGCAGACAATGAGAGGATGCAGCAGGAACAGGCTGCGGCCGTGCCTGGCCCTAGTGCTGCACCTCTCCCTGCTGCTCTGCCACCTTCTGATCCTTCCAGTGCTAGTGCCCCTTTAGCGGAGAGACTGGTTTTTGTGCCCCGAGACCGAAAATGTCCCATGTTTAGGGGGATGATTGGATTGAGGAAGTTCAGGCTTGCATGAGAGCGCGCCGTTTGTCTGCCACCGATCAGGCCTTTTTCTTATTTGACCATCTGGAGGGAGAGGCGCGGGACGAGATAAAATATCGTTCTAGTGCAGAGAGGGAAGCCCCAGATAAGATCATTTCTGTGTTACAAGAGTTCTATGGCTGTTCTGAGTCCTATGTAGCCTTACAGGAAGCTTTCTTCTCCAGACGGCAGCAGGAAGGCGAGACCTTGCAGGAGTTCTCCCTGGCGTTGATGAGTCTCATAATGTCAGTAAAGCAACGTGCACCTAGTGACATGCAGAACGCTGAGGTTTTGCTGCGCGACCAATTTGTCGAGCATGTTATTGATGGTGCACTGCGTCGTGAGCTTAAGCAGGTTGTACGACGGCAGTCTACTGCTACGATACTTGAGATCAGGGCGGAAGCAATCCGGTGGGAACAGGAGGGTCTGCCAGTGGGTGGGAGGGCGCGGAGTCACTCTGTCCCTTCGATTCTTGGTCTTCAGTATGGAGTCAGAAGTGGTCCTCCGGTGGTGACTAGTTCACCTCCAGTATCTGAGTGGAGCGAGATGAGAGAGATGTTAAAGCTCCAGCAAGAGCAGCTTAACCAACTGACCCAAAGCATTTCCCATTTACAGAGCTCTCAGTCTCATCAGCGCAGTTGGCCCCCTCGTAGTGGCCCCGTAATCTGTAGACGTTGTCAGCAACCCGGTAATTTTGCGAAGGAGTGCAATGTGGTACTTACTGCTCCACGTGATCGGCCCTCTTCCTCTGCTCAACACTTTAGCAGGCAGAATTGCTCTGATCTACCGTCGGAAAACTAGCGCCCGCCGAATTGCAGAGCCATAGTTCGGAGGGTGTAGTCACAGGCTCAGGGTTGGGTTCAGGCTATGTAGGAGAAGCATCGAAGCTCATGTCCTCCTGTCCCCACTTAGATGTAAACATGGGTGGAGTCAACATTCCTTGCTTGGTAGACACCGGGTCCATGGTGTCTACAGTCACTGAAAGTTTCTTTACTCAGCATTTTGACCCTTGGGGTCAAAAGAAACTCCAATCTTGCCACTGGTTGCAGCTCAGAGCAGCCAATGGGCTGGCCATTCCCTACCTCGGTTACTTGGAGCTAGACATTGAGCTCTGTGGAAAGAGGATGGCAAGCTGCGGGGTCCTGGTGGTCAAGGACCCTCCTGATGGTGTCTCCGCTGCTGTCCCTGGAATCTTGGGGATGAATGTAATCCGCAGATGTTATCAGGAGCTCTTTGGCCAGCATGGTTTAGCCCTGTTCTCCTTGCCTCCTGTATCAGGTGCTCCAGAATCTATCATTCACGCGCTTCAAAAGTGCCATCAGGCCAGTGTGCAGGCCCCTCCTGATGTTGCTGGTAAGGTCAAAGTGCGTGGCCGGAAGGCTTGTCGAATTCCTGGTGGCATGATGAAAATTGTGGCATCCACATGCTCACAACAGTACTCCAGTGGCACTGTATTGTTCGAGCCCTTGGACTCAGGCCTTCCGGCTGGATTGCTCGCCTCTCCTGCTCTGGTTCGGGTGGAGGGAGGCACAGCATACATCCCCATTGTGAATGTAGGCTCCACAGACGTGTGGCTCTACTCCCGCACCGTGGTAGGCACCTTGGATGAGGTTAAGGTGGTCAACTTACCTGCTGGTGTCACAGAAGTTCCTTCAGTGGTGGCTACAGTGGCATCACAGGCTCTGTCTACATCTGTACAGGACCATATAAATGCCATGGACCTATCTGCCTTGCCTGCTGAGGAGCAGTTAGAGGTGCGGTCTCTCCTTACCAGGCACACCTCCATCTTTTCTGCCCACGATGGGGACTTGGGTTGCACCAACCTGTTGGCTCATGACATTCCTCTCCTTGACGACATCCCAGTGAGGCAACGCTATAGGCGCATTCCTCCGTCTGAGTATGAGGTGGTCAAAGAACTCCTTGAAGCACAGGTCATAAGGGAGAGTAGCAGCCCCTATGCGTCCCCCATCGTGCTTGTTAAAAAGAAGGATGGCAGTCTGCGCATGTGTGTGGACTACAGACAGCTGAACAACAAGGCCAGGAAGGACGCTTTTCCACTTCCTCGCATTGAGGAGTCTCTTGATGCACTGACCGGTGCCCGCTGGTTTTCCATTATGGATCTAGCCAGTGGGTATAACCAGGTTCCAGTTTCCGAGGCAGACCGGCCCAAAAGCTTAAGCAGGTTGTACGACGGCAGTCTACTGCTACGATACTTGAGGTCAGGGCGGAAGCAATCCGGTGGGAACAGGAGGGTCTGCCAGTGGGTGGGAGGGCGCGGAGTCACTCTGTCCCTTCGATTCTTGGTCTTCAGTATGGAGTCAGAAGTGGTCCTCCGGTGGTGACTAGTTCACCTCCAGTATCTGAGTGGAGCGAGATGAGAGAGATGTTAAAGCTCCAGCAAGAGCAGCTTAACCAACTGACCCAAAGCATTTCCCATTTACAGAGCTCTCAGTCTCATCAGCGCAGTTGGCCCCCTCGTAGTGGCCCCGTAATCTGTAGACGTTGTCAGCAACCCGGTAATTTTGCCAAGGAGTGCAATGTGGTACTTACTGCTCCACGTGATTGGCCCTCTTCCTCTGCTCAACACTTTAGCAGGCAGAATTGCTCTGATCTACCGTCGGAAAACTAGCGCCCGAGGCAGACCGGCCCAAAACTGCATTCTGCACTCCATTTGGCCTCTTTGAATGGAATCGAATGCCCTTTGGACTCTGCA
This sequence comes from Muraenolepis orangiensis, assembly GCA_027704905.1. Classification (NCBI taxonomy): domain Eukaryota; kingdom Metazoa; phylum Chordata; class Actinopteri; order Gadiformes; family Muraenolepididae; genus Muraenolepis; species Muraenolepis orangiensis. The sequence goes on from CM051009.1 coordinate 16,869,896, forward strand.
ATGCCCCCAGCACCTTCCAGAAGTTGATGCAGCGGATTTTCGGCGACCAACAATGCCAATCCCTGCTTCTGTATCTTGATGACATCGTGGTCTTCTCCTCTACTGTCAAACAACATCTAGAGAGGTTGGAGGTGGTGCTGGGGAGGCTGAAGCAGGAAGGTCTTAAGGCAAAGCTTTCAAAGTGTGCTTTCTTCCAACGAGAAGTGCTTTATTTGGGTCATGTGATTTCTGACCAGGGAGTCTCCACCGATCCCAGTAAGATAGAGGTGGTAGCCAATTGGCCGCTCCCCACTACAGTTTCCAAGCTGCGGTCGTTTCTTGGCTTCGCCAGTTACTACCGGCGGTTTGTGGAGGGTTTTGCCAAATTGGCGGCCCCTCTACACAAGCTGGTGGCTGAATTGGGAGGCACCAAGACTAGAAAGAGGTCAGAGCGCCTCATCGCTGAAAACTGGACTGAGGAGTGTCATGGGAGCTTTGAGGCACTCAAAAACAAGCTCACCACAGCACCTGTGCTTGCATACGCCGACTTCTCCCGTCCTTTCATCTTGGAGGTGGACGCGAGCCACTGCGGCTTGGGGGCAGTCTTGTCCCAGGAGCAGGGTGGTAAAGTGAGGCCCATCGCTTATGCCAGCCGTGGTCTGAGGCCCACGGAGCGCAACATGACTAACTACAGCTCCATGAAGTTGGAATTCTTGGCGCTCAAGTGGGCCATGACAGAAAGATTCAGGGAGTATCTCCTTGGCCAGAAGTGCGTAGTCTTCACAGACAATAATCCACTTAGCCACTTGTCATCTGCAAAGCTTGGGGCCACAGAACAACGTTGGGCATCCCAACTTGCTTCATTTGACTTTGAAATAAAGTATCGCTCCGGGAAAAGCAATGTTTATGCTGATGCCCTGTCCCGTCAGCTCCCGCCTGGGGTGCAAGATCTGGAAGCTATGCTCGCTAGTACCTCCATCCCCAGACCTCTACAGCAAGCACTGCTAGTGCCGCTGGGCGGAGCCACACAAATGATGGTCACAGCCTTGCATCATACGCCATCAGACATCGGAGCACTCCAGCAAGCGGACCCTGTCCTCGAGGAGCTCTTGGTGTTCTGGAGGCGTAGGCAGCGCCCGAACCGCGATGAACGAAAGCAGATGTCTCGGCCAGCCTTGGCACTTCTTCGTCAATGGGACCGACTAGCTGAGACTGATGGGGTCCTCTATCACCAGGTCTTTCGCCCTGATGGGGCTGAGACAGTGTTGCAGTTGCTTGTACCTGCTTCTTTGAGGGAGCAGGTGCTCACTGAAGTACATCAGAGGCATGGCCACCAAGGTGTTGAAAGAACCTTGGAGCTACTCAGGCAGCGGTGTTACTGGCCCGGCATGTCCTCAGAGGTTGTGCAATGGTGCCAGTCCTGTGAGAGGTGCCAGGTTGCCAAGGACAACCAATCAGGGTCTCGTGCTTTCATGGGACACTTGCTTGCTTCTCGACCCAATGAGATTCTAGCCATTGATTACACGGTGTTGGAACCTACTAGTCATGGATTAGAAAATGTTCTGGTCATGACTGATGTGTTTAGTAAATACACGTTAGCTATCGCCACCCGTGATCAACGAGCTGCCACTGTGGCTCAAGTTTTGGTCACAGAATGGTTCTCCAAGTTCGGTGTCCCAGCCCGGATACATTCCGACCAGGGCCGAAACTTTGAGAGCACACTGATTCAGCAGTTGTGTGGCCTCTATGGCATTGAAAAGTCCCGCACAACTCCATACCATCCGGCGGGCAACGGTCAATGTGAGCGGTTTAACCGGACCCTTCATAACTTGCTGCGTACTCTGCCTGTATCCCGGAAGCGGGAATGGAACTCCTGCTTGCCACATGTACTGTACTCTTATAACACCACCCCCCATCAGTCGACTGGGGAATCTCCATTATTTTTGATGTTCGGGCAGGAACCGAGGCTCCCTGTTGACTTCCTGCTGGGCAGAGTCCAGGATCCAGTCGGTGGTACCGTCCATGAATGGATTCAGGAGCACCAGACCCACTTGCAGATTGCCTTCGAAGGGGCCAGAGAGAGGCTAAGAGTCGCAGCAGAGCGCCGAAAGAGGAGCCATGACCAACATGTCCGAGACACCCCATTGAAGGAGGGCCAACTGGTGTTGTTGCGAGACTACAGTGCGAGAGGTCGCCATAAGATAAGGGATATTTGGAGCTCTGTTGTGTACAGAGTCCTAAAACCACCGAAAGAGGGAGGCTGTGTGTACACAATTGCACCTGCAGATGACTTGAGCAAAGTCAAACAGGTCCACCGAATGCTGTTAAAGGCATTGGTTGGAGCAGCCCCCCCAAGTAGTTTTTCTGTCCCCGTCCCAACTCCTCATGACCAACCATTGTCAGAGGACGAGCTGTCATGCAATGGTGACCTGTTGGCATTGATGCCTGAAGCCCCTCACCCTTCCCCCACCAGTACAGCGGTGCTCACCCGAAACACCCCTCGGTTGCCTGTCCCACCATCTTATCCGGAAGTTGCTGAGGCCGGCCCTTCAGGGGTTCCTGCTGCAGTTCCAGAGTTACCATCTACCCGCTTGTCTTTTCCAGCAGCCTCTTACCCTGACGTGACAATACGACGGACAACACGGTCAACTGCTGGTCAGCATCCCAATGTACATCATCTTCCAATGCCTCTAGGAGGTTTGGCACCTGCGGCTCGAAACCCTCCTGGTCCAACATCTAATGCGGTTTCTGTTATTTTTAGACCTTGGAACTAGGTTTGGTATATTTAGCACTGATTGGTCCATCGTCGGGGCGTCGATGCAAACAAGGGGGGTAGATTGTAGCAGGATAGACTGTTCAGCCCTATCACCACACGGGGCAACCTTTATAAAGAGGGGTCAGTGTCGCTCTTGCTCCCTCTTGCTCTTTGGCACGAAGGCCACTTCCGGGTTCCGCTGACGTGCTTTCTCCGCTGGCACCGGTGAGTTTGCAGTGGCTGCCGTTTGTTGTACACCTAGCATGACAATTTGCCTAAATACTAAATGCATCGCTGGTTGTAGACCCTTGCAGGGATCCTGCAGCCCATGTCTGCTGCCGCTGTAAATGAAGCTCTCCTGCTGTGTTTGTCTGAACTTGGCCTGATCGGTAGGTAGACCTTCTGCGTGTTTCATTCTTCCTGAATAATGTTAATGTAGTATTATTATCATCGTAACATCACCTTAAAATGTCTGCTAGGCTCTGCGCTGGAAGCGTGATCAAGAAGGACTGCTGTTTTGCCTCTACGTTTGGGTTGCATCCACGGCTACTACGAGTGTCTTGCCTGCCTGACTGAGTGTTGCCTGGACGGCTGGTCTGCCCTCACGGCTGTGTCTGTCTGCACAGCTGGCTTGCCTGCCCTACTGTGCTTCACCTCTACACTGCTGCCTGACTGAGTGTTGCCTGGACGGCTTGCCTGCCCTCACGGCTGTGTCTGTCTGCACAGCTGGCTTGCCTGCCCTACTGTGCTTCACCGCTACACTACTGCCTAGCGGGTGTTGGTCTTGGCCTGCATTGTCTGCAGTGCCTCTTGGTGTCACTGCCTTTGTGTCACCTTGCCCTTCACTACAGGGCCATATTTTAAACATTGTTATCGTGGACTATTCGATTAATCTCTGTTTCTGATCAGTATTTCGTTGTATTATTGACTTTTTATTGTCTTTATACTTATCTTATGTGTTGGTCTGTGTATTAATTTGTGTTGACTGTTTATCCCAGTAATTGTGTCTCGTTTGCCCCTCTTTAGTTGCTGAGAGCCAAAGGTGTGGTGCTGGTGTCCCCGGTGGCGGCTTCCCCCCTTTTTGTGTGTCGTGCTGTGTTCCCCCTGATTTTGGTGTTCCTTCGTATGAGTGTGTAGGATCACGGGTGCCTTAATTGACTTTGTTGGGATCCCTCTCACCCCCCGTCACCTCCATCCACTGGTAAGCCTCAGCATCCCTAAAGGGGGATTTCCCCCTTTATTTCCAGTGTGTATGTGTTCTTATTGTGTTTTCAATGATATTTTAATATAGGAAATAAAACATTTGATGAATTGGAACCACGTCTCCTGCCCCTCAGTATTACGAACCTGAGTGCCTTATTGATACTTAGAATAATTATTTCCTTGGGTGCAATTCCCAAGGTGGCGTTGTCTGGCTTCTTAGTTAGATAGTATTTCAAACAATCACTCCCACGTGCCGCTACATTATGTATAGTTTTTGATTTTTATTTCTTTAATTCGCCCTCTCGGTCGTTTACATGGAGAAATGGCGCTACCGTCTGGGAAAATGCGGTATTGCACAGCAGATATGATTTTTTTAAAAATTGCGAATTTTTTACCCCCCCCCCTGCGCCCCTCCTACTTCGGATGTCACCGGCCGCCACTGTCCAGACTATAGACGTGTTATCTGCTGCCTTTTTGTTTAGGAACACATTTTACAATATACTGCCTTTATCTTTCCCACTCTGGTTTTAAATGTTGTTCTCTCTCACATTCTCACGTCATGTGTTAATCTTTAATGGCGCCAGAGCAGAAACCTTCTGTCCTGCTCATCAACAGGTTCTAGGTGGGTGTGGGAGTTTATTGGTGCCGCAACAGCAAAGCCATTAAAGCGTTGAGTAATTATATGGAGAACTGAGTTTTTATTTTAATTAATGATCGCTCAAGGTTTTAATGTTGGATTTTATCGTATTATTTTCTAAGTCTTAGTGTGTGTTTCGCTGCTAGTTCAAGTGGTCCTGCATTAAAAACAAACAACATAATCCTTATTGGTAGGTCTATTAGGTCTGAGGTCCAGAAACACGGTTTATATTTAGTTAAGCTTACCTCCAGGAACGAGGACCATCGGCATAAGAAACACAATCAGACACATGTTCAGTTCTGTCATGTTCTGAACTATCGGGGTTGGCAGTGGGCTAGATGCACCTCACATATATCTCATATGTGATGGGTCGGTCGCGAATGACGCGACACTCTTTTTAGTGAACGACGGCACCGGCTCGCACCCGCGAACGAGCCGTTATTTATTTATTTATGGGTGCTCCGTGTAGACGCAATGACTGAATGTCACGTGCATGCTGTGCATCACGTGAGGATAGACAAGGAGGAGGGGCGGCGCGTGCTCAGTGCTGGTTGCTAACAGAGCGAGAGGAGAACACACGGGGAAGTGTCAGTTTGCGTCGCGCTAATAAGATGAGTGAATGTAGGAAAAGAAGCAGCATTTGGCTGCATTTTAACAATTGTGCAAACACAAAGGCAGAATTTGCAACATGAAGCTCTCATAAGAGACTATATCCAGACTATAGACGTTATCTGCTGCCTTTTTGTTTAGGAACACATTTTACAATATACTGCCTTTATCTTTACCACTCTGCTTTTTGATTTCGTTCTCTCTCATATTCTGACGTCATGTGTTAATCTTTAATGGCGCCAGAGCAGAAACCTTCTGTCCTGCTGAACAACAGGGCCTAGGTGGGTCTGGTGGTTTATTGGTGCCGCAACAGCAAATCCATTAAAGCGTTGAGTAAATATATGCAGAACTGAGTTTTTATTTTAATTAATGATCGCTCAAGGTTTTAATGTTGGATTTCATTGTATTATTTTCTTAGTCTAAGTCTTTTCTAAGTCTTAGTGTGTGTTTCTGTGTCTGTGGAGTAGTGATGAGAAAGCCGGCTCATTTGGCTCGGCTCACCAAGAAGAGCCGGCTCTTTCGGCTCTCAAACGGCTCTTCTATTTTACCACATATACCTTTTAGAATTCAATCAAATGTTGCCCTATTTTGACTAATTATTTATATGTGTACACATATATCACTTAAATTATTCAATACATCCTTTGTACTGAAGTATTCAAAAGTAAAAATGATTTGCTGTGGCCAATTGTTTTCATTGCATTTCCAGACCCTTGTAACTCTGATACCACCCAATGAATGACCTGACTTGCTTGTAGAACCAGGCTACACACAGCAGATAGCAACACCAAGAACAACTTAAGCAGACATTTAAATAAGGACAGCTACTGTATTTTTGTATATTTGACATTTGTATTTAAACAAAAAGCCCTAACAAAACAGCAGGGCTCTATTTCAGTATAAAAAAAAAGTGCCTGTGGAGGTGGTTTGAGGACCCTGCTCTATACGAGAGCTTCATGTTGCAAATTCTCCCTTTGTGTTTGCACAATTGTTAAAATGCAGCCAAATGCTGCTTCTTTTCCTACTTTCACTCATCTTATTAGCGCGACGCAAACTGACACTTCCCCGTGTGTTCTCCTCTCCCTCTGTTAGCAACCAGCACTGAGCTCGCGCCGCCCCTCCTCCTTATCTATCCTCACGTGATGCACAGCATGACATTCAGTCACTGGCAGTGAACGAGCGCACCCGTAACAAATCAATAACGGCTCGTTCGCGGGTGCGAGCCGGCGCCCGTCGTTCACTAAAACGACCGACACATCACTACTGTGGAGCCAGAGCCGTGAAGAGCTGGGTATTGGAAGAGCGAGGCTTGGTTGTCATCAGTGAAGGTCGAACAAGTCGCCTCATTATTGGTAGGTCTATTAGGTCTGAGGTCCAGAAACACGGTTTATATTTAGTTAAGCTTACCTCCAGGAACGAGGACCATCGCCATAAGAAACACAATCAGACGCATGTTCAGTTCTGTCATGTTCTGAACTGTCAGGGTTATATTCACGAGTGTTTTACAGGAGTGTTTAGACCTATTCCTCTTCCTCTTCCGGGCTGTGAACGAAGGGGAGGCAAGAAGTTACTTTCGGTTTCAAGTTCAACGAGTCTCTTCCGGTATATTTGTTTACTTCCAACTAGCTAGCTAGAGCGCTTGAGGTACTTATTTCGCCATGAATTCCCATAATGCGTTTTCAAAAACAGGAGAAGAAATACTCCGAACATTGTTGTGTTCCGCTTTGTTCGGCGTCATCTAAATGTAATTAATGGTATTTAGTTTCCATCCCGACCTGAGAAGAACCAGACGCGGACATCTGATTCTATAGCAGGTAACGTTAGACCCAAGTTGTGTTATTCAGCTAACTGCTTGACATCGACCAAAGTAAACATCAGTTAAACTATAAAGAATCCTATCGTAAGTCTTAATAAAAAGGTTAATGTGCCTACTGCGTGACCGCTGCAGCCTGTCATGTATACAAGATGAGACATCGGCTTAGTTGTTACAGCTAACATTATTTTGGTGACCGTGTATGATTGTATTTACTAAGTTAATTAATGATTGACCTGATGTTTTCCAAGCTATGACCACCTGATGGCGTTTTGGGGTTTGATTGAGCCTTCAATTGATTAAATGGTTGGGGTCTCCAGAGCCAAGAGCCTCCAGAGCCTGTCCATCCACGGTAGGTTATGGTCTGAGCTGCTCTGTAGTAACAGAGGGTGGGAGGCCATTGCATTTACAGAAGGCTGCACTAAAGGACTCAGCCCTCTTTAAATACACCAGTGCACTACAGCAACTCAGTTTTCCCCCATGGTATGGTACACATAACCATTATAAAACATGTAGCCAAACAAGAGCACAGTCTTACTAGTTTATAACTTAAAGCAGTAACCTTTTTTTTTTTAACCTTCCAGAGACAGCTGCTCCAGACAATCGATGAGTTCTTTCTTTTCCTCGTCTTCCTGTGGGTTGGTTTGAAGGAGAGGGACCCGGCGCATCGATTCAACATACACCAGTCCACAGTGAGCCGCATTATTGCAACATGGACACGTTTTCTAGCCACTGCACTGGGGTCTCAATGCATCTGGCTCACACCTGCAGAAGTGCAAGCTGACCTCCCTGAGGAATTCTGAGATTCCCAGACACCCAGGTCATCTTGGACTGCACTGAGCTCAAGTGTCTGACACCATCCTTACCACTCCTGCAAAGTGAGATGTACTCCACCTACAAATCTCACTGCACCATGAAAGGGCTTATTGGCAGACATTTACAGTTTCATGCCTGTTGTCAAACTACCAAAACAAGGCCTTAGTTAAGGCATGGGTTAAGTAAAGCTGGTTATTGGTTCAACACCAGGTTTTTGTAATTTAATTTATTCCAGTGGCAGATCATTTTGTTAAACATGTACATTTTATGTACGCAAACTGTTGAATGTAAAGTCATTTGTATAGATTTGTGAAAATTAACATTGTAACATATTGTACATACATCATTATTGTAACATATTGGCTAAAAAATATTATTGAAAAATGAACTGTAATAAAATTGTCATTACAATCTTTCATTGAAGAACCTGGGTTTTGCCCATGTTCATTTCTCAAAGACAGGTATCTTGGCATGTATATGTAGAAAAATAAACGGTCAGCTTTTTCTCTAATTGATCTTCTCACTTGTGGATCATGTGTAATCGTTGCACACCTGTTTGGAACAGCAATGCCACCATGTGATTGCACACAACACTGCCGGCCACACAGGAGCATCGGCTGTGTCAACACCACTGGCGATGAATCAAGAAGCGGAATCTAAGAAGAAAGAGAAAACAATTAGAAATATACCCTCTGCTTCATGGAAAAGTAGGTTATTATGAGTAGAAGTTATTGTTATTGTTACTGAACCATGCTCCTAGACGATGCCTACCCTCCTAAATGCTTAGCTTTACATTCTCCCCTAACTCAAACAAACTTGAATAACCTTCCTTGATAACTATAATGCCTTAGATGGTGTATATTAGCAGTGTTAACTTATGTCAATATGTTTGATCACCCAAACACGTTTCCACCTTATCCTTATTAACTTGATCAAATGATCTGACCAATGTGCAGTAGGCACAGTAACTCTTTTTATTAAGACTTAGGATAGGATTCTTTATAGTTTAACTGATGTTTACTCTGGTCGATGTCAAGCAGTTAGCTGAATAGCACAACTTGGGTCTAACGTTACCTGCTATAGAATCGGATGTCCGCGTCTGGTTCTTCTCAGGTCGGGATGGAAACTAAATACCATTAATTACATTTAGATGACGCCGAACGAAGCGGAACACAATGTCCGCAGTATTTCTTCTCCTGTTTTTGAAAACGCATTTTATTATGGGAATTCATGGCGAAATAAGTACCTCAGGAGCTGTAGTCTAGCTAGTTGGAAGTAGTGATGTGTCGGTCGCGAACGAGCCGGCTCTTTTTAGTGAACGACGGGAGCCGGCTCGCACCCGCGAATAAGCCGTTATTGATTTATTTGTTACCGGTGCTCCGCGTACATGCAGTGACTGACTGTCACGCGCATGCTGTGCGTCACGTGAGGATAGATAAGGAGGAGGGGCGGCGCGTGCTCAGTGCTGGTTGCTAACAGAGGGAGAGGAGAACACACGGGGAAGTGTCAGTTTGCGTCGCGCTAATAAGATGAGTGAAAGTAGGAAAAGAAGCAGCATTTGGCTGCATTTTAACAATTGTGCAAACACAAAGGCAGAATGCAGAACTTGTACCCTTAACTCCGTGGGTACCAGGGCTCTAATGACCTGGTCCCGCCATATATAGATATATATATACACATATACATATGTATTATTATTATTATTGTTAATAATAACGTGAGTGACAAATAATGGAATTCTGATTCCCACTGATTCACGACAGTATCATCATTGAAAAAAAGCCCAAGATAACAGACTGGAGACTGGCGACCCCCGTCGGACGGTGATAGTGGGGGGTCGCCAGTCTCCAGTCTGTTATCTTGGGGGTCGCGGGTTGAAACGCTGGGGAACCCCTGGTCTACAGAAGGTCCAGTTGTGATAGACACGCTTCGCCACTGGTATATATATATATATACATATACATATATATGCAGGCCCGGCGCCTCCTATAGGCGGAGTAGGCAAATGCCTAGGGCCTCTGTAGGCGTATTAACGTATTAAAACGTATTAACGTTTTAGAGAGTTCTCATTACACACATTACGTGCCAGTGATCATATAACCAATCAAAATCACAGATTGCACCCCCCCACCTCTCCAGCAATAGAAATGGGAATAGGAATCGACTACTTCAGTTTAATTTCAGGTGAAAATCGGTCCGCTTACAACACTGGTTTATACCAGGGTTTCCGTTAGCCGGTATTTACCGGTTTTCAGCGCCCCCCCCGACGTACCCTGTCTGCTAGCCTCAGTCTTTATTTCATGATGGTGGGTAAGATTTATCTCAAAGGGGGGCCTCCACAGAACATTTTGCCTAGGGCCTCCAAAAGTCTAGAAACGGCCCTGTATCTATGTATATATATATATATACATATCTATGAATATATATATATACATATCTATGAATATATATATATATATATATACATATATATATATATATATATATATATACATATATATATATATATATATATATACATATCTATGTGTATATATATATATATACATATCTATGAATATATATATATATATATATATATATATATGTATATATATATATATATATATACATATCTATGTGTATATATATATATATATACATATCTATGAATATATATATATATATACATATCTATGTATATATACATATCTATGTATATATATATATAGATATATATATATACATAGATATGTATATATATATATATACATAGATATGTATATATATATACATAGATATGTATATACATATATATACATAGATATGTATATATTAACCAATCTTTATTTACCCATGGTTCTCTCTTAGCGGAAATAACATGACACGTTGACGCCGGCGGTGAAGCTCCAGTTCCTTAAGTTCATCAATTATAATGACTAATAAACTAAACTAAATACGCCTGTCTGGGGGCATTTTTAATAATCAATCGATTTCCCTCGTGTCAACCTCTCATAAGCTTCTAGGACTATCTCCTCTGGTCAGAGCGCGCGACGGTGGGCGTGGCGCTTCGTGACGCAGCTGGTGACGCGTACAGGAAGTACTCCGTAGGCTAGACCGTGCCATTTAGCACGTTTTAGATGCAGCCTTCAAACGCGCCCTTAAGGCTGCAGACCCTGAAGTGGAACACAGCTGTATTGTAACGGCCTGGGGAAGGCTGTGATTGGGGGTGGGCCCGAGGGGAGCGGTTCCGGTTGGGCGGGAGTTTAGAGGTTGTTGTTCCGGGTTAGAGTGAAGTGAGTGTGGGTGAAAACTAGCTTGTTAGCTGACGGCTAAGAGCAATACACATTGTGTTCACTATACTCCTGTTCTGACCTCGTTTCCTTCGGCTCATTTCGCTACATTGGGGTCAGAAGTGACTAAGGACATACGCTACGATCCTGGAGTAATGGAACCGAAGAGGAGTTCGGAGAACCCCAGAGAGGGGAGCGTGAACCAGGGCACTGCAGCTGGCCCTGTGCCTTACCGACGATGCTCGGTCCTGTCTGCTGCTGCTCAACCCAGAGGACAGACAAGACTACGAGGCCCTGGTAGGGGATCTGCAGAGACGGTTCGGTTGTTGTCAGCAGCCGGGAGTCCTCCGAAACGAACTCGAAACTCAACAATGTTCGGAGTATTTCTTCTCCTGTTTTTGAAAACGCATTTTATTATGCATTTCTTATGGGAATTCATGGCGAAATAAGTACCTCAGGAGCTGTAGCTTTGCTAGTTGGAAGTAAACAAATATACCCGAAGAGACTCGTTGAACTTGTACTTCTTGCCTCCCCTTCGTTCACAGCCCAGAAGAGGAAGAGGAAGAGGTCTCCTCCAGTAAAACACTCGTGAATATAACCCGACAGGACAGAACTGAACATGTGTCTGATTGTGTTTCTTATGGCGATGGTCCTCGTTCCTGGAGGTAAGCTTAACTAAATATAAACCGTGTTTCTGGACCTCAGACCTAATAGACCTACCAATAATGATTATTCTGTTTGTAATGCAGGACACTTGAACTAGCAGCGAAACACACACTAAGACTTAAGTGTTTTAATTAATACAATAAAATCCAACATTAAAACCTTGAGCGATCATTAATTAAAATAAAAACTCAGTTCTGCATATATTTACTCAACGCTTTAATGTCTTTGCTGTTGCTGCACCAATAAACCACCACACCCACCTAGAACCTGTTGATGAGCAGGACAGAAGGTTTCTGCTCTGGTTAGGAGTTCATCAGTAAATGAGGAAATGAGCCACAGAGTAACGTTAGTGTTAAACCTTGTCCATCATTGTTGTTCATTCAGGTGGGTTAAACTCACTTGATAAACGCCATTATACTATTGGTTTAAATGTAACAAATGAATGAACAAGTCCATGTCGTGTTGTGTCACAACAAACATGTTCTTATATGTTATTTAGTGAAAAACCAGACCTGACTGTTACGATAACCCCCCCCCCCCCCTAACCCCCACACGCGGTACTTTGGCTTTTGCTGAAATGAACGACAGATCAGCACCATTAAATATTAACACATGACGTCAGAATGTGAGAGAACAAAATCAAAAAACAGAGTGGTAAAGATAAAGGCAGTAGATTGTAAAATGTGTTACTAAACAAAAATGGCAGCAGATAACGTCTATAGTCTGGATTTAGTCTCTTAGATGCTAGTCTGGTTGAGTTTCTAGAAGTCCTTCTCTGTCACACATAGCTAGATGAATACAGATTACAGATTCATGTCTTTAGTTCATATTTGATGAGACCTTAAAGTAAAACATTACATTTGAAATACCAAAACTGTTCTCTGATCCTCAGCACCCCAGCTGGTCTGTGTGTTTGGGGGGAGCTGTGTGCTGCCTTGTCACTTCCAGCCAGACATTAAGGTCATCCACTGGGTCAAGAAGAATGGCGTGATGTTGGGTCCACTCCTTCTACACAATGAGAGCCAACTGAATGACCAGAGCTCTCTGTACCAGGGAAGGACGTCCCTGTTCCTTAATCAGATCTCTGGGGGCAACGCATCCCTACGACTGTCCAAGGTGAACCTCCAGGACCAGGGCAGGTACATGTGTTACACCAGCACTTCAACCAACTACAGGAGACCTTCGTCACCCTGACAGTGAGAGGTGAGCTGAACTGCTGATGTCATATCCTATAAAAAAAAAAATGTCATAATAGAACTGGCCGGTAGGTCCAGCCCATCAATGTATCATGTTCATGTTTTTCAACGGAAAGCGTGATCACCGCAGATGTTTTAACCAATGGCAAATCGACTAAGTTGATGCAGATATCTCGTAGTCGTTGTTATGTTCTTTCACTAGGCATCTCAAGCAGTTGTGTATTTGGTATTTGTTTCATAAAGCAAGCACAATTACAAAGATCAGTAACTCAGGTCAGGGTCCACTGGCATCTCTTTACAGACTGAAATATTACCCTTGAAGCTGAGACCTGAGTTTGGTTCTATAACAAAGTATACAATTTGCAATGTTCCCATGGCAGTGGTGTGTGTATTTTGGTATATTTTCTTAGGTATCGTTCATGGTTTTGTTAGTATTAGTAAGTAACTAACATCAATGCAGCAAACCAAATGAACCAAGTTAACTATGAGTTTATTGTTTTAATGTTGTTGCAGCTCCTGTTGCTAGAGTGGACATTATGCTACTAAAGCACACTGTCACCTGTAAGTCTGGAGGAATCTACCCAAGACCAGAGCTCACCTGGTCCGTCAGCCCTCGACCGGCCACTACCCTCCAGAACACAACCGAGGTCCATGAAGACGACCGGGGACTCTTTGACATCAGTGGCTCATTAAGGACCATTTCCAATGACACAGAATGGGCCTACAGCTGCTCAGTCCAAAGTGAACACAGTGCAAGGAAAGCCACGATGAGGCAAAACCGTAAGTCTTTAATACAAAATGGCAAAGTCAAGTGTAAAGTGTCTGGTGCGATCCAATTTGCAGTGGCTTTAACTTAATGGGAACTGTCACGCTCCCTACTTTCTAACATATCGTTTTTCTTCATATGTGTCGTGAAAAAAGTCTGTAACATCTACTCTGTTTCCGCTAAAGAAAAATCACAGCAACGTTGGACCACTGATGTCATCAGTCTGGGATTTGCATTTTCCATTGTCCCAATTTAGAAAAATGTTGTCACTGGTCCAATTTCTGAGCTAATTTCACAACAATATCTTGTGTATGTCTGTCCATCCACTCGTCTGTCTGTCTGTCCATCCACTCGTCTGTCTGTCCATCCATCGTCTGTCTGTCTGTCCATCCACGTCGCCATCATCTTTCTGTGTGGACTTTGAATGATCTCCCCATGTTGACGTGGGTTTCCTCCGGGTTCAAGTTGTAGCAGATGGCGCTGCTACCTGCCACTACAGTGGACCTTGGACTCCCGATAACAAAGACAGGATGATGAGAAATCGGTTTATTGCTGAGTTTAGAAAGTTTGAACAAGACCCACAGGTGTGCAGCCTCACCCGGCAGCCCCAGAGTCTAATCAGTCTGACTCAGGCCAGATGAGGCTGCTTAAACCAGCCACCAACCACACACACACACACACACACATTAACACTCCTGCCCTGCGAATAACCAAGGCAAGGGCACTACATCTAGAGTTGGTTCCCAGGGACTATCCTATGGCAGCCCACCTCTCCAAGCTCCTAGCTAGGATAGGTTAAATGTAGAGGATGAATTCCCCATGGGGGATTAATAAAGTATATCATATCTGTCTGTCTATCTATTTCAGCTCCAATGCAAAGTGCTTCATATCGTGAGGTGTCACTTCCTTGTGACGGCTCGGCGCTCTGTGACATCACTTGGACCTTCAAGCACAACCAAACCATCCTTACAAAACCAGCAGGAGGTAGACTGCAGGTGGAAAAAGAGTGGGAGCCACGTGTAAAAGAACTGTCAGAATCAGGTAGACTCCTGCTGTATGTGACCTCATCAGCCGAGAGTCAAGGGACGTACACGTGTGCTCTCAGTTACCCAGAGGAAACAGACGTGACCACCATTGAACTGATACTGGAGGACCATGATGGAGGTAGGCTCTCCCTCTGAAAATACAGAAGCTAATTTGTGTCGTGCAAGGTCTATTAATGGCACCGTGGTACAAACAAGGACCATTGGGCAAAGAGTCCACTAAAATATATGTATAATAATACATATATTATGTAAATAATATGTCTAAATATATGTATCAGTTGCTTGATAAAATATTACATTCAGTTTATATCACAATGTAATGTAAATCTAGTGACACACTTTGAAGTGTGTGACGTGTGATATTTTTGTATATATTTCTATTTTTATTGTAGATTTAGATATTGATATTTTATTATATTCCTTGTTGGGCGGCCTGAGACCTGAGACTTAAGCATTTAATTGCCGACGACGGCTTCCTGTAATTGTGCGTATGACAATAAAGAACTTGAACACTTAGATGTATTCTCCACTTACTGCTAACATGTATCAACATTCTCATTTCAGAGCAAATAGAGCTTTGGCTTCTTGTGTTGCTCGTCCTCCTGCTTGTCATATTGATAATAGTTCACAAATGTATAAAAAGTAAGACTATTTTATTTACACATTTTGTTCACTGGGATTATGGCCTCGGGAAACATCTCAACATATATTTTCTCCGACAGAAAACATGAAACCAGGGTCAAAAGAGTTGAACCGTGAGAACAACTCAGGGACTGGGTTCCCTCTCGTGAGCGCCCTCTAGTGTTGGTCTGGTGTCAGTTGTTGTGTTGTTGTTTTCAATACTGATGGGACCGGGTAGTGTTGGACAATCAGAGACGGTACGGCCAGAGCTCCCACCTCAGCTGTTGAGTAGGGAGAACAGACCCACCACCAACTCTTCTAAGTTTGTATTCACATCCGACACGACCCTGGTGTCCTACGTGCTAAAGAAAGGCAAATATGTGGTTCTCGTGAGTTTGTTGTGAGTGCAGGGAGCTCTGCTGATTGGCTCAGAGCCTCTGGCTAGACCCGCCCTAAGGGAGGATGGTGTCACGGTTACGGTGGTTGGCAGGGGGCGTGGCCAAGCCACGTGCGCTGGCGGCGCACACACACACACCTGTACACGATCACCCTGTCTAATTGTTAATCACCTCACCTGGGGTATATATACTATGTCTATCCGTTACCCCAGCGTGAGGTCGTTACGTATACTGCACGTGTTCTTCCGTCTGTTTGATACCCGTCGCCTGCCTACTACCCCTGCTGGTACTTCGCACCCGACCTCCCGGGACGCAGACTCCTCCCCGTCCCGGACTACTCGTCGGTCTACTACCTGCCGGTACTCCGCGGATCGACCTCCCAGTGCACCCTTGTGTTTTGTGTGTTCCTGAGAATAAAGCCGTTTCGTATCGCTCCACTGTGTCTTGGTCTGCGTTCTGGGTCCCATCGTGACACCATCTCTACAAACAGGGTTCCCCCTGCTAAACATCCACCCTTCTATCCCATGACTCTTTATTTTTTATTTTGAATTATGCTCTTTTCATTTTCTTTCTTTTTATTGTTTTTTATGATTATGCGGTTGACAAACCGCAAAAAAAAGGAAATGTAAACCGATACATTGGCAGCAAAAAGGAAGTGAGACCGGATCTCGGCTGGCCTCTTAATTTTATTTTGATCTATCTTATCTGTCTCACTTTAATCTACGTATGTAACTATTGAATGATTGTCATTTTACCCTTGTAGTGTATTTTTCTACCCTTATTATAATCTAAAACACTGTTTTTGGATCCTCTATACATTGCAGTAGGTGGCTACAGCATAATCTGCTGGTGGACCCCAAGGCCCACTAGGACATAGAGATGTGTTAAGCAGTTCCAGATGTGTAGGTGTTGGTGTGCCTTCAGGCCCTTGTAATGGTGCCTTTAGGCTGGTTTTCAACGGTATCCTACAGAGTGTAACATGAGCTCTAACATAGAGTAGTGCCGTGAAATGTTGTGCAAGCCAAATACGACCCCCTTGGGGGTTTGAGCCATAAACTTGGGACGTGACGATGAAGACACCGAGGAAGACGCCGTGACCAACCAGAGTGCTGGTTGTACCTCTCAGACCAATAGTATTAAGTTGATGTTTGTTACTTTGACCACTAGGAGTAGTGGTTATTCTATGATGCTATTGTCTATATAATGTTTGGTGAAGGAGCGCGTCGCCAGTTCTGCGAATTGGCACGGCAGGCTCCATCTCGCTGCAGAAGATGCTTTCATTTGATGCTTTGTTCAATAAACACCTTGAACTTAGTATCCGGACCTCTGAGAAAGATTCTTATTCCACCGAGTAGAAATTATACTACACCCTCTGTAAAGTGCCTTTGGTGTCCAAAAAAGGGCTATATGAAATTTAATGTATGCATAACTATTATCCTACTAACTTTGCTTAGCAGAATTTATACGAGCATTGTTGGCAAGTCTCCAACACTAACACACAACGCAGTTTTTAGTTGTAGCTGAAGAAATTATGGTGAACTTTTTTCTGTGGGTTTTTGCATCCCTCATTTTCCTGATCAGGGTGTTGGTGCGTATGCAGCCTGTTTTAAGTACAATAGCAGCTAATCGAATCCTGGAGGATTAGAACTCAAAACATTATCTGCCATCTAACATTACTCGTTTGTTGGTCATGACGACGACCATTTGACGGTTACCTTCCTCAATTCAAGATTCGCCCCCTAAAGGGACGACGAATGAGAGTGGTGGATTCAGAACAGTTATCTCGCCTCCACCATGACTCAGAAGCTCGACCAATAAGAAAGCGTCATTTCACTCTTTGGGCTACAGCCCTCCCTAGTGCTCCGATTCCAATACCCCACTCATCTGGCCCACTGCCAACCCCGACAGTTCAGGACAGGACAGGACAGAACTGAACATGCGTCTGATTGTGTTTCTTATGGCGATGGTCCTCGTTCCGGGAGGTAAGCTTAACTAATATAAACCGTGTTTCTGGACCTCAGACCTAATAGACCTACCAATAAGGATTATGTTGTTTGTTTGTAATGCAGGACACTTGAACGAGCAGCGAAACACACACTAAGACTTAGAACATAATACAATGAAATACAACATTAAAACCTTGAGCGATCATTAATTAAAATAAAAACTCAGTTCTGCATATATTTACTCAACGCTTTAATGTCTTTGCTGTTTCTGCACCAATAAACCACCACACCCACCTAGGCCCTGTTGTTGAGCAGGACAGAAGGTTTCTGCTCTGGTTAGGAGTTCATCAGTAAATGAGGAAACAAGCCACAGAGTAACGTTAGCGTTAAAACCTTGTCCATCATTGTTGTTCTTTCAGGTGGGTTAAACTCACTTGATAAACGCCATTATACTATTGGTTTAAATGTAACAAATGAATGAACAAGTCCATGTCGTGTTGTGTCACAACAAACATGTTCTTATATGTTATTTAGTGAAAAACCAGACCTAACGGTTACGGTAACCCCCCCCCCCCCCCTAACCCCTCCTCAACAGACTGCAAATAATTCAGAACTCTGCTGCCCGGATCATCACCCGCACTAACTCATCTGACCACATCACCCCCGTTCTCAGTCAACTACACTGGCTTCCTGTGCGCTACCGGATTGACTATAAAAACCTCACCTGTTGGAGCCAGATTCAGTCCTTATTATTTGTTTATTTATTTAGTTTGAAATATGAAGCAATATTGTTTGGAAAATGGTTGCAAATTAACTTGATTGATAACACCTTTTATTTGTTATGATTTGGATGCGTGTTGCTTCGACAACGTGGAGGCGTGTCTGGTCCAGCCCATTTTTGAACCGGTGATTGCAGCACCTGAGCGTGTGAACCCGCTTTTATCAATGAAGCCGGTTCCCTAGTAAAACACACTGGAAATGCAAGGCACGCAGCCCAGACGGTTTTTGACCGTCGCAAGCGCTACGGATTTATGAACTGTAGAAATAGGAAACCAGGACACCATGCAACGGGAGCCAGCCAGCACACCTCCACGTCGTATGGTAAGAACCCATCCACGCTTAACAAAGCTTCAAGTAAAAGACAATAAATACCATTTTCTACAAACAAACAAACTCATCTCTGCCGTCTTTCTTACGGAAAAGCGCATGCGCGCGTCAACCAAGGCTGTGGATCCCACAACGTCAAAAACCCGGCTTGTAATGCTTGCGCATTAACATTAAAGGAACAAACCCGGCTTGTAATGCTTGCGCATTAACATCAAAGGAACAACAAGGAAAAATGGAACGTTTGGGGGACGAAATTGATGCTGTACATTCCAATAGATTACAAGAATTGAAAGCATCTAGAAGCGCCAAATTGGGTGTTTTGACCAGAAGGAAAAATGAAATCTCTGATTTAATGAAGCATACATGCAAGGTGGAAATTGTTAAATCAAAAGTGGAAAACGAGTTCAACAAAGCATATCAAGAACTGAATGAAGTAAATGATTCTGTCAAAACTTTATTGTCAGTAATGTCAGAGGATGACGTTAAACTTGATCAAAGTGAGTGGTACATCCCTAAAATAATACCAGTGGATGAATTCAAAGACGGTGTATTACAATGGATTGATCAAAATGAAAAGGCGACTGATAATGACGCTACAAGGAATATTGAAATTACAGTGGATGATATTGCTCCAAAGGACAGTGTTTCCAATGTGCGATCAAGACGCTCATCAAAATCCTCAAGATCATCCATAGCATCTCTTAAAATGCAACTGGAAAGTGAACAAGCTGAACTAGCAGTCAAGGCCGAAGGGCTTAAAAGGAAGCAACAGCTTGATAGAAAGGAAGCAGAACTCCAAGCCGAGAAGGAAAAGCTTGAGATGGAAACTCAGATGGCTGCTAACAAAGCAAGGTTGCGCATTATCAAAGAATATGAAATATCACACGAATTAACACAAATTGTACCTAAAGAAATGCACCAATCGGATGGAATGAATGAATACCTGGAAGGATACATGGAAGAGGAAACGGAACAACCAGAAAAGCTGTCATGGTCAGCTGGTTTGGACCGCACCAACGTGGATGATGTTCCCGCCAGAACAAGGCCCACTCACAAGGAACCAGTGGAAAGAGCAACACATGGAACTCCGACAGAATATGAATCTGTGCGTAAAAGGATACCATCAACACAACCACACAGTAAAGGGCCTACAACAAATACCAGGACACAAGTAAAAAGCATGAATTCTACAGTCTGGTGAACCTAATGGAAGGTCAAAACAGGATAACAGAAACTCTCATTAAGCAACAAGGACAATTCACTTTGCCATCAATCACTATCCCTGTCTTTAAAGGAGACCCTCTGGAATACCAATTCTTTATAAGAGCCTTTGAACATGGCATTGAGAGGAAAACTGAGAACCGCCAGGATATGCTGTATTTCCTGGAGCAATTCACATCAGGACAGCCAAGGGAACTGGTGCGCAGTTGCCAATACATGCATCCAGACAGAGGTTACACTACAGCAAAGGAGCTTTTAAAGAAGCATTTCGGTAACGAACACAAGATTGCCACTTCATATTTGGACAAAGTGCTCAGCTGGCCAATAATCAAAGCTGAAGATGCAGAGGCCTTGCAGGCTTACTCTGTGTTTCTCAATGGTTGTCTCAATGCCATGAGCTCCGTTGAGTACTTAGAGGAATTGAACCATCCAACTAACATGAGAGCCATTCTCAGTAAATTAGCTTACAAGACACAAGAAAGATGGAGATTCAAAGCTTGTGAATTGCAGGATCGTAATGGAACAAGGCCAAAATTTCCAGAGCTGGTGGAATTTATAAACTATCAATCCAGAATCCTATCACATCCGTTGTTTGGAAGCTTAAATCCCACACAGACAAGAAGGTCCGTCATATCACCACCAGGCAAGCCCTTTCCCTCTAAAGACAGAAGGCCTAAGAGCGCATTCAGTGGATTTGCTACCAATGTGGCAAAGGTGACAGGCAGCTTCTACAAGCAGGCTGTAACTGAATGTGTGGATAAAGCACCAAGGAAAACAACCAACGAATGTCTACATTGCAAAGGAAACCATGAGCTCAGTTCATGTTCACAACTGAAAAAGAAAACGCATGAAGAAAAACTGGAATTCTTGAAGAAAAAAGGAGTGTGTTTTGGATGTTTTGAAGTGGGTCACATGAGTAAAGGTTGCCAAAAGAGACTTACCTGTCAAGTGTGTTCTCTCAAACATCCTACAATCCTGCATATCAACAGAAAATATCCTAATACAGAGAAGGATGAAAACTCAAAAGATACAGCCGTGACAGTGTACACAAATCAAGCCGAGGTGTGGAATGAAACTGGGGCCGGTAAATCAGAATGCAAACTCGCCATAGTTCCTGTAAAAATCAAAATGAAGAAAAGTGATAAGGTTATTCTCACATACGCCTTTATGGATCCAGGAAGTTCTGCAACATTCTGCACCGAGTCCTTGCTCGGACAGCTGCAGGCAACAGGAAGCAGAACTACCATTTTGTTAAGAACTATGAACGAGGAACAGGTCATAAAGACATCAATGGTAACCGGTTTGGAAATCAGTGCTCTTGACAGCAATGAGTATTTGGAACTCCCTGAGGTTTACTCACACTCTGCGATCCCTGTGAAAGCTGAAAATATCCCAGAGCAGGAGGATATAAAGCAATGGCCATATCTACACCAAGTGAAACTTCCTAGAATAAAAGCAGAAATCGGACTGCTGATCGGCAACAATGTTCCAAAGGCTTTGGAGCCATGGATGATAATTAACAGCCAGGGAAAAGGACCTTTTGCTGTTAAAACCACTCTCGGATGGACAGTCAATGGGCCGCTCACACAGGGCACTGGGAACATCATTACAACGAACAGGATCTCGCTGGTAAGGATTGAGGAATTGCTGCAACAGCAGATGAAATATGATTTCCCAGAGCGCCAGCATGAAGAGCGCCTAGAGATGTCTCAAGAAGACCATATATTCATGGGAAAGGTCTCAACCTCTGTAAAGCTGCAAGACGGGCATTACAATATCGGATTGCCTTTACGGACAGACAAAGTTGAGTTCCCAAACAACCGCTGTCTCGCAGAGCAAAGGGTCATGAGCTTGAAACGAAAGCTGTTAAAGAACCCACAATTTCACGAGGAATATAGAACACTTATGGCTGACAATTTGAAAAGAGGTTTTGCTATCCAAACATCTGACAACAAGCAAAAGGAAGCCAAGGTTGGAAAGACGTGGTATATTCCCCACCACGGGGTTTACCACCCTAAAAAGCACAAGCTACGGGTGGTGTTCGACTGCGGAGCTACCTACCAAGGTGTGTCACTAAACTCGCAGCTTCTACAGGGCCCAGATCTCACCAGCAACCTCACTGGTGTCCTCACAAGATTTCGGCAAAGGGCCGTCGCCTTCATTACAGATGTGGAGGCCATGTTCCATCAAGTGAGAGTACCGGATGAAGACTCTGATCTTTTAAGATTCTTGTGGTGGCCTGATGGAAGGCTGGACACGAGCCTTGAGGAGTATAAGATGGTTGTACACATTTTCGGAGCCACATCATCTCCAAGCTGTGCAACTTTCGCTTTACAGCAGTGTGCAAGAGACAACATTGGCATCTTTGACCCAGGGGTCATACAGACTGTGCTCAGAAACTTTTACGTGGATGATTGTCTAAAGTCAGTAAAGTCTGAGCAAGAGGCCATACAACTCGCCAAAGACCTCATCAGTCTGTGTGCCACGGGTGGGTTTAAGCTAAACAAGTGGATCAGCAACAGCAGGTCGTTGCTTCTCTCCATCCCAGAACAGATCCGAGCGCAAGGGGTGAAGGATCTAGATCTGGATCAGGGCGCACTGCCCATCGAAAGAGCCCTTGGGGTACAATGGTGTACCCAGTCGGATTCATTCACATTCAAAATCCAGCTTCAAGACAGGCCGCTTACCAGACGAGGGATCTTGTCAATGGTGAGCTCTATCTACGATCCTTTGGGTATGTTGGCACCCGTCGTCCTCTCCGCAAAGCAAATACTGCAAGAGCTGTGCGGATTAAAGCTAGCTTGGGATGATCACATAACTCAAGACCTGCAAAGGAGATGGTTGACCTGGTTAGCCGACGTGTCCCAGCTGGAAAACTTCAAAGTTAGGAGATGCTTCATGCCCGAGGATTTTGGAAACCTAATCTCCGCGCAGCTCCATCACTTCTCAGACGCAAGTGAAAGTGGTTACGGCACAGTCTCCTACCTAAGGCTGGTGGACGACAGGCACAAAGTCCACTGCGCGTTTGTCATGGGCAAAGCAAGGGTGGTACCATTAAAACCCATCACCATCCCAAGGCTCGAGCTCACAGCATCAGCAATGGCTGTACGAATGGATACCTTTCTGCAGGCGGAACTTGAACTCCCTTTGATGCCATCAGTCTATTGGACAGATAGCACATCTGTGCTTAAGTATCTGAACAATGAAACCTCAAGATATCACACTTTTGTTGCCAACAGAGTGAGCAACATCCGTACGGAATCTGATGTTACGCAGTGGAGGTATGTCAACGGCACTCTGAATCCCGCTGACTGCGCATCGAGAGGCTTATCAACAGCTCGCTTCTTGAATTCGACATGGATACAAGGTCCTGAATTCATGCAACATCCAGAAACGGAGTGGCCACAATGCCCAGAATGCACATTGACACAGGACGATCCGGAAGTAAAGGTCTTCACTATGAACGTTGCTCCTGTGGATGAGTCCGTGAATACAGTCATGAAATTAATCACCTACTATTCTGAGTGGCATCGTCTCAGAAAAGCCGTAGCATGGATATTGAGGATTAAAGCAACACTAAAAAAGGCCTGCAAAGAAAAGAAGGAAATTAAAGGTGCACCAAAAAAGAAAAAAGGAAATTGCAAAGCTCTGTTGTCTGTCGATGACTTACAGGAAGCCGAACATGCCATTATCCAATTTTGTCAATCAACAGAATACAAAGAGGAACTAGAGTCACTGAGGAAAAGAACGCCTGTGAAGAAGAACAGTCACATCCATAAACTTACCCCAGTTCTTCATGATGAGCTAATAAGGGTTGGTGGAAGATTGGTCAAGTCTGCAATGCCCCTGAGGCCATGCACCCCGCCATTCTGCCAAGAAAACATCACGTAACGACATTAATCATCAGACATGTCCATGAAACCGTTGGACACAGCGGGCGGAACCATACACTATCACGCCTGAGGCAAAAGTATTGGATACCTAAGGTCAACTCTGCAGTCAGGGCAGTGATTGCAAAGTGTGTCCACTGTAGGAGGTCGAGTGGTGTCAGAGGTACACAATACATGGCAGACTTACCCCAGGACAGGCTGCTACCTGACAAACCACCTTTCACAAACGTGGGCGTAGACTACTTCGGCCCATTTGAAATGAAAAGAGGAAGAACAACGTTGAAACGGTATGGCGTGATCTTCACGTGCCTGAATATCCGAGCAGTGCACTTGGAAGTTGCTCATACACTGAATACAGACTCATGCATTAACGCAATAAGAAGATTTGTAGCCAGACGAGGCACAGTCAAGACCATGAGATCCGATAATGGAACCAATCTTATCAGGGCAGAACGAGAGCTACGAGAGTCTATTCAAGATCTGGACAATCTCAAGATTCATGCCACCTTACTTGAGAAAGGCATATCATGGACATTCAACCCACCTGCCGGATCACATCACGGTGGAATATGGGAGAGACAAATAAGAACAGTCAGACGCATTCTTGGAGCTTTAACACGGGAACAGACTCTGGATGAGGAAGGATTGACTACACTTTTATGTGAAGTGGAAGCCATAATTAATGATCGGCCCATCTCTAAAGCCTCCAATGACCCTCTAGATCTGGAACCTCTCACACCAAATCACCTCCTTCTCCTCAAAGAAAAGCCTTCACTGCCACCTGGAGTATTCAGCCTAGATGACTGTTATGCCAAGAGGAGATGGCGTCAAGTGCAATACATGGCAGACCTTTTTTGGAAACGGTGGACAAGAGAGTACCTGCCAGAACTGCAAGAAAGGCAAAAGTGGACAAAGAAAAGGAGAAACATGGCGGCCGGTGATATTGTCTTAATAATAGACGACTCTGCTCCTAGAAACTCGTGGATCATGGGACGAATCACACAAACCCGGCCAGACAAAAAAGGGTTTGTGAGACAAGTCGAGGTGCAAACCAAGACCAACACCTTGATCAGGCCCATCACGAAGCTTGTCTTACTCCTTGAGGCAAAAACATAAGAAGACCCCCCCCCCCTATCTCTCTTCCCCCCCCCCTATCTCTCTTCCCACCATATCCCTTCTCTTTCTTTCTTCCCCCCCCCCCCTCTCTCACACGGACATCGCACACATTACACACTTTGTGGACTGTGAGGCGCTTTTCTTTGCCTTTTTTGAAAGCAGAACTTTTGAATCCCTCGTCGGGGGGACATGGACTGTTAAAAAAAACAAAAAAAAAGGAATGTAATTTAGAATATGAAATGAGTTTAGTTTTGGCTCCTCCTGATTTTGTTGGTAATTGTACTATTCTCTTACAGAACAATTAGGGGCCGGAATGTTGGAGCCAGATTCAGTCCTTATTATTTGTTTATTTATTTAGTTTGAAATATGAAGCAATATTGTTTGGAAAATGGTTGCAAATTAACTTGATTGATAACACCTTTTATTTGTTATGATTTGGATGCGTGTTGCTTCGACAACGTGGAGGCGTGTCTGGTCCAGCCCATTTTTGAACCGGTGATTGCAGCACCTGAGCGTGTGAACCCGCTTTTATCAATGAAGCCGGTTCCCTAGTAAAACACACTGGAAATGCAAGGCACGCAGCCCAGACGGTTTTTGACCGTCGCAAGCGCTACGGATTTATGAACTGTAGAAATAGGAAACCAGGACACCATGCAACGGGAGCCAGCCAGCACACCTCCACGTCGTATGGTAAGAACCCATCCACGCTTAACAAAGCTTCAAGTAAAAGACAATAAATACCATTTTCTACAAACAAACAAACTCATCTCTGCCGTCTTTCTTACGGAAAAGCGCATGCGCGCGTCAACCAAGGCTGTGGATCCCACATCACCTACAAAGCTCTCCACAATCTAACCCCCATCTACATCACTGACCTCCTTCAGGAGTACGCCCCCTCCCGCACCCTCCGCTCTTCCTCCGTTGGCCTCCTCCCCGTCCCCAGCTCACGCCTCAGCACCATGGGTGCTCGAGCTTTCAGTCGCTCGGCTCCCAGACTCTGGAACTCCCTGCCGCTACACATCCCACGGTCTGATTCTATAACAACTTACAAAACCCAACTAAAAACCCATCTGTTTAAACTGGCTTATCCCTTATGAACGGTACCATCTTTCTTCCTTTCTTCCTTTTACTTCCTGTTGTTTGTCTTGTTTTAAACCCTGCGGACACTTTGTGTAGTCCACTGTTTTTACTTTTTTATATTTTTATAATTTTAAATTTACTGTAGCATATATGCTCTGTAAGGTGTCCTTGGGTGTCTTGAAAGGCGTCCAAAAAATAAAATGTATTATTATTATTATTAACCCTAACCCGCAAACACACGGTACGGTACTTTCGCTTTTGCTGAAATGAACGTCACGTCAGCACTATTACATATTAACACGTGACGTCAGAATGTGAGAAAGAACGAAATAAAAAAGCAGTGGGAAA
>CM051009.1:16897380-16899880 GCA_027704905.1 Muraenolepis orangiensis
CAATGAAACACTACCTGTGAACAGAATCATGGACAGGAAAAGGATCGCATGACTGGGTCCATTTGCTTGTGACTCGTCCAAACACACCGTCTCTTTCAGCTTGTTAAAGGGAACTCTGTGATTGAAGAATATAATGAGCCAATGCATTTGACCAGTGGCGGCCGGTGACATCCGAAGTAGGAGGGGCGCAGGGGTAAAAACATTTTTTTTAATCATATATGCTGTGCAATACCGGATTTGCCCAGACGGTGGCGCCATTTCACCATGTAAACGACCGAGAGGGCTAATTAAAAATAAAAAAACTACATAATATAAACCTCACCGTTACTCATTCTACTCTGTATTGTATATATGTATATTGACTGAACATTCCTTTACTTACTGCTTAATTTCTTTTTTTACTTACTTTATTTTTACTGTATGTAGCACAATCAATCAGTATTCTGTATTTTGTTGTGACAAATAATAAACAAACTTGAAACTTATGGTGAAAGAACATTTATTATATGGTGCCTAGTAGAAAATAAACATAAGAAAAAAATATGGTCTTATATTAGAAAGACTACCCAGTGTGCCATCAAAAATAATACCTAAATATGGTCTTACATTTGATTGTGCAAAAGTAATTAGAACAAAATAGAAGATAATAAAATAGACCTGATACAAGTCCTGAGATAAAATGCAATACAATGTTAAGCTTACAAATTAAAAGGTACTGGGTCCTATGTACACTACACTACTATACAATATACAGTTTAATCTATGTACCTATGCTATACAAGAACCACTTAGCAAACCAGGTTCTGGAAAACGACTGAATATATAGCCTTCCTCTGTCTGTTGCTGGTTGCTGAATGCTGATGTCAGGCTGATGAGGTCCAAACTCTTTCACTCTGAGTTTTTCTTGCAGTGTTCGTCTTTCAAATGGTGTTGCTTTGAGGGATTTGACAGAATTCTCCATGGTAGCTAGTGTAATGGCTGTGTCCTGTACAGAACAAAAAAAGAACAAACTTGCAACATGGTCTCTCCCACACACACGGGTCTCAATCTCCTCTCCTCAGACAGCAAGACGCAGCAAGAACTGACTCATTAACAAATGCTTCTGAATTTAACTAATTAAATAGAATACAAAATGCTTAATACATTCGACCACAGCCTATATTAGCAGACAAACACACGGAGGACCCTGTAGCTAGCATTGGGGAAGCACGTGTCCACGATAAACTTACAAAACCCCAATCCACACCGTTTACATACAAATGACACAAGCTGCATGTTTATACAGCAAGACCAACATTTCTTATCCCCTTTACTTTACGTTTACATCGTCCACAATAAAAATAAATGTAAAACTATAATCGGGACAAAAACAAACAACAACGTACCTTTCCTCAGACAGCAAGACACGAACTGAGAGCAGAGCAGTACAGGCTTTACAAATAACTAGGTTCAACTAGGCTATGAATTGCGCATGCGTGACTGGTTTTCTTTGCTCACGCATTCACGCATGCGCCACTCAATTTGCTCACGCATGCGCCACTCAATTTGAGTCGCGCATGCGTGACTGGTTTCCTTGTTCGGGCGCAATGAAATGCGCTCCCAGAGATCGTATTCAGGACCCTTGATAGGCTACATTTGCCTATCAAATTTGGTACCTACCTCAAAACCTTGACCCTTGATAGGCTACATTGCCTATCAAATTTGGTACCTACCTCCAAACCTGGGCGCACTGCCGTGCGCCCAGGTTTGGAGGTAGGTACCAAATTTCTATGAGAGTGACGTCAATGACAAACGAGGGGGGAGAATAGCACGCACAACAATGATTTATATTTGCTATATTAACGTTATTGTGCATTTTAAACACAAACATACATAAAATGAGTAATTATTATTCATTTTAAACATGTTTAGTTTATTTTTAGGGGTCAAAAAAATAAAAAATAAAAAAACACAATTATTATTATTTTTTTTATTTTTTATTTTTTTCCTCTCTCAACCAGGTGGGGCGGCGCCCCTGCGCCCCTATGGACGAGCCGCCACTGCATTTGACAGCCTTTTTTGAAGAGTTTGTATACAGTAACCTTGACCAAGATGCACATCACTCACCATCCTCTTTGACGGCGCTGTCCGTTGACTGCAAAGTTTCAGCCTCCGGGGGAGGGGTCAGTGTATCGACGGAGAGCACTGATGCTACTTGGGGAGGAGATTTTTCAGTTTTGGAAACTTCTAGTTCAGAGGGTGTCGGCAGAATTTCCTCAGGCGGCGGGGTCTCAATTTCCGGAAGTACGGTCTGAGGTGTGGCGCAGCTAGTGTCCAATAGCGGTGGTTGTTCTGATTGGGTGCTGATGTGAGGAGGACTCTGCAAAGAAACCAAAATAACTTGAATGGCATTTAATGGCACACATAGAAGAAAGTACCCAATGATTCTAGATTCAACATTTTTATTTGCCATATGCCATTAAGTACAAGTACAATGGAACGCTTACTCCCCATTCCCTCC
>CM051009.1:16904880-16977747 GCA_027704905.1 Muraenolepis orangiensis
GGGTAATATTTCAGTCTGTAAAGAGATGCCAGTGGACCCTGACCTGAGTTACTGATCTTTGTAATTGTGTGCTTTATGAAACAAATACCAAATACACAACTGCTTGAGATGCCTAGTGAAAGTACATAACAACGACTACAGATATCTGCATCAACTTACAGTCGATTTGCCATTGGTTAAAACATGTGATCACGCTTTCCGTTGCAAATGGGCTGGACCTACCGGCCAGTTGCATTATGACAATGTTTTAGTTAAATAGGATACAGCAGTTCAGCTCACCTCTCACTGTCAGGGTGACGAAGGTCTCATTGTTGTTGGTTAAAGTGCTGGTGTAACACGTGTACCTGCCCTGGTCCTGGAGGTTCACCTTGGACAGTCGTAGGGATGCGTTGACCCCAGAGATCTGATTAAGGAACAGAGACGTCCTTCCCTGGTACAGAGGGCTCTGGAGTTTCAGTTGGCTCTTATTGTCGTAGAAGGAGTGGACATGCACGCCATTCTTGTTGACCCAGTGGATGAAATTAATGTCTGGCTGGAAGTGACAGGGCAGCACACAGCTCCCCCCAAACACACAGACCAGCTGGGGTGCTGAGGATCAGAGAACAGTTTTGGTATTTAAAATGTAATGTTTTACTTTTAAGGGCTCATCAAATACGAACTGAAGACATGAATCTGTAATCTGTATTCATCTAGCTATGTGTGTTTCCCACTGCTTTTTTATTTCGTTCTTTCTCACATTCTGACGTCACGTGTTAATCTTTAATGGCGCTGACGTGACGTTCATTTCAGCAAAAGCCAAAGTACCGCACCGCGTGTTTGGGGGTTAGGGTTAGGGGGGGGGTTACCGTAACCGTTAGGTCGGGTTTTTCACTAAATAACATAAGAACATGTTTGTTGTGACACAACACGTACTTGTTCATTTGTTCCATTTAAACCAATAGTATAATGGCGTTTATCAAGTGAGTTTAACCCACCTGAATGAACAATGATGGACAAGGTTTTAACACTAACGTTAGTCTGTGGCTCATTTCCTCATTTACTGAGGAACTCCTAACCAGAGCAGAAACCTTCTGTCCTGCTCAACAACAGGGCCTAGGTGGGTGTGGTGGTTCATTGGTGCAGCAACAGCAAAGCCATTAAAGCGTTGAGTAAATATATGCAGAACTGAGTTTTTATTTTAATGAATGATCGCTCAAGGTTTTAATGTTGTATTTCATTGTATTATTTTCTAAGTCTTACTGTGTGTTTCGCTGCTAGTTCAAGTGTCCTGCATTACAAACAAACAAAATAATCATTATTGGTAGGTCTATTAGGTCTGAGGTCCAGAAACACGGTTTATATTTAGTTAAGCTTACCTTCAGAAACGAGGACCATCGCCATAAGAAACACAATCAGAAGCATGTCCAGTTCTGTCATGTTCTGAACTGTCGGGGTTGGCAGTGGGGAGTGGACTCGGAGCACTAGGGAGGGCTGTAGCCCAGAGTGAAATGAGGCTTTCTTATTGGTCGAGCTTGAGTCATCGAGGAGGCGAGATAACTGTTCTGAATCCACCACTCGTTCGTCGTCCCTTTAGGGGGCCAATCTTGAATTGAGGAAGGTAACCGGCAAATGGTTGCCGTCATGACCAACAAATGAATAATGTTAGATGGCAGATAATGTTTTGAGTTCTAATCCTCCAGGATTAGGATTAGCTGCTATTGTACTTAAAACAGGCTGCATACGCACCAACACCCTGATCAGGAAAATGAGGGATGCAAAAACCCACAGAAAAAAGTTCACCATAATTTCTTCAGCTACAACTAAAAACTGCGTTGTGTGTTAGTGTTGGAGACTTGCCAACAATGCTCGTATAAATTCTGCTAAGCAAAGTTAGTAGGATAATAGTTATGCATACATTCAATTTCACATAGCCATTTTTTGGACACCAAAGGCACTTTACAGACAGGGTAAAATGACAATCATTCAATAGTTACATACGTAGATTAAAGTGAGATAGATCAAATTAAAATTAAGAGGCCAGCCGAGATCCGGTCTCACTTCCTTTTTGCTGCCAATGTATCCGGTTTACATTTCCTTTTTTTAATCATAAAAAGAAAGAAAATTAAAAGAGCATCATTCAAAATAAAAAAATAAAGAGTCATGGGATAGAGGGGTGGATGTTTAGCAGGGGGAAACCTGTTTGTAGAGATGGTGTCACGATGGGATCGTTCGGTGGGACCCAGAACGCAGACCAAGACACAGTGGAGCGATACGAGAAGCTTTATTCAAAGCAAACACACAAGAGAGATCAGGTTGATCACTCTTTGATTGATTGATCACACAGGAGGTCGATCCGCGGAGTACCGGCAGGTAGTAGACCGGCGAGTAGTCCGGGACGGGGGAGGAGTCTGGGTACCGGGAGGTCGAGTAGCGACAGGTACCGGACAGGTAATTATAATGACCGGGGAGCTCGTATAGACCGGAGTAACGCGAGACAGGCGGGTGACGCGGGACAGGCAAGGGATCTGGATCTCCGGGACATCAACGGCGATTCCGTCCAGAATGAACGACGTGTAGTTCGACGTACGACCTCACACTGGGGTAAAGGATAGACAAAGTGTATATACCCCAGGTGAGGGGATTAGCAATTAGATGCGGCGCCAGCGCACGCGGCTTGGCCACGCCCCCTGCCAACCTCCGTAACAGATGGGTCCATAGGCTGTCATTTAAGAGACATTTATAGAACTTTGAACAGTGTTAAAGTTCACTCACTTACTTCCCAGCTGTTCTGGGTTGTGCAATAGGAGCTCATCGTGGACTTCAGAGCCGCCGGGGCACCTAATCCACTTGAATTGTAGGGAATTCATTCTGCTGGAGGGAATGGGGGAGATAGACAGATAGATAGTGTGTGTGTGTGTCAGTGGAGGCTCGTCCATTGATGAAAGAGGACCATCCTTCCTAAAATTTCTGAGAAAAATAAACCTGCAAGCGAAAAATAAATAAAGGACCATCCGTCACGCTGAGGGGAGTGGGTTGGACCCCGAACGCAGACACCGACACAGTGGAGCGATACGAATGGCTTTATTCTCAGGAACACACACAAAACACAAGGGTGTACTGGGCAGTACCGGCAGGTAGTAGACCGACGAGTAGTCCGGGACGGGGAGGAGTCTGCGTACCGGGAGGTCGGGTGCGAAGTACCGGCAGGGGTAGAAGGCAGGCGACGGGTATCAAACAGACGGAAGAACACGTGCAGTATACGTAACGACCTCACGCTGGGGTAACAGATAGACATAGTGTATATATACCCCAGGTGAGGTGATTAACAATTAGACAGGTTGATCGTGTACAGGTGTGTGTGTGCGCCGCCAGCGCACGTGGCTTGGCCACGCCCCCTGCCAACCACCGTAACCGTGACACCATCCTCCCTTAGGGTGGGTCTAGCCAGAGGCTCTGAGCCAATCAGCAGAGCTCCCTGCACTCACAACAAACTCACGAGAACCACATATTTGCCTTTCTTTAGCACGTAGGACACCAGGGTCGTGTCGGATGTGAATACAAACTTAGAATAGTTGGTGGTGGGTCTGTTCTCCCTACTCAACAGCTGAGGTGGGAGCTCTGGCCGTACCGTCTCTGATTGTCCAAAACTACCCGGTCCCATCAGTATTGAAAACAACTGACACCAGACCAACACTAGAGGGCACTCACGAGAGAGAACCCAGTCTCTGAGTTGTTCTCACGGTTCAACTCTTTTGACCCGGGTTTCATGTTTTCTGTCGGAGAAAAGATATGTTGAGATGTCACCAAGGGTTTCCCGAGACCATAATCCCAGTGAACAAAATGTGTAAATAAAATAGTCTTACTTTTTATACATTTGTGAACTATTATCAATATGACAAGCAGGAGGATGAGAAACACAAGAAGCCAAAGCTCTATTTGCTCTGAAATGAGAATGTTGATACATGTCAGCAGTAAGTGGAGAATACATCCAAGTGTTCAAGTTGTCATACGCACAATTACAGGAAGCCGTCGTCGGCAATTAAATGCTTAAGTCTCAGGTCTCAGGCCGCCCAACAAGGAATATAATAAAATATCAATATCTAAATCTACAATAAAAATAGAAATATATACAAAAATATCACACGTCACACACTTCAAAGTGTGTCACTAGATTTACATTACATTGTGATATAAACTGAATGTAATATTTTATCAAGCAACTGATACATATATTTAGACATATTATTTACATAATATATGTATTATTATACATATATTTTAGTGGACTCTTTGCCCAATGGTCCTTCTTTGTACCACGGTGCCATAAGTAGACCTTGCACGACACAAATTAGCTTCTGTATTTTCAGAGGGAGAGCCTACCTCCATCATGGTCCTCCAGTATCAGTTCAATGGTGGTCACGTCTGTTTCCTCTGGGTAACTGAGAGCACACGTGTACGTCCCTTGACTCTCGGCTGATGAGGTCACATACAGCAGGAGTCTACCTGATTCTGACAGTTCTTTTACACGTGGCTCCCACTCTTTTTCCACCTGCAGTCTACCTCCTGCTGGTTTTGTAAGGATGGTTTGGTTGAGCTTGAAGGTCCAAGTGATGTCACAGAGCGCCGAGCCGTTACAAGGAAGTGACACCTCACGATATGAAGCACTTTGCATTGGAGCTGAAATAGATAGACAGACAGATATGATATACTTTATTAATCCCCCATGGGGAATTCATCCTCTACATTTAACCTATCCTAGCTGGAAGCTTGGAGAGGTGGGCTGCCATAGGATAGTCCCTGGGAACCAACTCTAGATGTAGTGCCCTTGCCTTGGTTATTCGCAGGGCAGGAGTGTTAATGTGTGTGTGTGTGGTTGGTGGCTGGTTGAAGCAGCCTCATCTGGCCTGAGTCAGACTGATTAGACTCTGGGGCTGCCGGGTGAGGCTGCACACCTGTGGGTCTTGTTCAAACTTTCTAAACTCAGCAATAAACTGATTTCTCATCATCCTGTCTTTGTTATCGGGAGTCCAAGAACGCCACTGTAGTGGCAGGTAGCAGCGCCACCTGCTACAACTTGAACCCGGAGGAAACCCACGTCCACATGGGGAGATAATTCAAAGTCCACACAGAAAGATGAGTGGATGGACAGACAGACAGACGAGTGGATGAACAGACATACACAAGATATTGTTGTAAAGTTAGCTCAGAAATTGGACCAGTGACAACATTTTTCTAAATTGGGTCAATGGATAATGCAAATCCCAGACCAATGACATCAGTGGTCCAACGTTGCTGTGAAGGGAGCGTGACAGTTCCCATTAAGTTAAAGCCACTGCAAATTGGATCGCACCAGACACTTTACACTTGATATTAAAAGACTTACGGTTTTGCCTCATCGTGGCTTTCCTTGCACTGCGTTCACTTTGGACTGAGCAGCTGTAGGCCCATTCTTTGTCATTGGAAATGGTCCTTAATGAGCCACTGATGTCAAAGAGTCCCCGGTCGTCTTCATGAACCTCGGTTGTGTTCTGGAGGGTAGTGGCCGGTCGAGGGCTGACGGACCAGGTGAGCTCTGGTCTTGGGTAGATTCCTCCAGACTTACAGGTGACAGTGTGCTTTAGTAGCATAATGTCCACTCTAGCAACAGGAGCTGAAACATTAAAACAATAAACTCATAGTTAACTTGGTTGATTTGGTTTGCTGCATTGATGTTAGTTACTTACTAATACTAACAAAACCATGAACGATACCTAAGAAAATATACCAAAATCCCCACACCACTGCCATGGGAACATTGCAAATTGTATACTTTGTTGTAGAACCAAACTCAGGTCTCAGCTTCAAGGGTAATATTTCAGTCTGTAAAGAGATGCCAGTGGACCCTGACCTGAGTTACTGATCTTTGTAATTGTGTGCTTTATGAAACATATACCAAATACACAACTGCTTGAGATGCCTAGTGAAAGTACATAACAACAACTACGAGATATCTGCATCACATGATATGCAGATATGTTACCGTAACCGTAAGGTCGGGTTTTTCACTAAATAACATAAGAACATGTTTGTTGTGACACAACACGACATGGACTTGTTCATTCATTTGTTACATTTAAACCAATAGTATAATGGCGTTTATCACGTGAGTTAACCCACCTGAATGACCAACAATGATGGATGGGTGATGAAGGTTTTAACACGAACGTTACTCTGTGGCTTGTTTCCATGGAGATAGTGCTAATGTGTTTACTGATGAACTCCTAACCAGAGCAGAAACCTTCTGTTCTGCTCAACAACAGGTTCTAGGTGGGTCTGGTGGTTCATTGGTGCAACAACAGCAAATCCATTAAAGCGTTGAGTATGAATATGCAGAACTGAGTTTTTATTTTAATTAATGATCGCTCAAGGTTTTAATGTTGGATTTGATTGTATTCTTTTCTAAGTCTTAGTGTGTGTTTCGCTGCTAGTTCATGTGTCCTGCATTACAAACAAACAAAATAATCCTTATTGGTAGGTCTATAATTCATCTACCTCGGGTCGTGAGAGGGACAGTGGAGACTCAGTGACCTGAGGCCAACGCTCTGTGTTATTATTGTTTGGTCAACGCACTGTAAATCCTTTTACTGTAATTTTGCACTGTAAATTCAATTTCACATGTCCCTTTTAAGTATTCATCTGAGTTATTTATTAGTATTTTATTATTGCCAATTTGCACTATACGTATTGTTGTATAATGTATATACATACGTATTACTGTAATACTGTAAATTGTGCAATTCATCTGTCAATACATTTAGATTTCATTTAGAGTTCATTTGGTTATATTTTGTTTATACTAGTTTAGTTTAGTTTGTTATTTAGTTTTTAGGCATTGGTATATGTTGTGTGCATTTATTCATTGTTTCAACTGTTGCACCTTAATTTCCCTCGGGATAAATAAAGTCATGTTGAATCTTGAATCTATTAGGTCTGAGGTCCAAAAATAAGGTTTATATTTAGTTAAGCTTACCTCCAGGAACGAGGACCATCTCCATAAGAAACACAAACATGTTCAGTTCTGTCCTGTTCTGAACTGTCGGGGTTGGCAGTTGGCCAGATGCGCGTCTCCTCGTCCGCCGACCGGCCGCTCTCCTCGCTCCTCGCGCTCCCCTCTCTGGGGTTCTCCGAACTCCTCTTCGGTTCCATTACTCCAGGATCGCAGCGTATGTCCTTAGTCACTTCTGACCCCAATGTAGCGAAATGAGCCGAAGGACACGAGGTCAGGACAGGAGTATAGTGAACACAATGTGTATTGCTCTTAGCCGTCAGCTGACAAGCTAGTTTTCACCCACACTCACTTCACTCTAACCCGGAACAACAACCTCTAAACTCCCGCCCAACCGGAACCGCTCCCCTCGGGCCCACCCCCAACCACAGCCTTCCCCAGGCCGTTACAATACAGCTGTGTTCCACTTCAGGGGCTGCAGCCTTAAGGGCGCGTTTGAAGGCTGCATCTAAAACGTGCTATATGGGACGGTCTAGCCTACGGAGTACTTCCTGTACGCGTCACCAGCTGCGTCACGGAGCGCCACGCCCACCGTCGCGCGCTCTGACCAGAGGAGATAGTCCTAGAAGCTTATGAGAGGTTGACACGAGGGAAATCGATTGATTATTAAAAATGCCCCCAGACAGGCGTATTTAGTTTAGTTTATTAGTCATTATAATTGATGAACTTAAGGAACTGGAGCTTCACCGCCTGCGTCAACGTGTCATGTTATTTCGGCTAAGAGAGAACCATGGGTAAATAAAGATTGGTTAATATATACATATCTATGTATATATATGTATATACATATCTATGTATATATATACATATCTATGTATATATATATATACATATCTATGTATATATATATATATATGTATATATATATATATATATATTCATAGATATGTATATATATATATTCATAGATATGTATATATATATATACATAGATACAGGGCCGTTTCTAGACTTTTGGAGGCCCTAGGCAAAATGTTCTGTGGAGGCCCCCCTTTGAGATAAATCTTACCCACCATCATGAAATAAAGACTGAGGCTAGCAGACAGGGTACGTCGGGGGGGGCGCTGAAAACCGGTAAATACCGGCTAACGGAAACCCTGGTATAAACCAGTGTTGTAAGCGGACCGATTTTCACCTGAAATTAAACTGAAGTAGTCGATTCCTATTCGTATTTCTATTGCTGGAGAGGTGGGGGGGTGCAATCTGTGATTTTGATTGGTTATATGATCACTGGCACGTAATGTGTCTAATGAGAACTCTCTAAAACGTTAATACGTTTTAATACTTAATACGCCTACAGAGGCCCTAGGCATTTGCCTACTCCGCCTATAGGAGGCGCCGGGCCTGCATATATATGTATATGTATATATATATATATACCAGTGGCGAAGCGTGTCTATCACAATTGGACCTTCTGTAGACCAGGGGTTCCCCAGCGTTTCAACCCGCGACCCCCAAGATAACAGACTGGAGACTGGCGACCCCCCACTATCACCGTCCGACGGGGGGGGGTCGCCAGTCTCCAGTCTGTTATCTTGGGCTTTTTTTCAATGATGATACTGTCGTGAATCTGTGGGAATCAGAATTCCATTATTTGTCACTCACGTTATTATTAACAATAATAATAATAATACATATGTATATATGTGTATATATATATATATATATATATATATATATATCTATATATGGCGGGACCAGGTCATTAGAGCCCTGGTACCCACGGAGTTAAGGGTACAAGTTCTGCATTCTGCCTTTGTGTTTGCACAATTGTTAAAATGCAGCCAAATGCTGCTTCTTTTCCTACTTTCACTCATCTTATTAGCGCGACGCAAACTGACACTTCCCCGTGTGTTCTCCTCTCCCTCTGTTAGCAACCAGCACTGAGCACGCGCCGCCCCTCCTCCTTATCTATCCTCACGTGATGCACAGCATGCGCGTGACAGTCAGTCACTGCATGTACGCGGAGCACCGGTAACAAATAAATCAATAACGGCTTATTCGCGGGTGCGAGCCGGCTCCCGTCGTTCAATAAAAAGAGCCGGCTCGTTCGCGACCGACACATCACTACTTCCAACTAGCTAGACTACAGCTCCTGAGGTACTTATTTCGCCATGAATTCCCATAATAAAATGCGTTTTCAAAAACAGGAGAAGAAATACTGCGAACATTGTGTTCCGTTTCGTTCGGCGTCATCTAAATGTAATTAATGGTATTTAGTTTCCATCCCGACCTGAGAAGAACCAGACGCGGACATCCGATTCTATAGCAGGTAACGTTAGACCCAAGTTGTGCTATTCAGCTAACTGCTTGACATCGACCAGAGTAAACATCAATTAAACTATAAAGAATCCTATCCTAAGTCTTAATAAAAAGAGTGCTTACTGCACATTGGTCAGATCATTTGATCAAGTTAATAAGGATAAGGTGGAAACGTGTTTGGGTGATCAAACATATTGACATAAGTTAACACTGCTAATATACACCATCTAAGGCATTATAGTTATCAAGGAAGGTTATTCAAGTTTGTTTGAGTTGGGGGAGAATGTAAAGCTAAGCATTTAGGAGGGTAGGCATGGTTCAGTAACAATAACAATAACTGTTCTACTCATAATAACCATGAAGCAGAGGGTATATTTCTAATTGTTTTCTCTTTCTTCTTAGATTCCACTTCTTGAATCATCACCAGTGGTGTTGACACAGCCGATGCTCCAGTGTGGCAGGCAGTGTTGTGTGCAATCACATCGTGGCATTGCTGTTCCAAACAGGTGTGCAACGATTACACATGATCCACAAGTGAGAAGATCAATTAGAGAAAAAGCTGACCGTTTATTTTTCTACATATACATGCCGAGATACCCGTCTTTGAGAAATGAACATGGGCAAAACCCAGGTTCTTCAATGAAAGATTGTAATGACAATTTTATTACAGTTCATTTTTCAATAATATGTTTTAGCCAATAGGTTACAATAATGATTTTCACAAATTTTTACATATAATGTTTGTGTACATAAGATTTACATGTTTAACAAAATGATCTGCCACTGGAATAAATTAAATTACAAAAACCTGGTGTTGAACCAATGACCAGCTTTACTTAACCCATGCCTTAACTAATGCCTTGTTTTGGTAGTTTGACAACAGGCATGTCACTGTAAACGTCTGCCAATAAGCCCTTTCATGGTGCAGTGAGATTTGTAGGTGGAGTACATCTCACTTTGCAGGAGTGGTAAGGATGGTGTCCGACACTTGAGCTCAGTGCAGTCCAAGATGACCTGGGTGTCTGGGAAATCTCAGAATTCCTCAGGGAGGTCAGCTTGCACTTCTGCAGGTGTGAGCCAGATGCATTGAGACCCCAGTGCAGTGGCTAGAAAACGTGTCCATGTTGCAATAATGCGGCTCACTGTGGACTGGTGTATGTTGAATCGATGCGCCGGGTCCCTCTCCTTCAAACCAACCCACAGGAAGACGAGGAAAAGAAAGAACTCGTCGATTGGCTGGAGCAGCTGTCTCTGGAAGGTTAAAAAAAAGGTTACTGCTTTAAGTTATGAACTAGTAAGGCTGTGCTCTTGTTTGGCTACATGTTTTATAATGGTTGTGTACCATACCATGGGGGGAAACTGAGTTGCTGTAGTGCACTGGTGTATTTAAAGAGGGCTGAGTCCTTTAGTGTAGCCTTCTGTAAATGCAATGGCATCCCACCCTCTGTTACTACAGAGCAGCTCAGACCATAACCTACCGTGGATGGACGCTCTGGAGACCCCAACCATTTAGTCAATTGAAGGCTCAATCAAACCCCAAAACGCCATCAGGTGGTCATAGCTTGGAAAACATCAGGTCAGTCATTAATTAACTTAGTAAATACAATCATACACGGTCACCAAAATAATGTTAGCTGTAACAACTAAGCCGATGTCTCATCTTGTATACATGACGGGCTGCAGCGGTCACGCAGTAGGCACATTAACCTTTTTATTAAGACTTAGGATAGGATTCTTTATAGTTTAATTGATGTTTACTCTGGTCGATGTCAAGCAGTTAGCTGAATAGCACAACTTGGGTCTAACGTTACCTGCTATAGAATCGGATGTCCGCGTCTGGTTCTTCTCAGGTCGGGATGGAAACTAAATACCATTAATTACATTTAGATGACGCCGAACGAAGCGGAACACAA
The DNA here is from genome assembly GCA_027704905.1 of Muraenolepis orangiensis. Lineage (NCBI taxonomy): Eukaryota > Metazoa > Chordata > Actinopteri > Gadiformes > Muraenolepididae > Muraenolepis > Muraenolepis orangiensis. Next base: position 16,916,080 of record CM051009.1, read on the forward strand.
CAATGTTCGGAGTATTTCTTCTCCTGTTTTTGAAAACGCATTTTCTTATGGGAATTCATGGCGAAATAAGTACCTCAGGAGCTCTAGCTAGTTGTAAACAAATATACCGGAAGAGACTCGTTGAACTTTAAACCGGAAGTACTTCTTGCCTGCCCTTCGTTCACAGCCCGGAAGAGGAAGAGGTCTAAACACTCCTGTAAAACACTCGTGAATATAACCCTGATAGTTCAGGACAGAACTGAACATGCGTCTGATTGTGTTTCTTATGCCGATGGTCCTCGATCCTGGAGGTAAGCTTAACTAAATATAAACCGTGTTTCTGGACCTCAGACCTAATAGATTCAGATAACTTTATTTATCCCGAGGGAAATAAAGGTGCAGCAGTTGAAACAGGGGGAATACATGCACACAAAATCTACTAATTGTAGTGACCGCTTGTCGCTCCCCGATTGTGTTGACAGGCGTCACGATGCATCATGCATGATTAGTTCTCTACTCGGTAACAAAGTTTGTGATGGAAAATATAGTAGAATGTCCAAGTTGCGACTGGTGTAGTTTGCAGTGTTTTATTGTCCAAAAAAGAATAATAGTGAATAAATGGTTAAATCAGAACGGTTGTCAGTTGCTCAATTGATCAGTTCCAAACAGTGAAACAGGTAGGAAAACGTATCTCCTTAACAGGTGCATGCATTACACTGATCAGCAAGGTTACTTATAATAGAGGTGGTGTGACCGCTAGAGTTCCAACATAAATATGACACCAAACATATATAGAAATTCTACAAGTCGGTTTCTGCTTCTACACTAATACCTAAAAACTAAATAACAACAAACTAAACTAAACTAGTATAAACAAAATATAACTAAATGAAATCTAAATGTATTGACAGATGAATTGCACAATTTACAGTATTACAGTAATACGTATGTATATACAACAATACGTATAGTGCAAATTGGCAGTAATAAAATACTAATAAATAACTCAGATGAATACTGAAAAAGGGACATGTGAAAAGTGAAATTGAATTTACAGTGCAAAATTACAGTAAAAGGATTTACAGTGCGTTGACCAGCAATAACACAGAGCGTTGGCCTCAGGTCACTGAGTCTCCACTGTCCCTCTCACGACCCGAGGTAGATGAATTATAGACCTACCAATAAGGATTATTTTGTTTGTAATGGAGGACACTTGAACTAGCAGAGAAACACACACTAAGACTTAGAAAATAATACAATAAAATCCAACATTAAAACCTTGAGCGATCATTAATTTAAAAAAAACTCAGTTCTGCATATATTTACTCAATGCTCTAATGTCTTTGCTGTTGCTGCACCAATAAACCACCAGACCCACCTAGAACCTGTTGTTGAGCAGGACAGAAGGTTTCTGCTCTGGTTAGGAGTTCATCAGTAAACACATTAGCACTATCTCCATGGAAACAAGCCACAGAGTAACGTTAGCGTTAAAACCTTCATCACCCATCCATCATTGTTGTTCATTCAGGTGGGTTAAACTCACGTGATGAACGCCATTATACTATTGGTTTAAATGTAACAAATGAATGAACAAGTCCATGTCGTGTTGTGTCACAACAAACCTGTTCTTATGTTATTTAGTGAAAAACCAGACCTGACGGTTACGGTAACCCCCCCCCTCCCCCCCCCTAACCCTAACCCCCAAACACGCGGTACGGTACTTTGGCTTTTGCTGAAATGAACGTCATGTCAGCGCCATTAAAGATTAACACGTGACGTCAGAATGTGAGAGAGAACGAAATAAAAAAGCAGAGTGGTAAAGATAAAGGCAGTATATTATAAAATGTGTTCCTAAACAAAAAAGTAAATTGAAAAAGGCAGCAAATAACACATCTATAGTCTGGATATAGTCTCTCAGATGCTAGTCTGGTTGAGTTTCTAGAAGTGTGTGTGTGTGTGTGTGATGTCTTTAGTTCATATTTGATGAGCCCTTAAAAGTAAAACATTACATTTTAAATACCAAAACTGTTCTCTGATCCTCAGCACCCCAGCTGGACTGTGTGTTTGGGGGGAGCTGTGTGCTGCCTTGTCACTTCCAGCCAGACATTGCTGTCCTCCACTGGGTCAAGAAGAATGGCACGATTGCTCAAGTCCACTCCTTCTACAGCAATAAAAACAAACTGAATGACCAGAGCTCTCTGTACCAGGGAAGGACATCTCTGTTCCTTAATCATATCTCTGGGGGCAACGCATCCCTACGACTGTCCAAGGTGAACCTCTAGGACCAGAGCAGGTACAAGTGTTACACCAGAACTTCAACAAACTACAAGGAGACCTTCGTCACCCTGGCAGTGAGAGGTGAGCTGAACTGCTGTATCCTATTTAACTAAAACATTGTCATCATGCAACTGGCCGGTAGGTCCAGCCCTTAAAGGTGTCATATCTGCATATCATGTGATGCAGATATCTCGTAGTCGTTGTTATGTACTTTCACTAGGCATCTCAAGCAGTTGTGTATTTGGTATTTGTTTCATAAAGCACACAATTACAAAGATCAGTAACTCCGGTAAGGGTCCACTGGTATCTCTTTACAGACTGAAATATTAGCAGTAGTGTGTGTATTTTGATATATTTTCTTAGGTATCGTTCATGGTTTTGTTAGTATTAGTAAGTAACTAACATCAATGCAGCAAACCAAATGAACCAAGTTCGCACCCTGGCTGTACTAAAGGGACGACGAACGAGTGGTGGATTCAGAACCGTTATTTCGCCTCCCCGATGACCCAGAAGCTCGACCAATAAGAAAGCCTCATGTCACTCTTTGGGCTACAGCCCTCTCTAGTGCTCCGAGTCCACTCCCCACTCATCTGGCCCACTGCCAACCCCGACACAACTGAACATGCATCTGATTGTGTTTCTTATGACGATGGTCGTCGTTCCTGGAGGTAAACTTAACTAAATATAAACCGTGTTTCTGGACCTCAGACCTAATAGACCTACCAATAATGATTATTCTGTTTGTAATGCAGGACACTTGAACTAGCAGCGAAACACACACTAAGACTTAGAACATAATACAATAACATCCAACATTAAAACCTTGAGCGATCATTAATTAAAATAAAAACTCAGTTCTGCATATATTTACTCAACGCTTTAATGGCTTTGCTGTTGCTGCACCAACAAACCACCACACCCACCTAGGCGCCATTGTGGTTCTGCTCTGGTTAGGAGTTCCTCATTAAATGAGGAAAGTAGCCACAACCAGCCAGTAACGTTAAAACCTTGTCCATCATTGTTGTTCATTCAGGTGGGTTAAACTCACTTGATAAACGCCATTATACTATTGGTTTAAATGAAACAAATTAATGAACAAGTACATGTCGTGTTGTGTCACAACAAACATGTTCTTATGTTATTTAGTGAAAAACCCGACCTAACGGTTACGGTAACCCCCCTAACCCGCAAACACACGGTACTTTGGCTTTTGCTGAAATGAACGTCACGTCAGCACCATTAAAGATTAACACGTGACGTCAGAATGTGAGAGAGAACAAAATCAAAAAGCAGAATGGTAAAGATAAAGGCAGTATATTGTAAATTGTGTTCCTAAACAAAAAGGCAGCAGATAACACGTCTATAGTCTGGATATAGTCTCTTAGATGCTAGTCTGGTTGAGTTTCTACAAGTCCTTCTCTGTCACACATAGCTAGATGAATACAGATTACAGATTCATGTCTTTAGGTCATATTTGATGAGCCCTTAAAAGTAAAACATTACATTTTAAATACCAAAACTGTTCTCTGATCCTCAGCACCCCAGCTGGTCTGTGTGTTTGGGGGGAGCTGTGTGCTGCCTTGTCACTTCCAGCCAGATATTGAGGTCATCCACTGGATGAAGAAGAATGGTGTGAATGCTCCAGTCCACTCCTTCTACAGCAATGAGAGCCAACTGAATGACCAGAGCTCTCTGTACCAGGGAAGGACGTCTCTGTTTCTTAATCAGATCTCTGGGGGCAACGCATCCCTACGACTGTCCAAGGTGAACCTCCAGGACCAGGGCAGGTACCTGTGTTACACCAGAACTTCAACCAACAACAGGGAGACCTTCGTCACCCTGACAGTGAGAGGTGAGCTGAACTGCTGTATCCTATTTTACTAAAACATTGTCATCATGCAACTGGCCGGTAGGTCCAGCCCATTTGCAACGGAAAGCGTGATCACTGCATATGTTTTAACGAATGGCAAATAGACTGTAATGTCACAAGTGCGTGGTTAGGTTGGACCCAGAACGCAGACGGAGACCAGAAAGGGTAGAACAGGGGTTTTATTCGGCACAGAACACAATCCTATGTTATCTCCAGGACAAACGAGGGATCTGGAACCGGGAGGTCGAGGTGCGTCGTACAAACAGGCAGTGAACGAATGGATAGTTGGGACAGTCGATGGGTCGGGTTACCGGGAAGTCGAGGTGCGTCGATCTTCTGGACCGACGAGGGGCTGGAACAGCAGACAAGCGGGCTATCTCTCTGATAGTCCGTAGCAGGGTGATCAAAACCAGGGATGAATGTCACCTGGGGACTGGTAGCGTACCGGTTACACAGTACGAACGAGCGACGTCTCTCACTGACGCCGCGGTATAAATAGCCCCCAGGTGAGATCAATGGCAATTAGCCACGGTAATGGTTGGCAGGTGCGTGTGTGTGCGCCTCTAGCGCACGCGGCCTGTCAACCACCGTAACCGTGACATGTAAGTTTATGCAGATATCTCGTAGTCGTTGTTATGTACTTTCACTAGGCATCTCAAGCAGTTGTGTATTTGGTATTTGTTTCATAAAGCACACAATTACAAAGATCAGTAACTCAGGTCAGGGTCCACTGGCATCTCTTTACAGACTGAAATATTACCCTTGAAGCTGAGACCTGAGTTTGGTTCTATAACAAAGTATACAATTTGCAATGTTCCCATGGCAGTGGTGTGTGTATTTTGGTATATTTTCTTAGGTATCGTTCATGGTTTTGTTAGTATTAGTAAGTAACTAACATTAATGCAGCAAACCAAATGAACCAAGTTAACTATGAGTTTATTGTTTTAATGTTGTTGCAGCTCCTGTTGCTAGAGTGGACATTATGCTACTAAAGCACACTGTCACCTGTAAGTCTGGAGGAATCTACCCAAGACCAGAGCTCACCTGGTCCATCAGCCCTCGACCGGCCACTACCCTCCAGAACTCAACCGAGGTCCATGAAGACGACCGGGGACTCTTTGACATCAGTGGCTCATTAAGGACCATTTCCAATGAGCCAGAATGGGCCTACAGCTGCTCAGTCCAAAGTGAACGCAGTGCAAGGAAAGCCACGATGAGGCAAAACCGTAAGTCTTTTAATATCAAAATGGCAACAAGTCAAGTGTAAAGTGTCTAGTGCGATCCAATTTGCAGTGGCTTTAACTTAATGGGAACTGTCACGCTCCCTACTTTCTAACATATTGTTTTTATTCATATGTGAGTCATGAAAAAATTGCAGTCTGTAACATCTACTCACAAAAAAAAAATCACAGCAACGTTGGACCACGGATGTCATCAGTCTGGGATTTGCATTATCCATTGTACCAATTTAGAAAAATGTTGTCACTGGTCCAATTTCTGAGCTAATTTCACAACATTATCTTGTGTATGTCTGTTCATCCACTCGTCTGTCTGTCTGTCCATCCACTCATCTTTCTGTGTGGACTTTGAATGATCTCCCCATGTTGACGTGGGTTTCCTCCGGGTTCAAGTTGTAGCAGATGGCGCTGCTACCTGCCACTACAGTGGACCTTGGACTCCCAATAACAAAGACAGGATGATGAGAAATCGGTTTATTGCTGAGTTTAGAAAGTTTGAACAAGACCCACAGGTGTGCAGCCTCACCCGGCAGCCCCAGAGTCTAATCAGTCTGACTCAGGCCAGATGAGGCTGCTTAAACCAGCCACCAACCACACACACACACACACATTAACACTCCTGCCCTGTGAATAACCAAGGCAAGGGCACTACATCTAGAGTTGGTTCCCAGGGACTATCCTATGGCAGCCCATCTCTCCAAGCTCCTAGCTAGGATAGGTTAAATGTAGAGGATGAATTCCCCATGGGGGATTAATAAAGTATATCATATCTGTCTGTCTATCTATTTCAGCTCCAATGCAAAGTGCTTCATATCGTGAGGTGTCACTTCCTTGTGACGGCTCGGCGCTCTGTGACATCACTTGGACCTTCAAGCACAACCAAACCATCCTTACAAAACCAGCAGGAGGTCGACTGCAGGTGGAAAAAGAGTGGGAGCCACGTGTAAAAGAACTGTCAGAATCAGGTAGACTCCTGCTGTATGTGACCTCATCAGCCGAGAGTCAAGGGACGTACACGTGTGCTCTCAGTTACCCAGAGGAAACAGACGTGACCCCCATTGAACTGATACTGGAGGACCATGATGGAGGTAGGCTCTCCCTCTGAAAATACAAAAGCAAATTTGTGTTGTGCAAGGTCTATTAATGGCAACTTGGTACAAACAAGGACCATTGGGCAAAGAGTCCACTAAAATATATGTATAATAATTAGGGATGGGACGATCACGTTTTTTGCCACCGATCACCGATCACAATGAGAAATATCTGCCCCACCGATCTCCGATTATTTTATTTTTTTTGCAGCTATAGCGGTCTACAGTGTATATTGCCGCGGACCGGTACCGGGCCGTGGAGGTGTTACTGCCGGGCGGCGAAACAGCTGTGTGTTTATCATCATATTTGACTCAAATAATTTGAGTATAGGTGAACGGCGGGCGGTATAATCTATATATAGAGATGATATATATAGTATAATCTATATATATATAGATTATATAGCGGTATAATCTATATATATATAGATTATATAGCGGTATAATCTATATATATATATTAAATATATATCGGCGGCATAACGAGAGACTTTCAGTTACACGCGCTACTAAAGAGACTACGCGCTAGTGACGTGTCGGTCGCGAACGAGCCGGGTTTGTGTTACGGTGCTCCGCGTACATGCGCGTTTATACTGAAATCGAGCCCTGCCGTTTTGTTAAGGGTGTGTGTTGACACACACTTTGACAACCGGTCCGCGAAAATTGACAACTGGTCCGCGAGATTTTTTGTCATGTATCTGCCGGTCCGTGGCACAAAAAAGGGTGGGAACCCCTGTATTATAGAACAGTTTCATCCATCATGCATTCCTGGGGTTCTCGTTCTCCGCGGTCAGTTTAACAAACTCGCCATGCTGCGCTGGGTGATGGGTTTTCAGGTGTCTTATTAAATTTGTCGTGTTGAAATTTTTTACCTTGCTTCCTCCACGAGATATTTTCTCTTTGCACACATTACAGATGGCAAATGTTACATCTGTATCACACACTTTGAAGAAACTCCACACTGCAGACACCGCTGACATGTTGAGGCAGGGCGAGTATCACTCTGTTTAGAAAAGAGGCGGGGCCCCACGTGTTTTACTCGCTGGTAAAGAGATGAGCTCACGTGTTTCTCACGTGCAGGATCGGCTATGAAATCGGCAACATTAAAGAAAGATTGGCATTCTCCGATTGCGCATTTTTCTTCAAAATCGGCCGATAATGATCGGAAGCCGATCGATCGTCCCACCTCTAATAATAATAATACATATATTATGTAAATAATGTCTAAATATATGTATCAGTTGCTTGATAAAATATTACATTCACGTTATATCACAATGTAATGTAAATCTAATCACACACTTTGAAGTGACACATTATATGTATATTTTTGTATATATTTCTAGTTCTATTGTACTTTAGATTTTGATATTGATATTTTATTATATTCATTGTTGGGGGGCCTGAGACCCGAGACTTTTTGCCGACGACGGCTTCCTGTAATTGTGCGTATGACAATAAAGAACTTGAACACTCAGATGTATTCTCCACTGACTGTTAACATGTATCAACATTCTCATTTCAGAGGGATCTCAAACACTGCTTTGGCTTCTTGTGTTGCCCGTCCTGGTTATCATATTCATAACAATTTACAAATGTACAAAAAGTAAGACTATTTCATTAACACATTTTGTTCACTGGGATTATGGTCTCGGGAAACCCTTGGTAACATCTCAACATATCTTTTCTCCGACAGAGAACATGAAACCAGGGTCAAAAGAGTTGAACCGTGAGAACAACTCGGGGACTGAGTTCCCTCTCGTGAGTGCCCTCTAGTGTTGGTCTGGTGTCAGTTGTTGTGTTGATGTTTTCAATACTGATGGGACCGGGTAGTGTTGGAAATCAAATGTATCAACATCTCTATAATCACTTTTGTTTTACTCTCAGACCCGTGTTGAGGGAGCTCCTCAGGAAACGGAGGGGATGTTACAACCTGAGACGTCAATCGTCTGAGGACAATCTCGACGGTACGGCCAGAGCTCCCACCTCAGCTGTTGAGTAGGGAGAACAGACCCACCACCAACTCTTCTAAGTTTGTATTCACATCCGACACGACCCTGGTGTCCTACGTGCTAAAGAAAGGCGTGGTTCTCGTGAGTTTGTAGTGAGTGCAGGGAGCTCTGCTGATTGGCTCAGAGCCTCTGGCTAGACCCGCCCTCAGGGAGGATGGTCCTCCCTTAGCGCCGTACACACTCATGTTAAACCAGGACTCACCGGCCGCTTGGGTTTTTATATTGGACTTCAATGGGGAGCTTGGAGGACGATCCATTTAAATTAGCGGTAGGGGGCGCTGTTGGTATTTTGACACAGGGACATGATTGTTGTGCTTTCGAAGTTTTCAAATAGTAATTTTATCAGTATTTTCACAGATGAATCTGTTAAATTGTTGTGTATTTATATATATATATATAATGTGTATATATATATCTATATATATAGATATATATATATCAGTGGAGGCTCGTCCATTGAGGAAAGGGAGGACCATCCTCCCTAACGTTTCAGAATAAAACACCTGTTAAATACACTGAAATTTAACAGATTAATCTGTGAAAACTGATAAAAATGCTTTTTCTAACGTTTCAAAGTCACGCAAATGTGTGTCAAAATAGCACCAACAGCGCCCCCTACCGCAATGTTTAAATCCCTGTACGGAGGAACACGTCCTCCGGAAGCTCTCATTTGAAGTCCATTATAAACTCCCGTAACCTGGCGGCCGGCGAGTCCTGGTTTAACATGAGTGTGTACGGCGCTAAGAGTCTCGTGAGTGAACTTTAACACTGTTCAAAGTTCTTAATCTGTAATCTGTATTCATCGAGCTATAAATGTCTCTTAAATGACAGCCTATGGACCCATCTGTACAAACAGGTTTCCCCCTGCTAAACATCCTCCCCTCTGTCCCATGACTCTTTATTTTTTATTTAGAATTATACTTTTTTAATTTTAATTTGATCTCTTATCTGTCATTTTAATCTACGTATGTAACTATTGAATGATTGTCTGTAAAGCGCCTTTGGTGTCCAAAAATGCGCTATATGAAATTTTTACATTTTTTAATATATTGTTTACATTAGCGCTATAGCTAATGGAAACTCGAAAAACAAGGGGAGGGGGAACGGGGATGAGACATTAAAGTGCAGTCACTAAAAAAAGTCACACTAAAAAAAAGTCACTTTTAAAGTCAGTCACTAACGATGTCATATTTAACTAAAGTTACTTGAATGTTCGTCAATGTAAAAGCAATGTTCTTTCGGTTTGTTGTTTGCAAGAAGTAAGAAAACTGAAAAGGGGAGATGTCATATAATGACATTATAAATGAATGGCATACGCCTTTGAGATATATATAGATAGAGATAGAGATAGAGATATATATATACATATATATATATACACACACACTGCTCTTTTCTGTGCGGATATTTAGCATTTTATAAATTGCATTCCTATTTAAATTTTTTATTTTTAACTTTATTCTATTTTTATCTTATTTTATAACTGCTGTCTGTCGTCGGGTATTGCACATAAGATTTTCACACCACTATAATAAACTTGACTTGAGAGATTGTTACGACTGCCGTAGAATGTTGGTAGTTTCTCGTGGTGCTTGCAGTGTAATGTGTATTTTGTACTTGGATGCTGAATCATTATTCTTATAGTAAACTCCTGTTTAATTAAGATTGGCTGGACATTGAAATCTTTACACGTGGTTCAAACAAGGACCATTGGGAAAAGAGTAATATATGTATTATAATACATATTGTAATGGCCTGGGGAAGGCTGTGATTGAGGGTTAAGAGCAATACACATTGTGTTCACTATACTCTGTGTCCTTCGGCTCATTTCGCTACATTGGGGTCAGAAGTGACTAAGGACATACGCTACGATCCTGGAGTAATGGAACCGAAGAGGAGTTCGGAGAACCCCAGAGCGAGAGGAGCCGGTCGGCGGACGAGGAGACGCGCATCTAACCCACTGCCAACCCTGATAGTTCAGAACAGGACAGAACTGAACATGCGTCTGATTGTGTTTCTTATGGCGATGGTCCTCGTTTCTGAAGGTAAGCTTAACTAAATATAAACCGTGTTTCTGGACCTCAGACCTAATAGACCTAGCAATAAGGATTATGTTGTTTGTAATGCAGGACACTTGAACTAGCAGCGAAACACACTAAGACTTAGAAAATAATACAATAAAATCCAACATTAAAACCGATAAAGCGATCATTAATTAAAATATAAACTCAGTTCTCCATATAATTACTCAACGCTTTAATGGCTTTGCTGTTGCTGCACAAATAAACTACCAGACCCACCTAGAACCTGTTGTTGAGCAGGACAGAAGGTTTCTGCTCTGGCGCCATTAAAGATTAACATGACTTCAGAATATGAGAGAGAACGAAATAAAAAAGCGGTAAAGATAAAGGCAGTATATTGTAAAATGTGTTCCTAAACAAAAAGGCAGCAGATAACGTCTATAGTCTGGAGAGTGCCCCAAGTACGAGTTCACCCTCCAGTGGGATAGCTAAAGCAGGTCTCCTATATCCCCACAACAAACAAACACTGAGGCGGTGAATAAAATAAATGGTCTTTATTAAACACTGATAAAATATAATTCATAAAACATGGGACTGTCCTTAAGCTCTAAGGGGCCCTGCTCCTTATAGTCTCCCCACCCACCAGCTACTCCGCCCCCCCCCCCCCCCCTTACCGGTAACAACACCGCAACCGTGGGCACACCACACTCCAACAAGGGCCTCTGGCCAACTGCAACCGTAGTATTTATCTAATTACTACTCACTCCCAACCTAAGGGACACCACAACCCTGGGCACACCACACTCGACAAGGGCCTCCGGCCAACCACAATTGTGTTCCTATGAAAAGCAAAATAAGGATAATAGGTAAGGGGCGGAGCCCTACCTGGGCGATGGGACCACGAGTTACCCCCCCTTAAACAAACTATGCTGGCCCTAAACGGGAAACTACCTGCCTAGGGAAAAAGGAAAGAAGTTGCTCTGGCTCCCAGCGGTGCGTTGCTGACCCCTGGTGGGGATGCTTATCAACTACTTTGATTAGCTCGATATCGTCCTCCCCACCGGCCTAACACGGCCACAACAAATCGTTCTATAGTCCTGGTAAACGCCACCCAGGCAGATTGTAATCCACCCGGCGGCGGTCCGCCAGCGATCAGCCACCCCCATGGAAGGTCCTCGCGGAGGGCTCACCCGAACCGCTGCGGTCGTCAACGCAGCGCGGCACTCCCCCGTCTGTAGGCTTCGTAGTTGTAGCTTGGCGTAGTTATAGTTCCGTAGTTATAGTCCGTGGTCTGTCGGTTGTAGCTCGGTGCCACACTCTGCTGGAGTTCGTTTCGTTCTCCTCCACGCCTCGCCGGTCCGTCCTCGTGTGGCTCTCTCCCTGCTCCACAACCCCCTTACCCAAACGTTCATGGCTCCTTTTGTCCACTTCCGGACCTCGATTCCAGCCAATGGAATGTGTCCGCAGCTCATCAAATGATGTAGGGCAGCTGGGCCGAATCATCCTCTCCGCGCAGCGGCCAATCCCCGGGGACGCATGACGGGACACACATCCATGCGTGTGTGACACTCATCAAGGGACATACACCCACGCATACACGCGACACAAGTCCATGTCGTGTTGTGTCACAACAAACATGTTCTTATATGTTATTTAGTGAAAAACCGGACCTAACGGTTACGGTAACCCCCCCTAACCCTAACCCCCAAACAAGCTGTACTGTACTTTCGCTTTTGGTGAAATGAACGTCACGTCAGCGCCATTAAAGATTAACACGTGACGTCAGAATGTGAGAGAGAACGAAATAAAAAACCAGAGTGGTAAAGATAAAGGCAGTATATTGTAAAATGTGTTACTAAACAAACAGGCAGCAGATAACACGTCTATAGTCTGAATTTAGTCTCTCAGATGCAGTGGCGGCCGGTGACATCCGAAGTAGGAGGGGCGCAGATTTTTTTAAATCATATCTGCTGTGCAATACCGGATTTGCCCAGACGGTGGCGCCATTTCACCATGTAAACGACCGAGAGGGCTAATTAAAAATTAAAAACTATACATAATATAAACCTCACCGTTACTCATTCTACTCTGTATTGTATATATGTATATTGACTGAACATTCCTTTACTTACTGCTTAATTTCTTTTTTTACTTACTTTATTTTTACTGTATGTAGCACAATCAATCAGTATTCTGTATTTTGTTGTGACAAATAATAAACAAACTTGAAACTTATGGTGAAAGAACATTTATTATATGGTGCCTAGTAGAAAATAAACATAAGAAAAAAATATGGTCTTATATTAGAAAGACTACCCAGTGTGCCATCAAAAATAATACCTAAATATGGTCTTACATTCGATTGTGCAAAAGTAATTAGAACAAAATAGAAGATAATAAAATAGACCTGATACAAGTCCTGAGATAAAATGCAATACAATGTTAAGCTTACAAATTAAAAGGTACTGGGTCCTATGTACACTACACTACTATACAATATACAGTTTAATCTATGTACCTATGCTATACTAACTATACAAGAACCACTTAGCAAACCAGGTTCTGGAAAACGACTGAATATATAGCCTTCCTCTGTCTGTTGCTGGTTGCTGAATGCTGATGTCAGGCTGATGAGGTCCAAACTCTTTCACTCTGAGTTTTTCTTGCAGTGTTCGTCTTTCAAATGGTGTTGCTTTGAGGGATTTGACAGAATTGTCCATGGTAGCTAGTGTAATGGCTGTGTCCTGTACAGAACAAAAAAAGAACAAACTTGCAACATGAGGTCTCACCCACACACACGGGTCTCAATCTCCTCTCCTCAGACAGCAAGACGCAGCAAGAACTGACTCATTAACAAATGCTTCTGAATTTAACTAATTAAATAGAATACAAATGCTTAATACATTCGACCACAGCCTATATTAGCAGACAAACACACGGAGGACCCTGTAGCTAGCATTGGGGAAGCACGTGTCCACGATAAACTTACAAAACCCCAATCCACACCGTTTACATACAAATGACACAAGCTGCATGTTTATACAGCAAGACCAACATTTCTTATCCCCTTTACTTTACGTTTACATCGTCCACAATAAAAATAAATGTAAAACTGTAATCGGGACAAAAACAAACAACAACGTACCTTTCCTCAGACAGCAAGACGCGAACTGAGAGCAGAGCAGTACAGGCTTTACAAATAACTAGGTTCAACTAGGCTATGAATTGCGCATGCGTGACTGGTTTTCTTTGCTCACGCATTCACGCATGCGCCACTCAATTTGCTCACGCATGCGCCACTCAATTTGAGTCGCGCATGCGTGACTGGTTTCCTTGTTCGGGCGCAATGAAATGCGCTCCCAGAGATCGTATTCAGGACCCTTGATAGGCTACATTGCCTATCAAATTTGGTACCTACCTCAAAACCTTGACCCTTGATAGGCTACATTGCCTATCAAATTTGGTACCTACCTCCAAACCTGGGCGCACGGCAGTGCGCCCAGGTTTGGAGGTAGGTACCAAATTTCTATGAGAGTGACGTCAATGACAAACGAGGGGGGAGAATAGCACGCACAACAATGATTTATATTTGCTATATTAACGTTATTGTGCATTTTAAACACAAACATACATAAAATGAGTAATTATTATTCATTTTAAACATGTTTAGTTTATTTTTAGGGGTCAAAATTTTTTTCCTCTCTCAACCAGGTGGGGCGGCGCCCCTGCGCCCCTATGGACGAGCCGCCACTGCTCAGATGCTAGTTTGGTTCAGTTTATAGAAGTCCTTCTCTGTCACACATAGCTAGATGAATACAGATTACAGATTCATGTCTTTAGTTCATATTTTATGAGCCCTTAAAAGTAAAACATTACATTTTAAATACCAAAACTGTTCTCTGATCCTCAGCACCCCAGCTGGTCTGTGTGTTTGGGGGGAGCTGTGTGCTGCCTTGTCACTTCCAGCCAGACATTGCTGTCATCCACTGGGTCAAGAAGAATGGCGTGTATGTCCACTTCTTCTACAGCAATGAGAGCCAACTGAATGACCAGCGCTCTCTGTACCAGGGAAGGACGTCTCTGTTCCTTAATCAGATCTCTGGGGGCAACGCATCCCTACGACTGTCCAAGGTGAACCTCCAGGACCAGGGCAGGTACCTAGTAGAACCTTTATTTAGCCAGGAAAATCAATTAAGAACAAATTCTTATTTTCAATGATGACCTGACAGGAGGCAAAAGGCTTCCTGAGGGGATGGGGGTTGGGAGGAAGAAAATAAAAAGACAGACTCCTGGCACGACAGAACCCAGGAGACAACACAATGACACAGAGCAGAGATGACAGGCATAGCAGTTAAACATATAACATCTCTAAAACAATACTGCTATGGTTCAATCAGTCATTAAAATAATATAGAATATTCATCCATTCAATCATTCATTCATTCATTCATCCATTCATTCCTTCATGGCAATGCATACTATAGGAGAGGTCAAGACATTGGTAGTGAGCATCAGGCAAAGCAGCTGCATGTGTGTACCAGGGTGTTTGTAATAGTGTCCTTGAAGGTGTAACATGTGTTACACCAGCTCTTCAACCAACGACAAGGAGACCTTCGTCACCCTGACAGTGAGAGGTGAGCTGAACTGCTGTATCCTATTTAACTAAAACATTGTCATCATGCAACTGGCCGGTAGGTCCAGCCCATTTGCAACGGAAAGCGTGATCACCGCATATGTTTTAACCAAAGGCAAATCGACTGTAAGTTGATGCAGATATCTCATAGTCTTGTTATGTTCTTTCACTAGGCATCTCAAGCAGTTGTGTATTTGGTATTTGTTTCATAAAGCACACAATTACAAAGATCAGTAACTCAGGTCAGGGTCCACTGGCATCTCTTTACAGACTGAAATATTACCCTTGAAGCTGAGACCTGAGTTTGGTTCTATAACAAAGTATACAATTTGCAATGTTCCCATGGCAGTGGTGTGTGTATTTTGATATATTTTCTTAGGTATCGTTCATGGTTTTGTTAGTATTAGTAAGTAACTAACATCAATGCAGCAAACCAAATGAACCAAGTTAACTATGAGTTTATTGTTTTAATGTTGTTGCAGCTCCTGTTGCTAGAGTGGACATTATGGTACTAAAGCACACTGTCACCTGTAAGTCTGGAGGAATCTACCCAAGACCAGAGCTCACCTGGTCCGTCAGCCCTCGACCGGCCACTACCCTCCAGAACACAACCGAGGTCCATGAAGACGACCGGGGACTCTTTGACATCAGTGGCTCATTAAGGACCATTTCCAATGACACAGAATGGGCCTACAGCTGCTCAGTCCAAAGTGAACGCAGTGCAAGGAAAGCCACGATGAGGCAAAACCGTAAGTCTTTTAATATCACACACACAGACACATTAACACTCCTGCCCTGTGAATAACCAAGGCAAGGGCACTACATCTAGAGTTGGTTCCCAGGTACTGTCCTATGGCAGCCCACCTCTCCAAGCTCCTAGCTAGGATAGGTTAAATGTAGTGGATGAATTTCCCATGGGGGATTAATAAAGTATATCATATCTGTCCATCTATCGATTTCAGCTCCAATGCAAAGTGCTTCATTTCGTGAGGTGTCACTTCCTTGTTACGGCTCGGCGCTCTGTGACATCACTTGGACCTTCAAGCACAACCAAACCATCCTTACAAAACCAGCAGGAGGTAGACTGCAGGTGGAAAAAGAGTGGGAGGCACGTGTAAAAGAACTGTCAGAATCAGGTAGACTCCTGCTGTATGTGACCTCATCAGCCGAGAGTCAAGGGACGTACACGTGTGCTCTCAGTTACCCAGAGGAAACAGACGTGACCCCCATTGAACTGATACTGGAGGACCATGATGGAGGTAGGCTCTCTCTCTGAAAATACAGAAGCTAATTTGTGTCGTGCAAGGTCTATTTATGGCACCGTGGTACAAACATGGACCATTGGGCAAAGAGTCCACTAAAATATATGTATAATAATGCATATATTATGTAAATAATATGTCTAAATATATGTATCAGTTGCTTGATAAAATATTACATTCACGTTATATCACAATGTAATGTACATCTAGTCACACACTTTGAAGTGACACATTATATGTATATTTTTGTATATATTTCTATTTCTATTGTACTTTAGATTTTGATATTGATATTTTATTATATTCATTGTTGGGGGGCCTGAGACCCGAGACTTTTTGCCGACGATGGCTTCCTGTAATTGTGCGTATGACAATAAAGAACTTGAACACTTAGATGTATTCTCCACTTACTGCTAACATGTATCAACATTCTCATTTCAGAGAGATCTTGGCTTCTTCCTGTGTTGCTCGTCCCCCTGGTTATCATATTCATAATTATTGCGTATGTATGTATAAAAAGTAAGACTATTTTATTTACACATTTTGTTCACTGGGATTATGGTCTCGGGAAACCCTTGGTAACATCTCAACATATCTTTTCTCCGACAGAAAACATGAAACCCGGGTCAAAAGAGTTGAACCGTGAGAACAACTAAGGGACTGACTTCCCTCTCGTGAGTGCCCTCTAGTGTTGGTCTGGTGTCAGTTGTTGTGTTGATGTTTTCAATAGTGATGGGACCGGGTAGTGTTGGAAATCAAATGTATCAACATCTCTATAATCACTTTTTTGTTTTACTCTCAGACCCGTGTTGACGGAGCTCCTCAGGAAACAGAGGAAATGTTACAACCTGAGACGTCAATCGTCTGCGGACAATCGGAGACGGTATGGCTAGAGCTCGATCCTGCCCACAAAGCACTTGAATAAGTCTTCTGAGAAACCAATAATTAAAAAAAAAACACGAAGTGAACGAACAAATGAACAAGATGGAATATGGCAGTGGTCCCCAAACTAAGGCCCGCGGGCCGGATACGGCCCGCCTCCACAATTTTTTTTATTATTATTATTATTATTATTTTTTTATGTTCATCAGTTCACACTGATGAACATACATAGGTAAGATCACTTTTCTGACTTTTCTGAGTATAAACAAATTTAATCATAATAAAATCTACTGGGATAAAATCCATCTCCACAACCATACTGGTAGTGAAATGTATTGTGCTGTGTAGGTGCTGTATCACTTAGTTCGGTTTCTCAGCCTGCTTGCTTTGTGGTTTTCACAGGGAAGTTGATGAGAGAGAGCTGCAAACAGCGGTGTCTACAAGCCTACTGGAACCTACAAAAGGATTATAAGGAAGGAACACAAGAACTTTGAGAGACTGCTCATATGAGTCATTTGAGTAAGAGATTCTGCTCTGACAACTAAGCTAAACTTTTACCTGTTAATATTGTGCATGGCACAACAGAAAGTTAATGTTCAGTGGACTTTTTTTCTGTGAAGAACCCAGAGAGGGTTATTTGGTTATTATTTATTTCATAAATAGTGTTATTATATATTTCCCGACTTTATTTTTTCTGTGAAGAACCCAGAGAGGGTTATTTGGTTATTATTTATTTCACAAATAGTGTTATTTATTTCCTGACTTTTTTCTGTGAAGAACCCAGAGAGGGTTATTTGGTTATTATTTATTTCAGAAATAGTGTTATTTATTTCATTAATAGTGTTATTATTTATTTCCTGACTTTTTTTTCTGTGAAGATCCCAGAAAGGGTTATTAATATTTGGTTATGTGTGGCTTTCTGGAAAACAATAAATGTTTACGTTTAGGCACCCCTGCGATCGTCACACTTTTTCTCTTACAAACTGACCCCGGCCCCCATCAGAGAAGGGAAAAGTTATGTGGCCCTCACAGGAAAAAGTTTGGGGACCCCTGCTCTAAACCGTCTGTATTACTTTACGCCTACCACGACAGTGGATGTGGTGGTTTATTGGTGCAGCAACAGCAAAGCCATTAAAGCGTTGAGTAAATATATGCAGAACTGAGTTTTTATTTTAATTAATGTTTTTATGTTGGATTTTATCGTATTATTTTCTATATCTTAGTGTGTGTTTCGCTGCTAGTTCAAGTGTCCTGCATTAAAAACAAACAAAATAATCATTATTGGTAGGTCTATTAGGTCTGAGGTCCAGAAACACGGTTTATATTTAGTTAAGCTTACCTCCAGGAACGAGGACCATCGCCATAAGAAACACAATCAGACGCATGTTCAGTTCTGTCATGTTCTGAACTGTCGGGGTTGGCAGTGGGCTAGATGCACCTCACATATATCTCATATGTGATGGGTCGGTCGCGAACGACGCAACACTCTTTTTAGTGAACGACGGGCTCCGGCTCGCACCCGCGAACGAGCCGTTATTTATTTATTTATTTATGGGTGCTCCGTGTAGACGCAGTGACTGAATGTCACGCGCATGCTGTGCATCACGTGAGGATAGATAAGGAGGAGGGGCGCCGCGTGCTCAGTGCTGGTTGCTAACAGAGCGAGAGGAGAACACACGGGGAAGTGTCAGTTTGCGTCGCGCTAATAAGATTAGTGAAAGTAGGAAAAGAAGCAGCATTTGGCTGCATTTTAACAATTGTGCAAACACAAAGGCAGAATGCAGAATTTGCAACATGAAGCTCTCATATAGAGCAGGGTCCACAAACCACCTCCACAGGCACTTGAGAACTGTGCATCCAGTGGTCCAGTTCAGTTGGAAGAAAAAGGGCAGACTGCCTGCTTCTGCCAGTGGTCTACTCCACCTGTTGCTGCTGCAGCTACAGGATCTACCCCCCATGCGTCAGGTACCCAAACACCAACAGCTACACAGACCTCAATAAGACAATTCATATCAAAGGCAATGAATGACCCCAGCTAGACAGAACATAGTGGATGAAGAATTGGCCAAAATGATTGCAAGTGATTTCCAACCATTTTCAATTGTGGAGGACAAGGGATTCCGAAGCTTCACACAGGCTCTCAATCCAATGTATGTTCCTCCAAGCAGGAAAACACTCTCTCAAAACATCATTCCGAGACTGTATGATAGAGAACGTGCTTCACTGCAGGCCAGGGTTAAGGAAGCTACTGCAGTTTGCCTTACCACTGATTGCTGGACATCAAGAACCACCACCTCTTTCATGTCTGTTACATGTCCCTTTATAGAAAATTATAAAACGGTGGCCTGTCTTATGGACAGTTTTGAGTTTAGCGACAGACACACTTCAGATATCTGAGAGTGACAAAAAGTGTGACAAAAGAGTGGGAAATTGAAAATAAAGTGGCTTGCTGTGTTAGTGACAATGCAGCTAACATAACCAAAGCCATTCAACTCTTGAAATGGACCCACCACCCATGTCTCGTGCATACCATCCACCTGATGGTAAGAGATGCCCTGAAGGTCATGAAGGCCACTCTTGACAAAGTGAAGGGGATGGTAGAATTCTTCCATAAGAGCACAAGAGCAACAGAGAAGTTGAAGTCTACTCAGCGCCAAATGGATATGCCTGAGCTGAGGCTCAAGCAAGACTGTGCCACAAGGTGGAATTCTACATTGTACATGCTGAAACGGGTTCTGGAGTCAAAGGATGCAATCATCTCTACCCTGGCCCTTATCAATGCACATATTGATGCTCTGGATCAAGAAGAATGGGAGGCACTACAGGAGACCTGCACTGTTTTGGAACTCTTTGAGCAGGTCACTGTGGAAATCAGCTCAGAGAGGTACATTTGACAGTTGTTATATTATTTATTATTATATAATAACATATTAAGGAACATTTTAGATGTGTATGTCAGTAATATTAAACAAGAATAAACTTCGTCCATATACCACATAATAAAACAAAGCATCATTTTCTGAGTTACTGTTTTCTCTTTTTTCAGCGATGTGACATCCTCCAAAATGCTCCTCCTCTGCAGGGGTCTGCATCACAGCCTACACCCAGACACAAGAGACCAAGAGGAAAGTGACAGAGTTGGTGACTCTCTCAACCTCGATGGACAGAAAGTTCCACAGAATGGACTACAACACTGTCCTCTCAGAGTCTCCTGTACTCGATCCAAGGTTCAAAAGGCTGGCCTTTAATGATAACTGCGCTGCTGATGAGGCTCTTCAGAGAGTAACAGCAGCAGCAGCAGCAGCTCCATGCGACCTCAGCAGCCAGCCAGCTCAACCACCAGGAGGCCAAGAGGGAGAAGAGGGAGCAAGGGCACCAGAAGTGGAGCCACAAATGTCTGCTGTTTGGAGGCTCTTTGATGCGAGAGCAACAGAAGACATTGCAAGAAGGAATCCCTCAGCAGATGCTATGCTGGAAGTAAGGTCCTATCTGGAGGAGCCTCTTATCCCAAGAACCGCAGACCCGCTGAGCTGGTGGGAGTCCAAGCCTTCAGTGTACCCACGACTTGTGAAGGTCGTGGCACGGCGACTGTGCATTGTAGCCCCATCAGTCCCCTCAGAAAAGATCTGTTCTAAAACAGGGCAGATAATAACAGAGAGAAGAAACCGGATCAACCCCTCTAGCGGTGCTTTCTGACCGGAAAGCACTGCTAGAGGGTGGTGAAAACTGCCCAATGCATCGTTGGACTACCCCTCCCTGCAGTACCCACTACCCACCACAAACGGTGTCTGAGGAAGGCACAACAAATTGTCAAAGACACCTCTCACACCAACCATGGACTGTTTACCCTCCTCCCCTCCGGGAGGCGCTATAGAAACCTTTGTTCCAAGTCAAGCAGGCTTAGGAACAGCTTCTGCCCCTCAGCTGTCATCTCTCTGAACTCTGGACCACAATGACCCCGATGCCCCCCCCCCCCCCCCCCTTCTGCTGCCCAACATACGAACTCTGAACTCTGCTGACATTACCCTTTCACCATCAATGTCTTCAACGGCCTTGCACTGTATCATAACTCCCTACCTCTACCTATAGTTTACATATTTAAAGTTTTTTAAATTTATTGTTTACATACCTGTATGATAGTCATGTACATTTTTACTGTACTTACCGTATATATATATCAATCTTCAACTGTTGATATAACTACACATACACACCCCTGCTCACTACCTGCTGTATATACATTTATATATATATATATATATATATATATATATATATATATATCAGTGGCGAAGCGTGTCTATCACAACTGGACCTTCTGTAGACCAGGGGTTCCCCAACTTTTCAGCCCGCGACCCCCAACATAACAGACCCCCCCCCCCCCCCCCCCCCATCACCGGAGGGACTGGAACATTAAAAACAACGTGTGCACAGATCTTCACCATCGCGAACATCGTGAAGTCCAAGGGGGGGGGGGTCCAACGTGAAGTCCAAGGGGGGGGGGGGGTAATCGCGTGTGAAAAAAATTGTGTAGCTTTTTTTCAGCTGCAAATGATACTGTCGTGAATCTGTCGGAATCAGAATTCCTTTATTCGTCACCCTTACATATTAAACGGACTTACATAATACAAATATCTATGCACACGTTATTAACAATAATAATAATAATAATACAAATTATAAAAAAAAATATTAAATAAAAACCTCATGGTCACATCAAGAGGATTCTTAAATCATCTCGCGACCCCCCCCCCCTCGGGGTCCCGCGACCCCCTCCCCCCCCCCTCGGGGTCCCGCGACCCCCACTCTGGGAACCCCTGCTGTAGACCACTTGTCATTGGCACTTTCACCTGTCAAAATGTAAGTGAAAAGGTGAAAGTGCTAATGACAAGACATGGCAAATTAGGTGATTATTGATCGCGGTTTTGTAACTCTTAGTTACGTTAAGTCTTTTCACGTTAAGCGATGCAAAGAAAGATCAAGTCCAAACTCTCAATTGAAATGCACAACAATGCTTAACAAACCCAAGTCAGCCATTAACTAATCAGTCAACAAGTGTGTGGAAACAAAATGCAACAACCAGCTCAACGAGACGCAACACTGAGACAAAACCAGCAACGACAAATGAGTCTCACTCACCAATGATGTTCACTGAAAGACCAAATCCATACTCCTGTCCTTCTGGATGAATGGTGCGACCACCATCAGGTCATAAAGCTGATCGCTATTCAGATCCTAAATAAGTTGCCTTTCCAATTCCCTGCCCTCTGGTCGGTCCCAGCAGTAGAGTCTCTTGTGGCTAGTAGAGCCCGTTAGCCACGGGTATCTTTCCCAGTTGCTAGCCTGAAAATGGCGAACATAATCTGCTTTAACAACTTGATTCAGCTCAAGATTGTCAGGCGTTGGACGGCCTTTTTTAAATAATGTCCATCTTTACATTGAATGGTCGTCTTCAAAATGGTTCCGACAATAAATCTGCAACGACATCATCTTCGCCTGTTGCCATTTTGACGTAAACTCCTACGTAGAAAAAACGTAGCACTACGCTAGATCCACTCTCGCTCCAGCCACCTTGCACCTTCTAGCTCCACATTGAGCTGCGGGGAAATCTGAAAGAATGCGCCCATTGGCTACAAATCACTATATGATTGGTTGATCAAATTGTCAATCCAAACGTACGCTCTCATTCAGTCTAAGGGCCAAAGTGGGAGTACTTTGGTTGAAGGATATTCTTCCCAGCAACCTAGAAAAATATCTGATTGGTTGCATTGTTTTTCCAACACAAAACCACTCAAATGCGTCGTGCATGGACCGAGAAAGACAAACAAATCAACGTAACTGTAATATAACAGATAACAACACAGATACGATTCTCATTTATTCATTTTATTTCAATTGTATTACATTTTATTAAATTGTATTACATTTTATTAATACAATTAGATTTTTTTGGTTTCATCTGAGAGTTCCAGGGTCTTCTCTGAATACCTTGAAGGCCCTGACACTTCACCACTGATATATATATATATCAATCTTCAACTGTTGATATAACTACACATACACACCCCTGCTCACTACCTGCCATATATACATTTATATTTTGATACAACTGCATACCCCTGATCACTACCTGTTTATACTTGTATACTTACCTTGTATAGATATATAGATATTTTTAGTAGTAGTTTAACTGTTTTAACATATTCAATAACTGTTCATTATATATTACCATGCTCTTTACTGCAACATTTACACTCTGGTTAGATGTCAAATCATTTTCACTGTACTGTACTTGTGCTGTGCAATGACAATCAATTTGAATCTAATCTAATCAACACTATACTATAACAATACTGTACAAAATATAAAGAACAATAAAAATAACAATAAAGTGACTAAAGGATGCTATATACATGTGTTGAATTGTGCTACAAGCATTTAAAAACCATTTTAAAGTGCCAGTAGTGCAGCAGCATCATGAATACAGTGTAGTACAGTGCAGTAACTGTAATGAGTCCAGAAAGTCCAGCAAAAGTAAAATGTAATATGGATGAAAATGTTATGATAGTAGCAGCACTCCTAGCAGTTCAGTAGGCGCACCGCCTGTGGATAAAAACTGTCCTTGAACCTGGTAGTCCTTAAGGTACGGATGCTGCGGGACCAGCAACTGCACCGTAGGGGGGAGGAGAGATGGTGCCCAGGGTGGTTGCAGTCCTTTGCGTTCGAGATGGCCTCATTCCGAAATATGGTTGTAAAGATCTCCTCAATGCATGGAAGCGCACCTGGAAAGCGCACACCTGGTGATCTTTTCCGCCGTCCTGACGACCTCTGGTAGGCGTTCTTGTCAAATACTACAAACCAATACTATCTGCTGTGTTAGTTTAGGACATCAACGGCAGCACATTGGATCACCCTGAGTTTGGCGTCCGTTTTACCACAGAAGATGGAATTGACAAAGTCGCCTTTCTTTTCCAGCACCAAGTAGCGTCTCTCTCCGAGCAGCCCTTCTGAGCCTAAGTATTAAACACACGTTTTGTCTGTGGTACGAGTGTCTCCCCCCCCCGCATCACTGAGCTCCGAGGACCTACTCAACTTTATTTTTTAACCAAATAATATAGGTTCAGTTTTCCCAAGATGCAAAGACAATTGCACCAGTAAAGTTGAGTAGTCTGCATACAGAACAAAGATTATATTTGCAAACAGCTTTCAGGTCATTTTTATTTAAGATAAGATAAGAAGTCCTTTATTTGTCCCACAGCAGTGGAATTTTCAACGTTACATCCAAAGGGACAGTGCAGATGAAAAGGCAAGAGGAAATTAAACAGAAGGCTCACATACAAAGTATGGCCAATATATACATAAGGCATGTTAGTAACCATAAGTACACATTAGTAACAACAAGACAAATAAGTACACAAACATGGATGGAATAAGTAGTAATAAGTAGCAGCACAAAGTGTATAAAAGTGCGTTAGCAACAATTATAAAAAGTAGAAGCCAGTAGTGTGTCAATGTATAAGAAGAAATGGTAACAACCGCTATTCACCCTGCCTCCACCAGAGGGCAGCATCAACCCGTGGTAATTCTCACCCGCACCTGTAGCGCATCTCAATCCACCATTCTCTTTAAGCCTACCCCCTAGTGGTGTGTCGTTTGTGAACGAACAAGTCTTAACGAACAAGTGTTTTCAGTGAATGAGAACGACTCATTCAATCCCATATTCCATCTTGTTCGTTTGTTCGTTCACTTCGTTGTTTTTTTTTAATTATTGGTTTCTCAGAAGACTTATTCAAGTGCTTTGTGGGCAGGATCGCTCCGTGGCGGAGTGATTCGACTGTGAGTGGACTCGGAGCACTAGGGAGGGCTGTAGCCCAAAGAGTGAAATTAGGCTCAACTTAGAAGAGTTGGTGGTGGGTCTGTTCTCCCTACTCAACAGCTGAGGTGGGAGCTCTGGCCGTACCGTCTCTGATTGTCCGCAGACGAATTACGTCTCAGGTTGTAACATTCCCTTTGTTTCCTGAGGAGCTTCGTCAAACAGGGATCTGAAAGTAAAACAAAAAAGTGATTATAGAGATGTTGATACATTTGATTTCCAACACTACCCGGTCCCATCAGTATTGGAAACAACACAACAACTGAACCCAGACCAACACTAGAGGGCACTCACGAGAGGGAAGTCCCTGAGTTGTTCTCACGGTTCAACTCTTTTGACCCGGGTTTCATGTATTCTGTGATCCGTTCTCTGTTTTCGTAAATGATTATGACTATGATAACCAGGACGACGGGCAACACAACCAAAAGCCAAAGCCAAAGCAGTGTTGGAGATCCCTCTGAAATGAGAATGTTGATACATGTTAGCAGTCAGTGGAGAATACATCTAAGTGTTCAAGTTCTTTATTGTCATACGCACAATTACAGGAATGAAATTCCTTTTTTGTCGTCTACAATGAAATGCTTAAGTCTCAGGTCTCAGGCCGCCCAACAATGAATATTATAAAATATCAATATCAAAATCTAAACTACAATAGAACTAGAAATATATACAAAAATATCACACGTCACACACTTCAAAGTGTGTGACTAGATTTACATTACATTGTGATTTAACGTGAATGTAATATTTTATCAAGCAACTGATACAAATATTTAGACATTATTTACATAATATATGTATTATTCTACATATATTTTAGTGGACTCTTTGCCCAATGGTCCTTGTTTGTACCACAGTGCCATTAATAGACCTTGCACTACACAAATTAGCTTTTTGTATTTTCAGAGGGAGCGCCTACCTCCATCATGGTCCTCCAGTATCAGTTCAATGGTGGTCACGTCTGTTTCCTCTGGGTAACTGAGAGCACACGTGTACGTCCCTTGACTCTCGGCTGATGAGGTCACATACAGCAGGAGTCTACCTGATTCTGACAGTTCTTTTACACGTGCCTCCCACTCTTTTTCCACCTGCAGTCTACCTCCTGCTGGTTTTGTAAGGATGGTTTGGTTGTGCTTGAAGGTCCAAGTGATGTCACAGAGCGCCGAGCCGTAACAAGGAAGTGACACCTCACGATATGAAGCACTTTGCATTGGAGCTGAAATAGATAGACAGACAGATATGATATACTTTATTAATCCCCCATGGGAATTCATCCTCTACATTTAACCTATCCTAGCTAGGAGCTTGGAGAGGTGGGCTGCCATAGGATAGTCCCTGGGAACCAACTCTAGATGTAGTGCCCTTGCCTTGGTTATTCGCAGGGCAGGAGTGTTAATGTGTGTGTGTGTGTGTGTGTGTGTGTGTGTGTGTGGTTGGTGCTAGTTAAAGCAGCCTCATCTGGCCTGAGTCAGACTGATTAGACTCTGGGGCTGCCGGGTGAGGCTGCACACCTGTGGGTCTTGTTCAAACTTTCAAAACTCTGCAATGAACCAATTTCTTATCATCCTGTCTTTGTTATCGGGAGTCCAAGGTCCACTGTAGTGGCAGGTAGCAGCGCCATCTGCTACAACTTGCACCCGGAGGAAACTCACGTCAACTTAGGGAGATCATTCAAAGTCCACACAGAAAGATGAGGATGGATAGGATGGACAGACAGACAGACGAGTGGATGGACAGACATACACAAGATATTGTTGTGAAATTAGCTAAGAAATTGGACCAGTGACAACATTTTTCCAAATTGGGACAATGGATAATGCAAATCCCAGCCTGATGACATCAGTGGTCCAACGTTGCTGTGATTTATTTTGTGGAAACGGAGTAGATGTTACAGACTGCAATTTTTTCACAACAAAAATATGAAGAAATACTATATGTTAGAAAGTAGGGAGCGTGACAGTTCCCGTTAAGTTAAAGCCACTGCAAATTGGATCGCACCAGACACTTTACACTTGACTTGTTGCCATTTTGATATTAAAAGACTTACGGTTTTGCCTCATCGTGGCTTTCCTTGCACTGCGTTCACTTTGGACTGAGCAGCTGTAGGCCCATTCTGTGTCATTGGAATTGGTCCTTAATGAGCCACTGATGTCAAAGAGTCCCCGGTCGTCTTCATGGACCTCGGTTGTGTTCTGGAGGGTAGTGGCCGGTCGAGGGCTGACGGACCAGGTGAGCTCTGGTCTTGGGTAGATTCCTCCAGACTTACAGGTGACAGTGTGCTTTAGTAGCATAATGTACACTCTAGCAACAGGAGCTGCAACAACATTAAAACAATAAACTCATAGTTAACTTGGTTCATTTGGTTTGCTGCATTGATGTTAGTTACTTACTAATACTAACAAAACCATGAACGATACCTAAGAAAATATACCAAAATACACACACCACTGCCATGGGAACATTGCAAATTGTATACTTTGTTGTAGAACCAAATTCAGGTCTCAGCTTCAAGGGTAATATTTCAGTCTGTAAAGAGATGCCAGTGGACCCTGACCTGAGTTACTGATCATTGTAATTGTGTGCTTTATGAAACATACACCAAATACACAACTGCTTGAGATGCCTAGTGAAAGTACATAACAACTATGAGATATCTGCATCAACTTACTAGATTTGCCATTGGTTAAAACATCTGCAGTGATCACACTTTCCGTTGCAAATGGGCTGGACCTACCGGCCAGTTGCATTATGACAATGTTTTAGTTAAATAGGATACAGCAGTTCAGCTCACCTCTCACTGTCAGGGTGACGAAGGTCTCCTTGATGTTGGTTGAAGTTCTGGTGTAACACTTGTACCTGCCCTGGTCCTGGAGGTTCACCTTGGACAGTCGAAGGGATGCGTTGCCTCCAGAGATCTGATTATGGAACAGAGATGTCCTTCCCTGGTACAGAGAGCTCTGGTCATTCAGTCCTTTCTCATTGCGGTAGAAGAAGTGGACATACACGCCATTCGTCTTGACCCAGTGGATGACAGTAATATCTGGCTGGAAGTGACAGGGCAGCACACAGCTCCCCCCAAACACACAGACCAGCTGGGGTGCTGAGGATCAGAGAACAGTTTTGGTATTTAAAATGTAATGTTTTACTTTTAAGGGCTCATAAAATACAAACTGAAGACATGAATCTGTATTCATCTAGCTATGTGTGACAGAGAAGGACTTCTAGAAACTCAACCAGACTAGCATCATACCTCGTTTCCACCAAGCTGTTTTGAGAGCTGGTTCGGAGCTTGCGCGTCATCTCGAACCAGTTCTTTGGGTTTCCACCGCAATGGAGCCACTTTCTGGCTCCATTAAGTGGTTTGTTTGCGGCTCCACTTCGAAGCTGGGCTAGCCAGCAGGCTCCACTACGTCAGGGGCTGGGGGCGGGGCTTATCGGGCTGGGGGCGGGGCTTATCGGACAAACTCTAAACAAACTCGAAGTGTTTTTCCGCCATCTTTAAAATCAGTAAAATTCTCCGTGGACGAGACAAACTGCGTTTGTTTGCGTTGTTGTCCTCGGCAGAAGGTCACAATAAACTAGAGGAGCTTCTAGAACAAACCGCTATTAGAAAAACTACAGCATGAGATGTCTTCAGCGGGGGACAGGACCGAGGGGCTAATCGATAACAAACTGGACGATACGAGGAGCTAATCGATAACAAACTGGACGATACGAGGAGCTAATCGACAACAAACTGGACGATACGAGGAGCTAATCGATAACAAACTGGACGATACGAGGAGCTAATCGATAACAAACTGGACGATACGAGGAGCTAATCGATAACAAACTGGACGATACGAGGAGCTAATCGATAACAAACTGGACGATACGAGGGGCTAATCGATAACAAACTGGACGATACGAGGAGCTAATCGATAACAAACTGATGATCCGCTGCTGTCACTCTGGTCCTGGTAAGTTTTACTTTATAAATCTTTCCCGTGTTGCCAACCAGCTTTGTATTTATAATCTGTTTAGCGAGCTGCTCATTATCACATCAATGTTATGTTCCTATCATCACAAATGAGGAGCTATGATTGCTAGGCTTCTGTTAGCCGATATTAACCTTGATAACGTCAGGATGCTACTTTCTAAAAACAGTAAAGTGTAATGGAGTCATGTTTTAATGCACTTTTCTCTTGTTTTAGTTGTTTATGGAGTCGTCTTCCCTGGACGATGCGATGCGGAGCTACCGCCCCACTGGGCTGCAGCTCACAGGAGCCCCTCAGCCCATCGGAGCTTTATTAACATGGACTTATTACACTGCACTCTACACTTTTACATTTTGTGATTACTGTATATTGTGTATTTAATGTTTTTTTTTTTTTTTTAATAAAACATTTCTATTTTTCATACAATGTCCGCTTCATTATGCTTTATCAACCGAGAAACATAATACAAGATGACAGTTTTGAAGAAGAAAAGGCAAATGGTCCCTTCTGTTTAAGTACTCTATTAATGCAGCTCTAACGTCAAGTCCATTTTATTAGTATAGTCCTTTATCACAGTTAGGGGCTTCAACGTAATCGCGTCCATAGCACTAAAGACGAGCAGCTGTTTGTAGCCTCAAAGCCAGGCGCAACACTTTAACATCCATCATGTAATATACTGTTGTGGAAGTTGGCGCGAGCTGCTGGGAAAGCAGAGACGTTAACAGTGACGTCATGACGTGGTTCTCTCGGCGAAAAAGGCAGTGGAAACGCAAACCGGTTTTTTGCCGGCTCCCCAATTGAACCAAATGCGAACCGGCTCCGTTGACTCGCGAGAGCCCGAACTGGGCTTTCTTTGGTGGAAACGAGGCAGACTATATCCGTTATCTGCTGCCTTTTTGATTAACACATTTTACAATATACTGCCTTTATCTTTCCCATTCTGCTTTTTTATTTCGTTCTCTCATTCTGAAGTCATGTGTTAATCTTTAATGGCGCCACAGCAGAAACCTGTCCTGCTCAACAACAGGGCCTAGGTGGGTCTGGTAGTTTATTGGTAGCAGCAACAGCGAAGACATTAAAGCGTTGTGTAAATATATGCAGAACTGAGTTTTTATTTTAATTAATGATCAAGGTTTGAATGTTGGATTTTATCGTATTATTTTCTAAGTCTTAGTGTGTGTTTCGCTGCTAGTTCAAGTGTCCTGCATTACAAACAAACAACATAATCCTTATTGGTAGGTCTATTAGGTCTGAGGTCCAGAAACACGGTTTATATTTAGTTAAGCTTACCTTCAGAAACGAGGACCATCGCCATAAGAAACACAATCAGACGCATGTTCAGTCCTGTCATGTTCTGAACTGTCGGGGTTGGCAGTGGGCTAGATGCACTGAGCTTTGTGAAGTACCGCCGGCTACAAGTCAGGAAGAGTTTTTTACTGGAAAAGAAAACCAACCTCTTCCGGTATATTTGTATACTTCCAACTAGCTAGCTACAGCTCCTGAGGTACTTATTTCGCCATGAATTCCCATAGTAAAATGCGTTTTCAAAAACAGGAGAAGAAATACTCATTGAACATTGTTGTGTTCCGCTTCGTTCGGCGTCATCTAAATGTAATTAATGGTATTTAGTTTCCATCCCGACCTGAGAAGAACCAGACGCGGACATCTGATTCTATAGCAGGTAACGTTAGACCCAAGTTGTGCTATTCAGCTAACTGCTTGACATTGACCAGAGTAAACATCAATTAAACTATAAAGAATCATATCCTAAGTCTTAATAAAAATAGTTACTGTGCCTACTGCACATTGGTCAGATCATTTGATCAAGTTAATAAGGATAAGGTGGAAACGTGTTTGGGTGATCAAACATATTGACATAAGTTAACACTGCTAATATACACCATCTAAGGCATTATAGTTATCAAGGAAGGTTATTCAAGTTTGTTTGAGTTAGGGGAGAATGTAAAGCTAAGCATTTAGGAGGGTAGGCATCGTCTAGGAGCATGGTAACAATAACTGTTCTACTCATAATAACCTACTTTTCCATGAAGCAGAGGGTATATTTCTAATTGTTTTCTCTTTCTTCTTAGATTCCGCTTCTTGATTCATCACCAGTGGTGTTGACACAGCCGATGCTCCTGTGTGGCAGGCAGTGTTGTGTGCAATCACATCGTGGCATTGCTGTTCCAAACAGGTGTGCAACGATTACACATGGATCCACCCAAGTGAGAAGATCAATTAGAGAAAAAGCTGACCGTTTATTTTTCTACATATACATGCCGAGATACCCGTCTTTGAGAAATGAACATGGGCAAAACCCAGGTTCTTCAATGAAAGATTGTAATGACAATTTTATTACAGTTCATTTTTCAATAATATTTTTTAGCCAATAGGTTACAATAATGATTTTCACAAATCTATGCAAATGGCTTTACATTCAACAGTTTGCTTACATATAATGTTTGTGTACATCAGTGGCGGCCGGTGACATCCGAAGTAGGAGGGGCGCAGGGGTAAAAAAATGTTTTTAAATCATATCTGCTGTGCAATACCGGATTTGCCCAGACGGTGGCGCCATTTCACCATGTAAACGACCGAGAGGGCTAATTAAAAATAAAAAACTATACATAATATAAACCTCACCGTTACTCATTCTACTCTGTATTGTGTATATATGTATATTGACTGAACATTCCTTTACTTACTGCTTAATTTCTTTTTTTACTTACTTTATTTTTACTGTATGTAGCACAATCAATCAGTATTCTGTATTTTGTTGTGACAAATAATAAACAAACTTGAAACTTATGGTGAAAGAACATTTATTATATGGTGCCTAGTAGAAAATAAACATAAGAAAAAAATATGGTATTATATTAGAAAGACTACCCAGTGTGCCATCAAAAATAATACCTAAATATGGTCTTACATTTGATTGTGCAAAAGTAATTAGAACAAAATAGAAGATAATAAAATAGACCTGATACAAGTCCTGAGATAAAATGCAATACAATGTTAAGCTTACAAATTAAAAGGTACTGGGTCCTATGTACACTACACTACTATACAATATACAGTTTAATCTATGTACCTATGCTATACTAACTATACAAGAACCACTTAGCAAACCAGGTTCTG
This sequence comes from Muraenolepis orangiensis, assembly GCA_027704905.1. Classification (NCBI taxonomy): domain Eukaryota; kingdom Metazoa; phylum Chordata; class Actinopteri; order Gadiformes; family Muraenolepididae; genus Muraenolepis; species Muraenolepis orangiensis. Next base: position 16,948,333 of record CM051009.1, read on the forward strand.
GAAAACGACCGAATATATAGCCTTCCTCTGTCTGTTGCTGGTTGCTGAATGCTGATGTCAGGCTGATGAGGTCCAAACTCTTTCACTCTGAGTTTTTCTTGCAGTGTTCGTCTTTCAAATGGTGTTGCTTTGAGGGATTTGACAGAATTCTCCATGGTAGCTAGTGTAATGGCTGTGTCCTGTACAGAACAAAAAAAGAACAAACTTGCAACATGAGGTCTCTCCCACACACACGGGTCTCAATCTCCTCTCCTCAGACAGCAAGACGCGAACTGACTCATTAACAAATGCTTCTGAATTTAACTAATTAAATAGAATACAAATGCTTAATACATTCGACCACAGCATATATTAGCAGACAAACACAGAGGACCCTGTAGCTAGCATTGGGGAAGCACGTGTCCACGATAAACTTACAAAACCCCAATCCACACTGTTTACATACAAATGACACAAGCTGCATGTTTATACAGCAAGACCAACATTTCTTATCCCCTTTACTTTACGTTTACATCGTCCACAATAAAAATAAATGTAAAACTATAATCGGGACAACAAAAACGTACCTCTCCTCAGACAGCAAGACGCGAACTGAGAGCAGAGCAGTACAGGCTTTACAAATAAGGTTCAACTAGGCTATGAATTGCGCATGCGTGACTGGTTTTCTTTGCTCACGCATTCACCACTCAATTTGCTCACGCATGCGCCACTCAATTTGAGTCGCGCATGCGTGACTGGTTTCTTTGTTCGGGCGCAATGAAATGCGCTCCCAGAGATCGTATTCAGGACCCTTGATAGGCTACATTTAATTGCTTGATCCATCTTCATTGGCCGCTTGCGCGCAGTGACGCGGAGATCCTGGGCGCACCGCCGTGCGCCCAGGTTTGGAGGTAGGTACCAGATTTCTATGAGAGTGACGTCAATGACAAACGAGGGGGGAGAATAGCACGCACAACAATGATTTATATTTGCTATATTAACGTTATTGTGCATTTTAAACACAAACATACATAAAATGAGTAATTATTATTCATTTTAAACATGTTTTTTTTTTCCTCTCTCAATCAGGTGGGGCGGCGCCCCTGCGCCCCTATGGACGAGCCGCCACTGGTGTACATAAGATTTACATGATCTGCCACTGGAATAAATTAAATTACAAAAACCTGGTGTTGAACCAATAACCAGCTTTACTTAACCCATGCCTTAACTAATGCCTTGTTTTGGTAGTTTGACAACAGGCATGAAACTGTAAACGTCTGCCAATAAGCCCTTTCATGGTACAGTGAGATTTGTAGGTGGAGTACATCTCACTTTGCAGGAGTGGTAAGGATGGTGTCAGACACTTGAGCTCAGTGCAGTCCAAGATGACCTGGGTGTCTGGTCAGCTTGCACTTCTGCAGGTGTGAGCCAGATGCATTGAGACCCCAGTGCAGTGGCTAGAAAACGTGTCCATGTTGCAATAATGCGGCTCACTGTGGACTGGTGTATGTTGAATCGATGCGCCGGGTCCCTCTCCTTCAAACCAACCCACAGGAAGACGAGGAAAAGAAAGAACTCATCGATTGTCTGGAGCAGCTGTGTCTGGAAGGTTAAAAAAAAGGTTACTGCTTTAAGTTATAAACTAGTAAGACTGTGCTCTTGTTTGGCTACATGTTTTATAATGGTTATGTGTACCATACCATGGGGGAAAACTGAGTTGCTGTAGTGCACTGGTGTATTTAAAGAGGGCTGAGTCCTTTAGTGTAGCCTTCTGTAAATGCAATGGCATCCCACCCTCTGTTACTACAGAGCAGCTCAGACCATAACCTACCGTGGATGGACGCTCTGGAGACCCCAACCATTTAATCAATTGAAGGCTCAATCAAACCCCAAAACGCCATCAGGTGGTCATAGCTTGGACAACATCAGGTCAATCATTAATTAACTTAGTAAATACAATCATACACGGTCACCAAAATAATGTTAGCTGTAACAACTAAGCCGATGTCTCATCTTGTATACATGACGGGCTGCAGCGGTCACGCAGTAGGGACATTAACCTTTTTATTAAGACTTAGGATAGGATTCTTTATAGTTTAACTGATGTTTACTTTGGTCGATGTCAAGCAGTTAGCTGAATAACACAACTTGGGTCTAACGTTACCTGCTATAGAATCGGATGTCCGCGTCGGGTTCTTCTCAGGTCGGGATGGAAACTAAATACCATTAATTACATTTAGATGACGCCGAACGAAGCGGAACACAACAATGTTCGGAGTATTTCTTCTCCTGTTTTTGAAAACGCATTATGGGAATTCATGGCGAAATAAGTACCTCAGGAGCTCTAGCTAGCTAGTTGGAAGTAAACAAATATACCGGAAGAGACTCGTTGAACTTGAAACCGAAAGTAACTTCTTGCCTCCCCTTCGTTCACAGCCCGGAAGAGGAAGAGGAATAGGTCTAAACACTCCTGTAAAACACTCGTGAATATAACCCTGACAGTTCAGAACATGACAGAACTGAACATGCGTCTGATTGTGTTTCTTATGGCGATGGTCCTCGTTCCTGGAGGTAAGCTTAACTAAATATAAACCGTGTTTCTGGACCTCAGACCTAATAGACCTACCAATAATGAGGCGACTTGTTCGACCTTCACTGATGACAACCAAGCCTCGCTCTTCCAATACCCAGCTCTTCACGGCTCTGGCTCCACAGTAGTGATGTGTCGGTCGTTTTAGTGAACGACGGGCGCCGGCTCGCACCCGCGAACGAGCCGTTATTGATTTGTTACGGGTGCGCTCGTTCACTGCCAGTGACTGAATGTCATGCTGTGCATCACGTGAGGATAGATAAGGAGGAGGGGCGGCGCGAGCTCAGTGCTGGTTGCTAACAGAGGGAGAGGAGAACACACGGGGAAGTGTCAGTTTGCGTCGCGCTAATAAGATGAGTGAAAGTAGGAAAAGAAGCAGCATTTGGCTGCATTTTAACAATTGTGCAAACACAAAGGGAGAATTTGCAACATGAAGCTCTCGTATAGAGCAGGGTCCTCAAACCACCTCCACAGGCACTTTTTTTTTATACTGAAATAGAGCCCTGCTGTTTTGTTAGGGCTTTTTGTTTAAATACAAATGTCAAATATACAAAAATACAGTAGCTGTCCTTATTTAAATGTCTGCTTAAGTTGTTCTTGGTGTTGCTATCTGCTGTGTGTAGCCTGGTTCTACAAGCAAGTCAGGTCATTCATTGGGTGGTATCAGAGTTACAAGGGTCTGGAAATGCAATGAAAACAATTGGCCACAGCAAATCATTTTTACTTTTGAATACTTCAGTACAAAGGATGTATTGAATAATTTAAGTGATATATGTGTACACATATAAATAATTAGTCAAAATAGGGCAACATTTGATTGAATTCTAAAAGGTATATGTGGTAAAATAGAAGAGCCGTTTGAGAGCCGAAAGAGCCGGCTCTTCTTGGTGAGCCGAGCCAAATGAGCCGGCTTTCTCATCACTACTCCACAGACACAGAAACACACACTAAGACTTAGAAAAGACTTAGACTAAGAAAATAATACAATGAAATCCAACATTAAAACCTTGAGCGATCATTAATTAAAATAAAAACTCAGTTCTGCATATATTTACTCAACGCTTTAATGGATTTGCTGTTGCGGCACCAATAAACCACCAGACCCACCTAGGCCCTGTTGTTCAGCAGGACAGAAGGTTTCTGCTCTGGCGCCATTAAAGATTAACACATGACGTCAGAATATGAGAGAGAACGAAATCAAAAAGCAGAGTGGTAAAGATAAAGGCAGTATATTGTAAAATGTGTTCCTAAACAAAAAGGCAGCAGATAACGTCTATAGTCTGGATATAGTCTCTTATGAGAGCTTCATGTTGCAAATTCTGCCTTTGTGTTTGCACAATTGTTAAAATGCAGCCAAATGCTGCTTCTTTTCCTACATTCACTCATCTTATTAGCGCGACGCAAACTGACACTTCCCCGTGTGTTCTCCTCTCGCTCTGTTAGCAACCAGCACTGAGCACGCGCCGCCCCTCCTCCTTGTCTATCCTCACGTGATGCACAGCATGCACGTGACATTCAGTCATTGCGTCTACACGGAGCACCCATAAATAAATAAATAACGGCTCGTTCGCGGGTGCGAGCCGGAGCCGTCGTTCACTAAAAAGAGTGTCGCGTCATTCGCGACCGACCCATCACATATGAGATATATGTGAGGTGCATCTAGCCCACTGCCAACCCCGATAGTTCAGAACATGACAGAACTGAACATGTGTCTGATTGTGTTTCTTATGCCGATGGTCCTCGTTCCTGGAGGTAAGCTTAACTAAATATAAACCGTGTTTCTGGACCTCAGACCTAATAGACCTACCAATAAGGATTATGTTGTTTGTTTTTAATGCAGGACCACTTGAACTAGCAGCGAAACACACACTAAGACTTAGAAAATAATACGATAAAATCCAACATTAAAACCTTGAGCGATCATTAATTAAAATAAAAACTCAGTTCTCCATATAATTACTCAACGCTTTAATGGCTTTGCTGTTGCGGCACCAATAAACTCCCACACCCACCTAGAACCTGTTGATGAGCAGGACAGAAGGTTTCTGCTCTGGCGCCATTAAAGATTAACACATGACGTGAGAATGTGAGAGAGAACAACATTTAAAACCAGAGTGGGAAAGATAAAGGCAGTATATTGTAAAATGTGTTCCTAAACAAAAAGGCAGCAGATAACACGTCTATAGTCTGGACAGTGGCGGCCGGTGACATCCGAAGTAGGAGGGGCGCAGGGGGGGGGGTAAAAAATTCGCAATTTTAAAAAAAATCATATCTGCTGTGCAATACCGCATTTTCCCAGACGGTAGCGCCATTTCTCCATGTAAACGACCGAGAGGGCGAATTAAAGAAATAAAAATCAAAAACTATACATAATGTAGCGGCACGTGGGAGTGATTGTTTGAAATACTATCTAACTAAGAAGCCAGACAACGCCACCTTGGGAATTGCACCCAAGGAAATAATTATTCTAAGTATCAATAAGGCACTCAGGTTCGTAATACTGAGGGGCAGGAGACGTGGTTCCAATTCATCAAATGTTTTATTTCCTATATTAAAATATCATTGAAAACACAATAAGAACAACATACACACTGGAAATAAAGGGGGAAATCCCCCTTTAGGGATGCTGAGGCTTACCAGTGGATGGAGGTGACGGGGGGTGAGAGGGATCCCAACAAAGTAAATTAAGGCACCCGTGATCCTACACACTCATACGAAGGAACACCAAAATCAGGGGGAACACAGCACGACACACAAAAAGGGGGGAAGCCGCCACCGGGGACACCAGCACCACACCTTTGGCTCTCAGCAACTAAAGAGGGGCAAACGAGACACAATTACTGGGATAAACAGTCAACACAAATTAATACACAGACCAACACATAAGATAAGTATAAAGACAATAAAAAGTCAATAATACAACGAAATACTGATCAGAAACAGAGATTAATCGAATAGTCCACGATAACAATGTTTAAAATATGGCCCTGTAGTGAAGGGCAAGGTGACACAAAGGCAGTGACACCAAGAGGCACTGCAGACAATGCAGGCCAAGACCAACACCCGCTAGGCAGTAGTGTAGCGGTGAAGCACAGTAGGGCAGGCAAGCCAGCTGTGCAGACAGACACAGCCGTGAGGGCAGGCAAGCCGTCCAGGCAACACTCAGTCAGGCAGCAGTGTAGAGGTGAAGCACAGTAGGGCAGGCAAGCCAGCTGTGCAGACAGACACAGCCGTGAGGGCAGACCAGCCGTCCAGGCAACACTCAGTCAGGCAGGCAAGACACTCGTAGTAGCCGTGGATGCAACCCAAACGTAGAGGCAAAACAGCAGTCCTTCTTGATCACGCTTCCAGCGCAGAGCCTAGCAGACATTTTAAGGTGATGTTACGATGATAATAATACTACATTAACATTATTCAGGAAGAATGAAACACGCAGAAGGTCTACCTACCGATCAGGCCAAGTTCAGACAAACACAGCAGGAGAGCTTCATTTACAGCGGCAGCAGACATGGGCTGCAGGATCCCTGCAAGGGTCTACAACCAGCGATGCATTTAGTATTTAGGCAAATTGTCATGCTAGGTGTACAACAAACGGCAGCCACTGCAAACTCACCGGTGCCAGCGGAGAAAGCACGTCAGCGGAACCCGGAAGTGGCCTTCGTGCCAAAGAGCAAGAGGGAGCAAGAGCGACACTGACCCCTCTTTATAAAGGTTGCCCCGTGTGGTGATAGGGCTGAACAGTCTATCCTGCTACAATCTACCCCCCTTGTTTGCATCGACGCCCCGACGATGGACCAATCAGTGCTAAATATACCAAACCTAGTTCCAAGGTCTAAAAATAACAGAAACCGCATTAGATGTTGGACCAGGAGGGTTTCGAGCCGCAGGTGCCAAACCTCCTAGAGGCATTGGAAGATGATGTACATTGGGATGCTGACCAGCAGTTGACCGTGTTGTCCGTCGTATTGTCACGTCAGGGTAAGAGGCTGCTGGAAAAGACAAGCGGGTAGATGGTAACTCTGGAACTGCAGCAGGAACCCCTGAAGGGCCGGCCTCAGCAACTTCCGGATAAGATGGTGGGACAGGCAACCGAGGGGTGTTTCGGGTGAGCACCGCTGTACTGGTGGGGGAAGGGTGAGGGGCTTCAGGCATCAATGCCAACAGGTCACCATTGCATGACAGCTCGTCCTCTGACAATGGTTGGTCATGAGGAGTTGGGACGGGGACAGAAAAACTACTTGGGGGGGCTGCTCCAACCAATGCCTTTAACAGCATTCGGTGGACCTGTTTGACTTTGCTCAAGTCATCTGCAGGTGCAATTGTGTACACACAGCCTCCCTCTTTCGGTGGTTTTAGGACTCTGTACACAACAGAGCTCCAAATATCCCTTATCTTATGGCGACCTCTCGCACTGTAGTCTCGCAACAACACCAGTTGGCCCTCCTTCAATGGGGTGTCTCGGACATGTTGGTCATGGCTCCTCTTTCGGCGCTCTGCTGCGACTCTTAGCCTCTCTCTGGCCCCTTCGAAGGCAATCTGCAAGTGGGTCTGGTGCTCCTGAATCCATTCATGGACGGTACCACCGACTGGATCCTGGACTCTGCCCAGCAGGAAGTCAACAGGGAGCCTCGGTTCCTGCCCGAACATCAAAAATAATGGAGATTCCCCAGTCGACTGATGGGGGGTGGTGTTATAAGAGTACAGTACATGTGGCAAGCAGGAGTTCCATTCCCGCTTCCGGGATACAGGCAGAGTACGCAGCAAGTTATGAAGGGTCCGGTTAAACCGCTCACATTGACCGTTGCCCGCCGGATGGTATGGAGTTGTGCGGGACTTTTCAATGCCATAGAGGCCACACAACTGCTGAATCAGTGTGCTCTCAAAGTTTCGGCCCTGGTCGGAATGTATCCGGGCTGGGACACCGAACTTGGAGAACCATTCTGTGACCAAAACTTGAGCCACAGTGGCAGCTCGTTGATCACGGGTGGCGATAGCTAACGTGTATTTACTAAACACATCAGTCATGACCAGAACATTTTCTAATCCATGACTAGTAGGTTCCAACACCGTGTAATCAATGGCTAGAATCTCATTGGGTCGAGAAGCAAGCAAGTGTCCCATGAAAGCACGAGACCCTGATTGGTTGTCCTTGGCAACCTGGCACCTCTCACAGGACTGGCACCATTGCACAACCTCTGAGGACATGCCGGGCCAGTAACACCGCTGCCTGAGTAGCTCCAAGGTTCTTTCAACACCTTGGTGGCCATGCCTCTGATGTACTTCAGTGAGCACCTGCTCCCTCAAAGAAGCAGGTACAAGCAACTGCAACACTGTCTCAGCCCCATCAGGGCGAAAGACCTGGTGATAGAGGACCCCATCAGTCTCAGCTAGTCGGTCCCATTGACGAAGAAGTGCCAAGGCTGGCCGAGACATCTGCTTTCGTTCATCGCGGTTCGGGCGCTGCCTACGCCTCCAGAACACCAAGAGCTCCTCGAGGACAGGGTCCGCTTGCTGGAGTGCTCCGATGTCTGATGGCGTATGATGCAAGGCTGTGACCATCATTTGTGTGGCTCCGCCCAGCGGCACTAGCAGTGCTTGCTGTAGAGGTCTGGGGATGGAGGTACTAGCGAGCATAGCTTCCAGATCTTGCACCCCAGGCGGGAGCTGACGGGACAGGGCATCAGCATAAACATTGCTTTTCCCGGAGCGATACTTTATTTCAAAGTCAAATGAAGCAAGTTGGGATGCCCAACGTTGTTCTGTGGCCCCAAGCTTTGCAGATGACAAGTGGCTAAGTGGATTATTGTCTGTGAAGACTACGCACTTCTGGCCAAGGAGATACTCCCTGAATCTTTCTGTCATGGCCCACTTGAGCGCCAAGAATTCCAACTTCATGGAGCTGTAGTTAGTCATGTTGCGCTCCGTGGGCCTCAGACCACGGCTGGCATAAGCGATGGGCCTCACTTTACCACCCTGCTCCTGGGACAAGACTGCCCCCAAGCCGCAGTGGCTCGCGTCCACCTCCAAGATGAAAGGACGGGAGAAGTCGGCGTATGCAAGCACAGGTGCTGTGGTGAGCTTGTTTTTGAGTGCCTCAAAGCTCCCATGACACTCCTCAGTCCAGTTTTCAGCGATGAGGCGCTCTGACCTCTTTCTAGTCTTGGTGCCTCCCAATTCAGCCACCAGCTTGTGTAGAGGGGCCGCCAATTTGGCAAAACCCTCCACAAACCGCCGGTAGTAACTGGCGAAGCCAAGAAACGACCGCAGCTTGGAAACTGTAGTGGGGAGCGGCCAATTGGCTACCACCTCTATCTTACTGGGATCGGTGGAGACTCCCTGGTCAGAAATCACATGACCCAAATAAAGCACTTCTCGTTGGAAGAAAGCACACTTTGAAAGCTTTGCCTTAAGACCTTCCTGCTTCAGCCTCCCCAGCACCACCTCCAACCTCTCTAGATGTTGTTTGACAGTAGAGGAGAAGACCACGATGTCATCAAGATACAGAAGCAGGGATTGGCATTGTTGGTCGCCGAAAATCCGCTGCATCAACTTCTGGAAGGTGCTGGGGGCATTGCAGAGTCCAAAGGGCATTCGATTCCATTCAAAGAGGCCAAATGGAGTGCAGAATGCAGTTTTGGGCCGGTCTGCCTCGGGCGCTAGTTTTCCGACGGTAGATCAGAGCAATTCTGCCTGCTAAAGTGTTGAGCAGAGGAAGAGGGCCAATCACGTGGAGCAGTAAGTACCACATTGCACTCCTTGGCAAAATTACCGGGTTGCTGACAACGTCTACAGATTACGGGGCCACTACGAGGGGGCCAACTGCGCTGATGAGACTGAGAGCTCTGTAAATGGGAAATGCTTTGGGTCAGTTGGTTAAGCTGCTCTTGCTGGAGCTTTAACATCTCTCTCATCTCGCTCCACTCAGATACTGGAGGTGAACTAGTCACCACCGGAGGACCACTTCTGACTCCATACTGAAGACCAAGAATCGAAGGGACAGAGTGACTCCGCGCCCTCCCACCCACTGGCAGACCCTCCTGTTCCCACCGGATTGCTTCCGCCCTGACCTCAAGTATCGTAGCAGTAGACTGCCGTCGTACAACCTGCTTAAGCTTTTGGGCCGGTCTGCCTCGGAAACTGGAACCTGGTTATACCCACTGGCTAGATCCATAATGGAAAACCAGCGGGCACCGGTCAGTGCATCAAGAGACTCCTCAATGCGAGGAAGTGGAAAAGCGTCCTTCCTGGCCTTGTTGTTCAGCTGTCTGTAGTCCACACACATGCGCAGACTGCCATCCTTCTTTTTAACAAGCACGATGGGGGACGCATAGGGGCTGCTACTCTCCCTTATGACCTGTGCTTCAAGGAGTTCTTTGACCACCTCATACTCAGACGGAGGAATGCGCCTATAGCGTTGCCTCACTGGGATGTCGTCAAGGAGAGGAATGTCATGAGCCAACAGGTTGGTGCAACCCAAGTCCCCATCGTGGGCAGAAAAGATGGAGGTGTGCCTGGTAAGGAGAGACCGCACCTCTAACTGCTCCTCAGCAGGCAAGGCAGATAGGTCCATGGCATTTATATGGTCCTGTACAGATGTAGACAGAGCCTGTGATGCCACTGTAGCCACCACTGAAGGAACTTCTGTGACACCAGCAGGTAAGTTGACCACCTTAACCTCATCCAAGGTGCCTACCACGGTGCGGGAGTAGAGCCACACGTCTGTGGAGCCTACATTCACAATGGGGATGTATGCTGTGCCTCCCTCCACCCGAACCAGAGCAGGAGAGGCGAGCAATCCAGCCGGAAGGCCTGAGTCCAAGGGCTCGAACAATACAGTGCCACTGGAGTACTGTTGTGAGCATGTGGATGCCACAATTTTCATCATGCCACCAGGAATTCGACAAGCCTTCCGGCCACGCACTTTGACCTTACCAGCAACATCAGGAGGGGCCTGCACACTGGCCTGATGGCACTTTTGAAGCGCGTGAATGATAGATTCTGGAGCACCTGATACAGGAGGCAAGGAGAACAGGGCTAAACCATGCTGGCCAAAGAGCTCCTGATAACATCTGCGGATTACATTCATCCCCAAGATTCCAGGGACAGCAGCGGAGACACCATCAGGAGGGTCCTTGACCACCAGGACCCCGCAGCTTGCCATCCTCTTTCCACAGAGCTCAATGTCTAGCTCCAAGTAACCGAGGTAGGGAATGGCCAGCCCATTGGCTGCTCTGAGCTGCAACCAGTGGCAAGATTGGAGTTTCTTTTGACCCCAAGGGTCAAAATGCTGAGTAAAGAAACTTTCAGTGACTGTAGACACCATGGACCCGGTGTCTACCAAGCAAGGAATGTTGACTCCACCCATGTTTACATCTAAGTGGGGACAGGAGGACATGAGCTTCGATGCTTCTCCTACATAGCCTGAACCCAACCCTGAGCCTGTGACTACACCCTCCGAACTATGGCTCTGCAATTCGGCGGGCGCTAGTTTTCCGACGGTAGATCAGAGCAATTCTGCCTGCTAAAGTGTTGAGCAGAGGAAGAGGGCCGATCACGTGGAGCAGTAAGTACCACATTGCACTCCTTCGCAAAATTACCGGGTTGCTGACAACGTCTACAGATTACGGGGCCACTACGAGGGGGCCAACTGCGCTGATGAGACTGAGAGCTCTGTAAATGGGAAATGCTTTGGGTCAGTTGGTTAAGCTGCTCTTGCTGGAGCTTTAACATCTCTCTCATCTCGCTCCACTCAGATACTGGAGGTGAACTAGTCACCACCGGAGGACCACTTCTGACTCCATACTGAAGACCAAGAATCGAAGGGACAGAGTGACTCCGCGCCCTCCCACCCACTGGCAGACCCTCCTGTTCCCACCGGATTGCTTCCGCCCTGATCTCAAGTATCGTAGCAGTAGACTGCCGTCGTACAACCTGCTTAAGCTCACGACGCAGTGCACCATCAATAACATGCTCGACAAATTGGTCGCGCAGCAAAACCTCAGCGTTCTGCATGTCACTAGGTGCACGTTGCTTTACTGACATTATGAGACTCATCAACGCCAGGGAGAACTCCTGCAAGGTCTCGCCTTCCTGCTGCCGTCTGGAGAAGAAAGCTTCCTGTAAGGCTACATAGGACTCAGAACAGCCATAGAACTCTTGTAACACAGAAATGATCTTATCTGGGGCTTCCCTCTCTGCACTAGAACGATATTTTATCTCGTCCCGCGCCTCTCCCTCCAGATGGTCAAATAAGAAAAAGGCCTGATCGGTGGCAGACAAACGGCGCGCTCTCATGCAAGCCTGAACTTCCTCAATCCAATCATCCCCCTAAACATGGGACATTTTCGGTCTCGGGGCACAAAAACCAGTCTCTCCGCTAAAGGGGCACTAGCACTGGAAGGATCAGAAGGTGGCAGAGCAGCAGGGAGAGGTGCAGCACTAGGGCCAGGCACGGCCGCAGCCTGTTCCTGCTGCATCCTCTCATTGTCTGCTCTTAATTGAGCGACTAAATCCCTCAATTCTTGCATTTCTCCCTCCATAGCTACACCTTTACCAATAAAAGTGGAGAAGAGGCAATGAATGTGGACAGGAAACCAACGTAACTCACTACAGATTCACAAGAAACCAACTGCTGTTTTGCCTCTGAACACAATATAAAACAATTACTGCCTGCCTAACAATAGTTTTTAGCAAGGGCCATAATAGGAGAAAACAAAGAAGATTGGAACACACGTCTCGGCCCTCAAACAGTAAACCCTGCCGACAACGCCAGTTTGTAGCGGCACGTGGGAGTGATTGTTTGAAATACTATCTAACTAAGAAGCCAGACAACGCCACCTTGGGAATTGCACCCAAGGAAATAATTATTCTAAGTATCAATAAGGCACTCAGGTTCGTAATACTGAGGGGCAGGAGACGTGGTTCCAATTCATCAAATGTTTTATTTCCTATATTAAAATATCATTGAAAACACAATAAGAACAACATACACACTGGAAATAAAGGGGGAAATCCCCCTTTAGGGATGCTGAGGCTTACCAGTGGATGGAGGTGACGGGGGGTGAGAGGGATCCCAACAAAGTCAATTAAGGCACCCGTGATCCTACACACTCATACGAAGGAACACCAAAATCAGGGGGAACACAGCACGACACACAAAAATGGGGGAAGCCGCCACCGGGGACACCAGCACCACACCTTTGGCTCTCAGCAACTAAAGAGGGGCAAACGAGACACAATTACTGGGATAAACAGTCAACACAAATTAATACACAGACCAACACATAAGATAAGTATAAAGACAATAAAAAGTCAATAATACAACGAAATACTGATCAGAAACAGAGATTAATCGAATAGTCCACGTTAACAATGTTTAAAATATGGCCCTGTAGTGAAGGGCAAGGTGACACAAAGGCAGTGACACCAAGAGGCACTGCAGACAATGCAGGCCAAGACCAACACCCGCTAGGCAGTAGTGTAGCGGTGAAGCACAGTAGGGCAGGCAAGCCAGCTGTGCAGACAGACACAGCCGTGAGGGCAGGCAAGCCGTCCAGACAACACTCAGTCAGGCAGCAGTGTAGCGGTGAAGCACAGTAGGGCAGGCAAGCCAGCTGTGCAGACAGACACAGCCGTGAGGGCAGACCAGCCGTCCAGGCAACACTCAGTCAGGCAGGCAAGACACTCGTAGTAGCCGTGGATGCAACCCAAACGTAGAGGCAAAACAGCAGTCCTTCTTGATCACGCTTCCAGCGCAGAGCCTAGCAGACATTTTAAGGTGATGTTACGATGATAATAATACTACATTAACATTATTCAGGAAGAATGAAACACGCAGAAGGTCTACCTACCGATCAGGCCAAGTTCAGACAAACACAGCAGGAGAGCTTCATTTACAGCGGCAGCAGACATGGGCTGCAGGATCCCTGCAAGGGTCTACAACCAGCGATGCATTTAGTATTTAGGCTAATTGTCATGCTAGGTGTACAACAAACAGCAGCCACTGCAAACTCACTGGTGCCAGCGGAGAAAGCACGTCAGCGGAACCCGGAAGTGGCCTTCGTGCCAAAGAGCAAGAGGGAGCAAGAGCGACACTGACCCCTCTTTATAAAGGTTGCCCCGTGTGGTGATAGGGCTGAACAGTCTATCCTGCTACAATCATATAAATATAAACCTCACTGTTACTCATTCTACTCTGTATTGTATATATGTATATTGACTGAACATTCCTTTACTTACTGCTTAATTTCTTTTTTTACTTACTTTATTTTTACTGTATGTAACACAATCTCAGGGGCTCATACAGAAACAAGCATTTCATCATAAAGTATTCTGTATTTTGTTGTGACAAATAATAAACAAACTTGAAACTTATGTTATTATATGGTGCTTCAATTAGCAATTATGAACACAGTAATACCTAGTAGAAAATAAACATAAGAAAAAAATATGGTCTTATATTAGAAAGACTACCCAGTGTGCCATCAAAAATAATACCTAAATATGGTCTTACATTCGATTGTGCAAAAGTAATTAGAACAAAATAGATAATAAAATAGACCTGATACAAGTCCTGAGATAAAATGCAATACAATGTTTACAAATTAATAGGTTCTGGGTCCTATGTACACTACACAACAAGGTTTTTTTCTTCTTAAAGTGACCTTTTTCGCCTTCCTTTAAAGTGACCTTTTCTTATGTGTTTAAAGTGACCTGTGGAGAGATCAGTGTTCAATGTTCTGATGGCCTGGGGGAAGAACCTGAGCAGTGAGCCCTAATAGAACATAACACAATTTGCCTTACAAAAAACTTACATTAGAAATAGCCAGTGCCATCAAATAAAAAATAAAAACTCAGTGAAGTGGCTCAAAGCCATGCCACCTTGCGGCTTTACTATTTGTACGTAAATGTTGCCCTTCTCTCTTTGAGAGAAGGGCAAGATAGCCTTCCTCTGTCTGTTGCTGGTTGCTGAATGCGGATGTCAGGCTGATGAGGTCCAAACTCTTTCACTCTGAGTTTTTCTTGCAGTGTTCGTCTTTCAAATGGTGTTGCTTTGAGGGATTTAACATAATTATCCATGGTAGCTAGTGTAACGGGTGTGCCTGGACTGCTACAGTCTGTCTATCACATCCGTTGACCTCTGCGCCTTCTGCGTTGTGTTCTGTTGTGCTGGTTGAATGAAGGACATGGACCACAAACAGCTACTGGTTGCTTTTTTAATCATGCAGACCGTCTGGACAATGGCTGTGTCCTGTACAGATCAAAACAAGAACAAACTTGCAACATGAGGTCTCTCCCACACACACGGGTCTCAATCTCCTCTCCTCAGACAGCAAGACGCGAACTGACTCATTAACAAATGCTTCTGAATTAAACTAATTAAATAAAATACAAATGCTTAATACATTCGACCACAGCATATATTAGCAGACAAACACACGGAGGACCCTGTAGCTAGCATTGGGGAAGCACGTGTCCACGATAAACTTACAAAACCCCAATCCACACCGTTTACATACAAATGACACAAGCTGCATGTTTATACAGCAAGAAGATTTCTATGAGAGTGACGTCAATGACAAACGAGGGGGGAGAATAGCACGCACAAAACAATGATTTATATTTGCTATATTAACGTTATTTTGCATTTTAAACACAAACATACTAAAATGAGTAATTATTATTCATTTTAAACATGTTTAGTTTATTTTTAGGGGTCAAAAAATCTAAAATCAAAAAACTATCTTTTTTTTTTTCCTCTCTCAACCAGGTGGGGCGGCGCCCCTGCGCCCCTATGGACGAGCCAACACTGAGTCTGGATTTAGTCTCTCAGATGGTTGAGTTTCTAGAAGTCCTTCTCTGTCACACATAGCTAGATGAATACAGATCACAGATTCATGTTTTCAGTTCGTATTTGATGAGACCTTAAAAGTAAAACATTACATTTTAAATACCAAAACTGTTCTCTGATCCTCAGCACCCCAGCTGGTCTGTGTGTTTGGGGGGAGCTGTGTGCTGCCTTGTCACTTCCAGCCAGACATTACTGCTATCCACTGGTCCAAGAAGAATGGCGCGATTACTCCAGTCCACTCCTTCTTCCACAATGAGAGCCAACTGAAACACCAGAGCTCTCTGTACCAGGGAAGGACATCTCTGTTCCTTAATCAGATATCTGGGGGCAACGCATCCCTACGACTGGAAGTAAAAGTCATAACGTTCATAACGTCCGGAAGAACCGTATTGACCCGAATATAAGACGGGTTTTTTTTCCTAGAAAAAAATCTGAAAAAGAGGGGTCGTCTTATAATCGGGGTTTAGACTTTTCGATGTACCGTAATTGCACATGTAATTGCGCAACAACAGATCGCGCCAAACGAGTGTTCCCACCGCGCGACACTTAAAGTAACTCAAAGTCTTAAAGTAACAGTACATAAAAACAGTTACCTGGAGAGATAGAAATGGAGAGACACCGCGACCAACTTGAAAAAAGTGGCTCAAAAGTAGGGCAAGTTAATAAACAGAAGAGACAAAGTTACGATGCCAATTTTAAGATAATGGTGATAAACGAAGCAGAGACATCAAACACCTGTCATTGCGACGCAGGACAAGCCCAGCGCCTGCCCTCAGACTTCAGAGAGAAGCTACTGTCTTATCAGCGATATGTGATCAAGTTAAGGAAGAAGCACTCATACCCCCTTGATCAGATGGGCAATGCTGATCAAACGCCTGTGTATTTTGACATGCCAACATCTGTCACTGTGCATAAGAAAGGCAACAAATCAGTGATCTACTGATCTACTGGAAACGAGAAGAGTAACTGTCATGTTAACGCGCCTCGCAGATGGGACTAAACTTCCCCCGTACGTGGGGGATTATCGTAGGTGCCCAGGCAAAGGGCTGGATGGAGACGGAGCTTGTGGTGGACTGGCTCAAGGTGGTGTGGGGCAGACGGCGTGGGGGACTCAAAAAGAAGAGGAACATGTTGATTCTGGATGCTTTCCGTGGACACTTCAAAACGCCAGTCAAAAAGCAAGTGAAAGACTTGAATGGTGACCTAGTGATCATACCGGGCGGAATGACAAGCCATCTGCAGGTGTTGGATGTGGTCGTTAACAAACCATTCAAGGTTCATCTGCGCAAGAGATCCACAGAGTGGCTCCTGGCTGCTAATCACGCACTGACACCGTCTGGAAAAATCCAAAAGCCGTTTGCTCTGTGAATGGATCTTGCAAGCATGGGCTGACGTTTCCCCAGAAAGCATCATTAATGGGTTAAGAAATGCTGCGTATCAAATGCCATGGATGGCAGCGAAGATGACGTGATGTGGGAGGAGACGGGGAAGCAGACACCGTGAGTGACGATAGCGGCAGTGAGAGGAACAACCCAGCGATGTAGAAGACGAGTTGAATGAGAAGACAATGTGTGATATAATTATTTTCAAATAAAATGATTTTCTTTCTAAAAAAAATATTTGGTCTTCAAAATTATTATTATTATTTTTTTCCAAAAATGAGTCTTGAAAAAGAGGGGTCGTCTTATAATCGGGGTCGTCTTATATTCGGGTCAATACGGTACTTCTTGCCTCCCCTTCGTTCACAGCCCGGAAGAGGTCTAAACACTCCAGTAAAACACTCGTGAATATAACCCTGATAGTTCAGAACAGGACAGAACTGAACATGTGTCTGATTGTGTTTCTTAAGGCGATGGTCCTCGTTCCTGGAGGTAATCTTAACTAAATATAAACCGTGTTTCTGGACCTCAGACCTAATAATAATGAGGCGACTTGTTCGACCTTCACTGATGACAACCAAACCTCGCTCTTCCAAGACCCAGCTCTTCACGGCTCTGGCTCCACAGTGGTGGAATGAACTCCCGTCTCATGTCAGGACGGCAGAGTCCCTCGCCAGCTTCCGCAAGAGACTCCAGACCCACCTGTTCAGAGTCCACCTGGACTCTCCTTGAACCCTCCTTCTCCTTTGTGAAACCCCTAAACTTGTTTAAGTCCTGACATTAATAGCTCTTAGCATGTTGTATATGTTAGCAAGTGTATATCCTTAATGTTGAAATACACGCTCTTATCACAGCTACTTAAGCAGGTGACCTGGCAGTACGACATTGTGTTATTCATCTTGTTAATATGAATGCTTGTGAACTGCTCTATTTTTATGTTTGCGTACCTCAGCGTTATGCGTATAGCTCTGCTTCAACTAATGTACTCCTTGTAAGTCGCTTTGGATAAAAGCGTCTGCCAAATGCCCTAAATGTAAATGTAAATGTAATAATGATTATTTTGCTTGTAATGCAGGACACTTGAACTAGCAGCGAAACACACACTAAGACTTAGAAAAGACTTAGACTAAGAAAATAATACAATGAAATCCAACATTAAAACCTTGAGCGATCATTAATTAAAATAAAAACTCAGTTCTGCATATATTTACTCAACGCTTTAATGGCTTTGCTGTTGCTGCACCAATAAACTACCAGACCCACCTAGGCCCTGTTGTTGAGCAGGACAGAAGGTTTCTGCTCTGGCGCCATTAAAGATTAACACATGATGTCAGAATATGAGAGAACGAAATCAAAAAGCAGAGTGGTAAAGATAAAGGCAGTATATTGTAAAATGTGTTACTAAACAAAAAGGCAGCAGATAACACGTCTATAGTCTGGATATAGTCTCTCAGATGCTAGTCTGGTTGAGTTTCTAGAAGTCCTTTTCTGTCACACATAGCTAGATGAATACAGATTACAGATTCATGTCTTTAGTTAGTATTTTATGAGCCCTTAAAAGTAAAACATTACATTTTAACTACCAAAACTGTTCTCTGATCCTCAGCAACCCAGCTGGACTGTGTGTTTGGGGGGAGCTGTGTGCTGCCCTGTCACTTCCAGCCAGACATTACTGTTATCGAATGGATCAAGACAAATGGCGTGATTGCTCCAGTCCACTTCTTCTACCGCAATGAGAAAGAACTGAATTACCAGAGCCCTCTGTACCAGGGAAGGACATCTCTGTTCCATAATCAGATCTCTGAGGGCAACGCATCCCTACGACTGTCCAAGGTGAACCTCCAGGACCAGGGCAGGTACATGTGTTACACCAGAACTTCAACCAACAACAAGGAGACCTTCGTCACCCTGACAGTGAGAGGTGAGCTGAACTGCTGTATCCTATTTAACTAAAACATTGTCATCATGCAACTGGCCGGTAGGTCCAGCCCATAAAGGTATCATATCGGCATATCATGTGATGCAGATATCTCGTAGTTGTTGTTATGTACTTTCACTAGGCATCTCAAGCAGTTGTGTATTTGGTATTTGTTTCATAAAGCACACAATTACAAAGATCAGTAACTCAGGTCAGGGTCCACTGGCATCTCTTTACAGACTGAAATATTACCCTTGAAGCTGAGACCTGAGTTTGGTTCTATAAAAAGTGTACAATTTGCAATGTTCCCATGGCAGTGGTGTGTGTATTTTGATATATTTTCTTAGGTATAGTTCATGGTTTTGTTCATATTAGTAAAGGCCCCGTCACACCATAACGTTCTGGTCAGCGTTTGAGGAAACGTTGGTAATCGTCAGTGGTCGCTGGCATAGCGCCAGAAGAGCGTTGGGTGAATGCTGGTAATCGTCGGTGATCGTCGGAGAACGTTGCACGCGTTCGGCTATTGTTAGTCAGTCGTTACCCTAGCGTTACTTGGTTGTTATTAGTGTGTGTGTGTGGGTCAGGACCAGTGCTTTTAGTCATACACACATCCGACATTGTGTGCCTATTTTCGGATTGGAGATAGAGTACAGACCACATGGAGATGGAGATGGAGTTTAGCAGTAGTCCCCTCACATGCTTTTTCCCTCTTGGCGGCATGATGTGCACTGTTCAATATCCAGAAGAACTGTCACGGTTACGGTGGTTGTCAGGGGGCGTGGCCAAGCCACGTGCGCTGGAGGCGCACACACACACACCTGTCAGCAATTGCCGTGGCTGATTGCTAATCCCCTCACCTGGGGTCTATCGACCCTGGCTTCCCGTTCCCCCGGGGTTAGGTCGTACGTCATACTTTGATCATGTTACGTTGGACATTCTGGACGGAATCGCCACGCTGATGTCCCGGAGATCCAGATCCTTTACCTGTCTCGCGTCACCCGCCTGTCTCGCGTCACCCGCCTGTCTCGCGTCACCCGCCTGTCTCGCGTTACGCCGGTCTATACGAGCTCCCCGGTAATTATAATTTCATGTCTGGTACCTGTCGCTACTCGACCTCCCGGTACCCAGACTGCTCTCCCGTCCCGGGACGGGACTCTCGCCGGTCTACTACCTGCCGGTACTCCGCGGATCGACCTCCCGGTACCCAGACCCCTGGACTGTCCCTGATCACTCTCTTGTGTTGTTTGCTTGAAGTAAAGCTCTGTTATAGCTCCACTGGGTCTTGGTCTGCGTCCCACCGAACAATCCACTCGTGACAAGAACAACTGAATCCACTGTGATTTCCCCGCGTTTTATACCCGTTTGAACACAGTGACACGTCAGCACACACTAATAGTTTTCAGGGGTGTCTTACGTGGTCACTGGTACACGCTCCTCATGCGTTAGTCACACGCTAATTCGTGCGTTAGTCACACGTTAGTCACACGCCAGATGTACACGCTCACCCTAGAACGCTCGAAAATTGAACGATTACAACGTTCATAGAACGCTGACCAGAACGTTATGGTGTGACGGGGCCTTAAGTAACTAACATCAATGCAGCAAACCAAGTTGTTGAGCATATTTAGTTATATGACAAAGCCATGCTAAGCCAATCACATTAGTTACAGGAACATGTGTTGCCTGCGTGCACACTGGGATGCTGTTGCGAGCATGCGCACAATAAACGGTCTTGTGAACTCAGACCAAAGAGATGATGGTTGTGTGTGATTTCTCTCCGTGAATATAGCCTAGCTAAGTAAGAGGTAGCTAACCACATTGGTGACTGATATAACGTGCTGCAGAAATGTCTAACGCTACAGGTTATGGGCCCAGTCATGCAGGCCAAAGGTGGTTCAGACTTTTATTCGACGGTGAAGAGAAAAGTTACGAGCTCTGGGAAACGAGGTTCCTCGCGCACATGGAGTTACGTGGTCTCAGTGGAGTTATCTCGGAAGACCCGGAGATAGATGAGGATGACGAAGAAGCTCTCGCGGAAGATGAAACCAAGAACGGTGAGGCATATGCAGAGCTAGTGCAATGTCTGGACAACAAGAGCTTGTCGTTAGTAATGAGGGACGCGAAACGTGATGGAAGAAAAGCACTGAATATTCTTCGCGAGCACTATGCAGGAAAAGACAAACCCCGCGTGGTGAGTTTGTACTGTGAACTTTCCTCGCTCCATAAGGCTAGAAATGAAACGGTCACTGACTATATTATTCGAGCAGAAACTATATTCACGTCATTGAGAAGAGCAGAAGAGCACATTAGTGATGGGCTTCAGATAGCTATGGTAGTTAAGGGGCTACCTGATTCATACAAGCCATTCGTCGTGCACATCACCCAGACGAATGACACTGTAACGTTTGGCGAGTTTAAAACGAAACTGCGAAGTTATGAGAGTACAGAAAAATATGGGAAGAGTGACGTGAATGTTGAAGAAGACAACGTGATGAAATCTAGCGGGGCAACGAGGTCACGAGGACGAGGAAGAGGAAAGAAAATGGACCTGGCTGATGTTGAGTGTTACACGTGCGGTAAAAAAGGACACATGGCCAGAATATGTCCTGACGGGTACCACGTGAGAAGAGAGGAACGAAAATGGGACACACCGCAGCGAGGAATGGGGCGAAGTCGAGGACGAGGCCGTGACCATGTGATGAAAGCTGATGGAGAGACGGAGGCAGAGCCTACATCTTTCAGTTTCTTCAGGATGAGTGACTGCCCTACACAGAGAGGGAACAAGAAAGGTCTAATGGTCGACTGCGGCGCCACAGCACACATGATCAACGACGCCACAAAGTTCAAAACAGTTGACAAGAGCTTCAGACCCGAGGACCACATGATCGAGCTGGCCGACGGATCCAAGGTGAGCGGGATGGCTAAGATGAGGGGAGACGCTGAAGTCTGTTTGCTGGACAGCGAGGGACGACAGGTGACAACGAGGCTCAAGCAAGCGCTCTACATCCCATCTTTTCCACAAAACATCTTTTCAGTCAAAGCAGCGACAGCCAACGGAGCTGAGGTCCACTTCAAGGACGGTAATGACTGGCTGGTCAACAAGAATGGTACCAAGTTCAAAATGGACGTGTATGGTAAGCTGTATTACCTTAGCACAGTAGAGGATGAAAATGTTGATGAAATGTATGGGTGTCATGACATTCAAACGTGGCATAGGATACTTGGTCATTGCAATTTTGATGATGTTGCAAAATTAGAGAAGGTGGTTGAAGGGATGTCTATAAAAGGGAAACATGACATGTCCAATCAAAACTGTGAAATATGCACACAGGGCAAATTTACACAAAGCAGAAACAGGCATGCAGATGCTAAAGCTACAACTGTGTTAGAGCTAGTTCACACAGACCTATGCGGTCCTATAGAACCAGCAGATAAAGATGGGTACAGATATGCAATAGCATTTACTGATGATTACAGTGGGATGATTTTTCCATACTTTATCAAAGCAAAGAGTGACGCGACAAAAGCTACTGAAAAATTCATAGCAGATGTAGCGCCATATGGAAAGATAAAGTGCATAAGGTCTGATAACGGCACAGAGTTTACGGGACAAGAGTTCCAGTCTCTACTTAGGAGTAACGGGATTAGGCATGAGAAGAGTGCACCCTACTCACCTCATCAGAATGGAACTGCCGAAAGAGGTTGGAGAACCTTATTCGAGATGTCACGATGCATGCTATTGGAGAGTAACCTCCCAAAGCAATTATGGACATATGCTGTACAGACAGCAGCTCAAATCCGCAACAGGTGCTACAGTAAGCGGCTAGAGCAGACACCTTACTGTGTTTTCACAGGAAAAACACCTAACCTATCTAACATGAGGATATTTGGCTCTGAATGCTATGTATATAAGCAGGATAAGAAGAAGCTGGATTCTAGATGTGAAAAGGGGATCCTTGTAGGCTATGACAAATACAGTCCAGCATACAATGTGTATTATCCTGAGACAGGAAAAGTCCTAAAACATAGGCTGGTGAAATTCATCACCAAAGGTAGCGCAGATAGCCAGACTCAGACAGATTGTGACATGGGGGAAGACTTTGAGAGTTATGCAGATACACCACCAAAGAGAGTCAACCAGGTACAGGGACAGCCTAAGGAGCGTAAAGAGTCCAGTGGTGAAGAGACTGCTGAGGCAGGTCCTACCCAGATAGATAGTACTGAGAGAGAAGAGGGAGAAAGGAGATACCCTACGAGACAGAGAAAGGCTCCAGAATACTTTAAGGAGTACCAGTGTAAAGCTGAGTGTGATGGTAACGAAAGTGAGAATGTAGATTATTTCTACAGAGTAGCTTATGGTGTACCTAATACACTTAAAGAGGCAATGGACTCTAAGAAGTCAAAAATGTGGGCTGATGCGATGAAAGAGGAGATTAATTCTTTGACCGAGAATGAAACTTTCACTCTGACTCCACTGCCAAGAGGCAAACAAGCAGTGGGAGGTCGCTGGGTATATGCAGTGAAAGAGAGCCCAGATGGATCTGAGATTTGTAAAGCCAGATATGTTGCAAAGGGGTATAGTCAAGTTGAAGGGATTGATTATAAAGAGACCTTTTCACCAACAGCCAACATGACCTCTGTACGAGCATTAATGCAGGTGGCTGTACAGGAGGATCTTACTATACACCAAATGGATGTGAAGACTGCTTACCTCCATGCTCCAATCGACTGTGAGGTATATATGGAGCAGCCGGAAGGTTTTGAAATCAAATCAAAAACAGGGGAACACTTAGTGTGTAAACTAAACAAGTCATTGTATGGTTTAAAACAGTCCGGGCGTAACTGGAACATGTTACTGCATGATCACCTTACAGAGAACGGTTTTGTGCAAAATGATGCTGATCATTGTGTCTACAGCAGAAATACTGAGAATGAGAAAGTGATTCTGTTAGTATGGGTGGATGACTTAATCATAGCAGCGAGTGACAACACCTTACTCACTGATGTCAAAGAAATGTTGAACAAAAGGTTTAAGATGAAGGATATGGGTCCACTTAAACACTTCCTGGGTATCGATTTCAGACAGAGTGATGGAGAGATCAAAATGACTCAAAAGAGACATATAGAGAAGATGTTAGCAAAATTTGGAATGTCTGAATGCAAACCGAGATCCACCCCATGTGAGCAAAAGTTAAACTTTGACAGTGAGGGTGAAGTGATTGATTCAACAGGATACCGAGAGATAGTAGGTAGCTTGATATACATTATGACATGTACTAGACCTGACCTGAGCTGGGTGGTTAGTAAACTATCTCAATACCTAGCAGAACCAAAGCAGCAGCATTGGGCTACAGCCAAACACCTACTGAGGTACTTAAAGGGTACTATAGATCAAGAGCTACACTACCAGAAATGTGAGGAAAGCGTTCTACAGCTGGAGGGGTACAGTGATGCTGATTGGGCAGCCGATAGGGATGATAGGAGGAGCACAACTGGATACTGTTTCAGCTTAACTGAGAATGGTCCAGTTATATCGTGGAAGAGCAGGAAACACCCAACGGTGGCATTATCCACCTGCGAAGCTGAGTATATGGCACTAGCAGCCACTACTCAAGAGAGTATGTACCTTGTACAACTACTAAGAGGAATAGATAGTTGTAACCAGCATGTACCAGTCAAGATATATGAGGACAACCAGGGGGCGATAGCTTTATCTAAGAACCCAGTATGCAGACAGAGAAGCAAACATATAGACATAAAGTATCACTTTGTACGGTCTGCACACACAGAAGGGAAAATATGTATAGAATACTGTCCTACTGCAAACATGGTAGCGGATGTCTTTACCAAGCCAGTGACAAAGGCTAAGTTTGAGAGTTTCAAGGGATATTTGTTTGGAGAGTAATGTGAACTGGCAGATGTAAATGTTTTGAAGTCTTAAGAACACTGCCAGTATGCCAAATGTTTTATTTTGGAGTTTTGTATTTTTGGTTTTATTTACCATTATAGAGAGCTATACACATGTCTTTGAGTGGGAGTGTTGAGCATATTTAGTTATATGACAAAGCCATGCTAAGCCAATCACATTAGTTACAGGAACATGTGTTGCCTGCGTGCACACTGGGATGCTGTTGCGAGCATGCGCACAATAAACGGTCTTGTGAACTCAGACCAAAGAGATGATGGTTGTGTGTGATTTCTCTCCGTGAATATAGCCTAGCTAAGTAAGAGGTAGCTAACCACATTGGTGACTGATATAACGTGCTGCAGAAATGTCTAACGCTACACAAGTTAACTATGAGTTTATTGTTTTAATGTTGTTTCAGCTCTTGTTGCTAGAGTGGACATTATGCTACTAAAGCACACTGTCACCTGTAAGTCTGGAGGAATCTACCTAAGACCAGAGCTCACCTGGTCCGTCAGCCCTCGACTGGCCACTACCCTCCAGAACACAACCGAGGTCCATGAAGACGACCGGGGACTCTTTGACATCAGTGGCTCATTAAGGACCGTTTCCAATGACACAGAATGGGCCTACAGCTGCTCAGTCCAAAGTGAACGCAGTGCAAGGAAAGCCACGATGAGGCAAAACCGTAAGGATTTTAATATCAAAATGGCAACACGTAAAGTGTCTGGTGTGATCCAATTTGCAGTGGCTTTAACTTAATGGGAACTGTCACGCTCCCTACTTTCTAACATATCGTTTTTCTTTGTGTGTCGTGAAAAAAGTCTAACATCTACTCCGTTTCCGCTAAGAAAAATCACAGCAACGTTGGACCACTGATGTCATCAGTCTGGGATTTGCATTTTCCATTGTCCCAATTTCGAAAAATTGTCACTGGTCCAATTTCTGAGCTAATTTCACAACAATATATTGTGTCTGTTCATTCACCCATCTGTCTGTGTGGACTTTGAATGATCTCCCCATGTGGACGTGGGTTTCCTCCGGGTTCAAGTTGTAGTAGATGGTGCTGCTACCTGCCACTACAGTGGCGTTCTTGGACCCCCGATAACAAAGACAGGATGATTTTGGTTTATTGCTGAGTTTAGAAAGTTTGAACAAGACCCACAGGTGTGCAGCCTCACCCAGCAGCCCCAGAGTCTAATCAGTCTGACTCAGGCCAGATGAGGCTGCTTCAACCAGCCACCAACCACACACACACACACACACACACACACACACACATTAACGCTCCTGCCCTGCGAATAACCAAGGCAAGGGCACTACATCTAGAGTTGGTTCCCAGGGACTATCCTATGGCAGCCCACCTCTCCAAGCTTCCAGCTAGGATAGGTTAAATGTAGAGGATGAATTCCCCATGGGGGATTAATAAAGCATATCATATCTGTCTGTCTATCTATTTCAGCTCCAATGCAAAGTGCTTCATATCGTGAGGTGTCACTTCCTTGTGACGGCTCGGCGCTCTGTGACATCACTTGGACCTTCAAGCTCAACCAAACCATCCTTACAAAACCAGCAGGAGGTAGACTGCAGGTGGAAAAAGAGTGGGAGCCACGTGTAACAGAACTGTCAGAATCAGGTACACTCCTGCTGTATTTGACCTCATCAGCCGAGAGTCAAGGGACGTACACGTGTGCTCTCAGTTACCCAGAGGAAACAGACGTGACCACCATTGAACTGATACTGGAGGACCATGATGGAGGTAGGCTCTCCCTCTGAAAATACAGAAGCTAATTTGTGTCGTGCAATGGCACCGTGGTACAAACATGGACCATTGGGCAAAGAGTCCACTAAAATATATGTATAATAATGCATATATTATGTAAATAATATGTCTAAATATATGTATCAGTTGCTTGATAAAATATTACATTCACGTTATATCACAATGTAATGTACATCTAGTCACACACTTTGAAGTGACACATTATATGTATATTTTTGTATATATTTCTATTTCTATTGTACTTTAGATTTTGATATTGATATTTTATTATATTCATTGTTGGGGGGCCTGAGACCCGAGACTTTTTGCCGACGATGGCTTCCTGTAATTGTGCGTATGACAATAAAGAACTTGAACACTTAGATGTATTCTCCACTTACTGCTAACATGTATCAACATTCTCATTTCAGAGAGATCTTGGCTTCTTCCTGTGTTTCTCGTCCCCCTGGTTATCATATTCATAATTATTGCGTATGTATGTATAAAAAGTAAGACTATTTTATTTACACATTTTGTTCACTGGGATTATGGTCTAGGGAAACCCTTGGTAACATCTCAACATATCTTTTCTCCAACAGAAAACATGAAACCCGGGTCAAAAGAGTTGAACCGTGAGAACAACTCAGGGACTGACTTCCCTCTCGTGAGTGCCCTCTAGTGTTGGTCTGGTGTCAGTTGTTGTGTTGATGTTTTCAATACTGATGGGACCGGGTAGTGTTGGAAATCAAATGTATCAACATCTCTATAATCACTTTTTTGTTTTACTCTCAGACCCGTGTTGACGGAGCTCCTCAGGAAACAGAGGAAATGTTACAACCTGAGACGTCAATCGTCTGCGGACAATCGGAGACGGTACGGCTAGAGCTCGATCCTGCCCACAAAGCACTTGAATAAGTCTTCTGAGAAACCAATAATTTAAAAAAAAAACACGAAGTGAACGAACAAATGAACAAGATGGAATATGGCAGTGGTCCCCAAACTAAGGCCCGCTGGCCGGATACGGCCCGCCTCCACATTTGGCCCGGCCCCCTGAACAATACCAGAGACGCATTATGATTATGATGATTATGACGCCTACCACGACAGTGGATGTGGTGGTTTATTGGTGCAGCAACAGCAAAGCCATTAAAGCGTTGAGTAAATATATGCAGAACTGAGTTTTTATTTTAATTAATGTTTTAATGTTGGATTTTATCGTATTATTTTCTATATCTTAGTGTGTGTTTCGCTGCTAGTTCAAGTGTCCTGCATTAAAAACAAACAAAATAATCATTATTGGTAGGTCTATTAGGTCTGAGGTCCAGAAACACGGTTTATATTTAGTTAAGCTTACCTCCAGGAACGAGGACCATCGCCATAAGAAACACAATCAGACGCATGTCCAGTTCTGTCATGTTCTGAACTGTCGGGGTTGGCAGTGGGCTAGATGCACCTCTCATATATCTCATATGTGATGGGTCGGTCGCGAACGACGCGACACTCTTTTTAGTGAACGACGGGCTCCGGCTCGCACCCGCGAACGAGCCGTTATTTATTTATTTATTTATGGGTGCTCCGTGTAGACGCAGTGACTGAATGTCACGCGCATGCTGTGCGTCACGTGAGGATAGATAAGGAGGAGGGGCGGCGCGTGCTCAGTGCTGGTTGCTAACAGAGGGAGAGGAGAACACACGGGGAAGTGTCAGTTTGCGTCGCGCTAATAAGATGAGTGAAAGTAGGAAAAGAAGCAGCATTTGGCTGCATTTTAACAATTGTGCAAACACAAAGGCAGAATTTGCAGCATGAAGCTCTCATATAGAGCAGGGTCCACAAACCACCTCCACAGGCACTTGAGAACTGTGCATCCAACAGTTCAGTTGGAAGAAAAAAGGCAGACTGCCTGCTTCTGCCAGTGGTCTACTCCAGCTGTTGCTGCTGCAGCTACAGGATCTACCCCCCATGCGTCAGGTACCCAAACACCAACAGCTACACAGACCTCAATAAGACAATTTATATCAAAGGCAATGAATGACCCCAGCTAGACAACATAGTGGATGAAGAATTGGCCAAAATGATTGCAAGTGATTTCCAACCATTTTCAATTGTGGAGGACAAGGGATTCCGAAGCTTCACACAGGCTCTCAATCCAATGTATGTTCCTCCAAGCAGGAAAACACTCTCAAAACATCATTCTGAGACTGTATGATAGAGAGCGTGCTTCACTGCAGGCCAGGGTTAAGGAAGCTACTGCAGTTTGCCTTACCACTGATTGCTGGACATCAAGAACCACCACCTCTTTCATGTCTGTTACATGTCACTTTATAGAAAATTATAAAACGGTGGCCTGTCTTATGGACAGTTTTGAGTTTAGCGACAGACACACTTCAGAAATCTGAGAGTGACAAAAAGAGTGACGAAAGAGTGGGACATTGAAAATAAAGTGGCTTGCTGTGTTAGTGACAATGCAGCTAACATAACCAAAGCCATTCAACTCTTGAAATGGACCCACCACCCATGTCTCGTGCATACCATCCACCTGATGGTAAGAGATGCCCTGAAGGTCATGAAGGCCACTCTTGACAAAGTGAAGGGGATGGTAGAATTCTTCCATAAGAGCACAAGAGCAACAGAGAAGTTGAAGTCTACTCAGCACCAAATGGATATGCCTGAGCTGAGGCTCAAACAAGACTGTGTCACAAGGTGGAATTCTACATTGTACATGCTGAAACGGGTTCTGGAGTCAAAGGATCAATCATCTCTACCCTGGCCCTTATCAATGCACATATTGATGCTCTGGATCAAGAGAATGGGAGGCACTACAGGAGACCTGCACTGTTTTGGAACCCTTTGAGCAGGTCACTGTGGAAATCAGCTCAGAGAGGTACATTTGACAGTTGTTATTATATTATTTATTATTATATAGTAACATATTAAGGAACATTTTAGATGTGAATGTCAGTAATATTAAACAAGAATAAACTTTGTCCATATACCACATAATAAAACAAAGCATCATTTTCTGAGTTACTGTT
>CM051009.1:16986247-17106247 GCA_027704905.1 Muraenolepis orangiensis
TGGCAGTTGCGTGGCTCATTAAGCTAAAAGGAACTCTGCTCAAACTGAGTAATAAAAGAAAAGAGTTGGAGCTTGCAAACACCAGTGCTACTAGAGCAGCAAGGTTGGGTGTGCAAAAGGAGATGCAAGCTTTCTCAAAATCACTTGGGAATCAGAAAGTGACGCTGGAAGATCTTTGGGCGGCTGAGACCTCCATAATCGCTTTTTGCCAGCAAGAGAGATTCCCCACTGAATTTGCTGCACTAACCTCTGGTAAGCCACAAGTGCCGAGAAGTAGCAGCATCTTCAAACTGGATCCGGTTCTAGAAGGAGGACTTCTACGAGTTGGGGGACGGCTGAATAAGGCGGCAATCCCTGAGGACATTAAACACCCCCTCATCTTGTCAAAAGACCAGCACATCTCCGACCTTATCCTCCGTCACCTCCATCTACAGCTTGGACATGGAGGTAGAAATCATGTTCTTTCCACTGCAAGGAGAAAATATTGGATCACAAGTGGACCTACTGCAGTGAGGAAGATCATATCAAGATGCCTCTTCTGTAAGCTCCATGGTGGAAAGACCGGTGAGCAAAAAATGGCAGACCTGCCAGTAGAGAGAGTGGTTCCTGATCTACCGCCTTTCACTAACGTTGGCGTGGATTACTTTGGGCCAGTTGACGTGACAAGAGGGCGTAGCATGGTGAAAAGGTATGGAGTAGTCTTCACTTGCATGACGAGCAGAGCCATACACCTGGAAGTGGCCCATTCTCTTGACACAGACTCTTGCATCAACGCATTGCGTAGGTTCATCTGTCGAAGAGGACAAGTCTCGCACTTGAGATCTGACAACGGCACCAACTTTGTGGGTGCAGAACGAGAGCTGCGAGAAGCCTTAGCCTCTTTGAATCATGATCGCATTGAAGGAGTCATGTCCAAGAAGGGAATCAAGTGGAGCTTTAACCCTCCAGCTGGGTCACATCACGGTGGCGCTTGGGAGCGCATGATACGGATGATCAGGAAGATTTTGTACTCTGTGCTCCGTCAACAAACCTTGGATGACGAAGGGTTCCATACCGTGCTCTGTGAGGCTGAAGCTATGCTCAACGATCGCCCCATCACAAGGCTATCAGAGGACCCCAACGACCTTGAGGCGTTGACACCAAACCATCTGCTACTCCTCAAAGGAAAACCAGTTCTCCCACCAGGACTGTTCGACAAAGGGGATGTTTACGCTAGGAGAAGGTGGAAACAAGCCCAGTACATCTCGGATCTCTTTTGGAAGAGGTGGATCCGTGAGTACTTACCGCTTTTACAGGAGCGTCAAAAATGGAACCAGGAGAAGAGGAATTTTATCCCTGGAGACCTTGTCATGATTGCGGACTCCACAGCACCACGTGGGTCATGGATGCTAGGAAGAGTCCTGGAAACTTTCCCTGATAAGAGAGGTCTGGTACGTGTGGTTAGTTTGAAAACCAAAACAAACATCATTGAACGACCCATAACCAAAATATGCTTGCTTAATGAAGCAAAAGAGTAATTCATTCCCATTTGAAAATGGGCTATATATTTTTATTTGTTCTCTTCTTCTCTGTATTTATGGCTCATTGTGAATTTGGTGTAATTGCTCTGGCAGACGCAATTAGGGGCTGGAGTGTAAGAGCCATATTCATGTTTCTTTGCATTTCCCAATCTGCTACATCTCTTTCACTTATGTAATTGTGCCCCGTGCCACTAGGGGGCTGTATTTGCTGGCTAGCTCAGCTGACCTCGGGTCAGCCCAGTTAGGCCATTTAACCTGGAGAAACCCAGACACAGGTGTTGCTGAAATGGGAAGCAAACATGAATATGGCTCTTACACTCCAGCCCCTAATTGCGTCTGCCAGAGCAATTACACCAAGCAAGAGAGATTCCCCACTGAATTTGCTGCACTAACCTCTGGTAAGCCACAAGTGCCGAGAAGTAGCAGCATCTTCAAACTGGATCCGGTTCTAGAAGGAGGACTTCTACGAGTTGGGGGACGGCTGAATAAGGCGGCAATCCCTGAGGACATTAAACACCCCCTCATCTTGTCAAAAGACCAGCACATCTCCGACCTTATCCTCCGTCACCTCCATCTACAGCTTGGACATGGAGGTAGAAATCATGTTCTTTCCACTGCAAGGAGAAAATATTGGATCACAAGTGGACCTACTGCAGTGAGGAAGATCATATCAAGATGCCTCTTCTGTAAGCTCCATGGTGGAAAGACCGGTGAGCAAAAAATGGCAGACCTGCCAGTAGAGAGAGTGGTTCCTGATCTACCGCCTTTCACTAACGTTGGCGTGGATTACTTTGGGCCAGTTGACGTGACAAGAGGGCGTAGCATGGTGAAAAGGTATGGAGTAGTCTTCACTTGCATGACGAGCAGAGCCATACACCTGGAAGTGGCCCATTCTCTTGACACAGACTCTTGCATCAACGCATTGCGTAGGTTCATCTGTCGAAGAGGACAAGTCTCGCACTTGAGATCTGACAACGGCACCAACTTTGTGGGTGCAGAACGAGAGCTGCGAGAAGCCTTAGCCTCTTTGAATCATGATCGCATTGAAGGAGTCATGTCCAAGAAGGGAATCAAGTGGTCAAAAATGGAACCAGGAGAAGAGGAATTTTATCCCTGGAGACCTTGTCATGATTGCGGACTCCACAGCACCACGTGGGTCATGGATGCTAGGAAGAGTCCTGGAAACTTTCCCTGATAAGAGAGGTCTGGTACGTGTGGTTAGTTTGAAAACCAAAACAAACATCATTGAACGACCCATAACCAAAATATGCTTGCTTAATGAAGCAAAAGAGTAATTCATTCCCATTTGAAAATGGGCTATATATTTTTATTTGTTCTCTTCTTCTCTGTATTTATGGCTCATTGTGAATTTGGTGTAATTGCTCTGGCAGACGCAATTAGGGGCTGGAGTGTAAGAGCCATATTCATGTTTCTTTGCATTTCCCAATCTGCTACATCTCTTTCACTTATGTAATTGTGCCCCGTGCCACTAGGGGGCTGTATTTGCTGGCTAGCTCAGCTGACCTCGGGTCAGCCCAGTTAGGCCATTTAACCTGGAGAAACCCAGACACAGGTGTTGCTGAAATGGGAAGCAAACATGAATATGGCTCTTACACTCCAGCCCCTAATTGCGTCTGCCAGAGCAATTACACCAAATTCACAATGAGCCATAAATACAGAGAAGAAGAGAACAAATGGCTGACCGATCTTGAGAAGGTGGCATATTTCAAGATCCCCAGATGTGTGAAGCCTGAAGGATTTGGGAGGATTGTCAGTGCCCAATTGCATCACTTCGCCGACGCAAGCGAGAACGGATATGGTACGGCTACTTACCTGAGGATGCAGAACATGGATATGAGGGTTCATGTTGCCTTCCTATTTGGCAAAGCCAGAGTGGCCCCCCTGAAGCCTGTCACCATTCCCCGTTTGGAGCTCACCGCAGCCGTTGTTGCAGTACGAGTGGACAAGATGCTTCAATCGGAGCTTCAACTTCCACTGAAAAGGACCTGCTTTTGGACTGACAGCACATCAGTTCTTAAGTACATAAAGAATGAGGACCGAAGATTTCAAACCTTTGTTGCAAACAGGGTAACCACCATCAGGGACAACTCGGAGGTTGAGCAGTGGAGATACATTCCCACGTCTCTGAACCCTGCTGACGATGCTTCACGTGGATTGAAGGCAGAAGATCTTGTGAAGCAAAGATGGATTGAAGGCCCGGAATTCCTACAGGAACCTGAAGAAACGTGGCCAACATTTCCTGTGGATACAAGTGTCACTGCAGATGACCCAGAAGTAAAAAGAAATCTGACGGTCAATGCAATACTTGTTGACACCAACGCCACATCACAACTGATGACCCATTTCTCTGATTGGCAAAGATTTAAGGTGGCAGTTGCGTGGCTCATTAAGCTAAAAGGAACTCTGCTCAAACTGAGTAATAAAAGAAAAGAGTTGGAGCTTGCAAACACCAGTGCTACTAGAGCAGCAAGGTTGGGTGTGCAAAAGGAGATGCAAGCTTTCTCAAAATCACTTGGGAATCAGAAAGTGACGCTGGAAGATCTTTGGGCGGCTGAGACCTCCATAATCGCTTTTTGCCAGCAAGAGAGATTCCCCACTGAATTTGCTGCACTAACCTCTGGTAAGCCACAAGTGCCGAGAAGTAGCAGCATCTTCAAACTGGATCCGGTTCTAGAAGGAGGACTTCTACGAGTTGGGGGACGGCTGAATAAGGCGGCAATCCCTGAGGACATTAAACACCCCCTCATCTTGTCAAAAGACCAGCACATCTCCGACCTTATCCTCCGTCACCTCCATCTACAGCTTGGACATGGAGGTAGAAATCATGTTCTTTCCACTGCAAGGAGAAAATATTGGATCACAAGTGGACCTACTGCAGTGAGGAAGATCATATCAAGATGCCTCTTCTGTAAGCTCCATGGTGGAAAGACCGGTGAGCAAAAAATGGCAGACCTGCCAGTAGAGAGAGTGGTTCCTGATCTACCGCCTTTCACTAACGTTGGCGTGGATTACTTTGGGCCAGTTGACGTGACAAGAGGGCGTAGCATGGTGAAAAGGTATGGAGTAGTCTTCACTTGCATGACGAGCAGAGCCATACACCTGGAAGTGGCCCATTCTCTTGACACAGACTCTTGCATCAACGCATTGCGTAGGTTCATCTGTCGAAGAGGACAAGTCTCGCACTTGAGATCTGACAACGGCACCAACTTTGTGGGTGCAGAACGAGAGCTGCGAGAAGCCTTAGCCTCTTTGAATCATGATCGCATTGAAGGAGTCATGTCCAAGAAGGGAATCAAGTGGAGCTTTAACCCTCCAGCTGGGTCACATCACGGTGGCGCTTGGGAGCGCATGATACGGATGATCAGGAAGATTTTGTACTCTGTGCTCCGTCAACAAACCTTGGATGACGAAGGGTTCCATACCGTGCTCTGTGAGGTTGAAGCTATGCTCAACGATCGCCCCATCACAAGGCTATCAGAGGACCCCAACGACCTTGAGGCGTTGACACCAAACCATCTGCTACTCCTCAAAGGAAAACCAGTTCTCCCACCAGGACTGTTCGACAAAGGGGATGTTTACGCTAGGAGAAGGTGGAAACAAGCCCAGTACATCTCGGATCTCTTTTGGAAGAGGTGGATCCGTGAGTACTTACCGCTTTTACAGGAGCGTCAAAAATGGAACCAGGAGAAGAGGAATTTTATCCCTGGAGACCTTGTCATGATTGCGGACTCCACAGCACCACGTGGGTCATGGATGCTAGGAAGAGTCCTGGAAACTTTCCCTGATAAGAGAGGTCTGGTACGTGTGGTTAGTTTGAAAACCAAAACAAACATCATTGAACGACCCATAACCAAAATATGCTTGCTTAATGAAGCAAAAGAGTAATTCATTCCCATTTGAAAATGGGCTATATATTTTTATTTGTTCTCTTCTTCTCTGTATTTATGGCTCATTGTGAATTTGGTGTAATTGCTCTGGCAGACGCAATTAGGGGCTGGAGTGTAAGAGCCATATTCATGTTTCTTTGCATTTCCCAATCTGCTACATCTCTTTCACTTATGTAATTGTGCCCCGTGCCACTAGGGGGCTGTATTTGCTGGCTAGCTCAGCTGACCTCGGGTCAGCCCAGTTAGGCCATTTAACCTGGAGAAACCCAGACACAGGTGTTGCTGAAATGGGAAGCAAACATGAATATGGCTCTTACACTCCAGCCCCTAATTGCGTCTGCCAGAGCAATTACACCAAATTCACAATGAGCCATAAATACAGAGAAGAAGAGAACAAATGGCTGACCGATCTTGAGAAGGTGGCATATTTCAAGATCCCCAGATGTGTGAAGCCTGAAGGATTTGGGAGGATTGTCAGTGCCCAATTGCATCACTTCGCCGACGCAAGCGAGAACGGATATGGTACGGCTACTTACCTGAGGATGCAGAACATGGATATGAGGGTTCATGTTGCCTTCCTATTTGGCAAAGCCAGAGTGGCCCCCCTGAAGCCTGTCACCATTCCCCGTTTGGAGCTCACCGCAGCCGTTGTTGCAGTACGAGTGGACAAGATGCTTCAATCGGAGCTTCAACTTCCACTGAAAAGGACCTGCTTTTGGACTGACAGCACATCAGTTCTTAAGTACATAAAGAATGAGGACCGAAGATTTCAAACCTTTGTTGCAAACAGGGTAACCACCATCAGGGACAACTCGGAGGTTGAGCAGTGGAGATACATTCCCACGTCTCTGAACCCTGCTGACGATGCTTCACGTGGATTGAAGGCAGAAGATCTTGTGAAGCAAAGATGGATTGAAGGCCCGGAATTCCTACAGGAACCTGAAGAAACGTGGCCAACATTTCCTGTGGATACAAGTGTCACTGCAGATGACCCAGAAGTAAAAAGAAATCTGACGGTCAATGCAATACTTGTTGACACCAACGCCACATCACAACTGATGACCCATTTCTCTGATTGGCAAAGATTTAAGGTGGCAGTTGCGTGGCTCATTAAGCTAAAAGGAACTCTGCTCAAACTGAGTAATAAAAGAAAAGAGTTGGAGCTTGCAAACACCAGTGCTACTAGAGCAGCAAGGTTGGGTGTGCAAAAGGAGATGCAAGCTTTCTCAAAATCACTTGGGAATCAGAAAGTGACGCTGGAAGATCTTTGGGCGGCTGAGACCTCCATAATCGCTTTTTGCCAGCAAGAGAGATTCCCCACTGAATTTGCTGCACTAACCTCTGGTAAGCCACAAGTGCCGAGAAGTAGCAGCATCTTCAAACTGGATCCGGTTCTAGAAGGAGGACTTCTACGAGTTGGGGGACGGCTGAATAAGGCGGCAATCCCTGAGGACATTAAACACCCCCTCATCTTGTCAAAAGACCAGCACATCTCCGACCTTATCCTCCGTCACCTCCATCTACAGCTTGGACATGGAGGTAGAAATCATGTTCTTTCCACTGCAAGGAGAAAATATTGGATCACAAGTGGACCTACTGCAGTGAGGAAGATCATATCAAGATGCCTCTTCTGTAAGCTCCATGGTGGAAAGACCGGTGAGCAAAAAATGGCAGACCTGCCAGTAGAGAGAGTGGTTCCTGATCTACCGCCTTTCACTAACGTTGGCGTGGATTACTTTGGGCCAGTTGACGTGACAAGAGGGCGTAGCATGGTGAAAAGGTATGGAGTAGTCTTCACTTGCATGACGAGCAGAGCCATACACCTGGAAGTGGCCCATTCTCTTGACACAGACTCTTGCATCAACGCATTGCGTAGGTTCATCTGTCGAAGAGGACAAGTCTCGCACTTGAGATCTGACAACGGCACCAACTTTGTGGGTGCAGAACGAGAGCTGCGAGAAGCCTTAGCCTCTTTGAATCATGATCGCATTGAAGGAGTCATGTCCAAGAAGGGAATCAAGTGGAGCTTTAACCCTCCAGCTGGGTCACATCACGGTGGCGCTTGGGAGCGCATGATACGGATGATCAGGAAGATTTTGTACTCTGTGCTCCGTCAACAAACCTTGGATGACGAAGGGTTCCATACCGTGCTCTGTGAGGTTGAAGCTATGCTCAACGATCGCCCCATCACAAGGCTATCAGAGGACCCCAACGACCTTGAGGCGTTGACACCAAACCATCTGCTACTCCTCAAAGGAAAACCAGTTCTCCCACCAGGACTGTTCGACAAAGGGGATGTTTACGCTAGGAGAAGGTGGAAACAAGCCCAGTACATCTCGGATCTCTTTTGGAAGAGGTGGATCCGTGAGTACTTACCGCTTTTACAGGAGCGTCAAAAATGGAACCAGGAGAAGAGGAATTTTATCCCTGGAGACCTTGTCATGATTGCGGACTCCACAGCACCACGTGGGTCATGGATGCTAGGAAGAGTCCTGGAAACTTTCCCTGATAAGAGAGGTCTGGTACGTGTGGTTAGTTTGAAAACCAAAACAAACATCATTGAACGACCCATAACCAAAATATGCTTGCTTAATGAAGCAAAAGAGTAATTCATTCCCATTTGAAAATGGGCTATATATTTTTATTTGTTCTCTTCTTCTCTGTATTTATGGCTCATTGTGAATTTGGTGTAATTGCTCTGGCAGACGCAATTAGGGGCTGGAGTGTAAGAGCCATATTCATGTTTCTTTGCATTTCCCAATCTGCTACATCTCTTTCACTTATGTAATTGTGCCCCGTGCCACTAGGGGGCTGTATTTGCTGGCTAGCTCAGCTGACCTCGGGTCAGCCCAGTTAGGCCATTTAACCTGGAGAAACCCAGACACAGGTGTTGCTGAAATGGGAAGCAAACATGAATATGGCTCTTACACTCCAGCCCCTAATTGCGTCTGCCAGAGCAATTACACCAAATTCACAATGAGCCATAAATACAGAGAAGAAGAGAACAAATGGCTGACCGATCTTGAGAAGGTGGCATATTTCAAGATCCCCAGATGTGTGAAGCCTGAAGGATTTGGGAGGATTGTCAGTGCCCAATTGCATCACTTCGCCGACGCAAGCGAGAACGGATATGGTACGGCTACTTACCTGAGGATGCAGAACATGGATATGAGGGTTCATGTTGCCTTCCTATTTGGCAAAGCCAGAGTGGCCCCCCTGAAGCCTGTCACCATTCCCCGTTTGGAGCTCACCGCAGCCGTTGTTGCAGTACGAGTGGACAAGATGCTTCAATCGGAGCTTCAACTTCCACTGAAAAGGACCTGCTTTTGGACTGACAGCACATCAGTTCTTAAGTACATAAAGAATGAGGACCGAAGATTTCAAACCTTTGTTGCAAACAGGGTAACCACCATCAGGGACAACTCGGAGGTTGAGCAGTGGAGATACATTCCCACGTCTCTGAACCCTGCTGACGATGCTTCACGTGGATTGAAGGCAGAAGATCTTGTGAAGCAAAGATGGATTGAAGGCCCGGAATTCCTACAGGAACCTGAAGAAACGTGGCCAACATTTCCTGTGGATACAAGTGTCACTGCAGATGACCCAGAAGTAAAAAGAAATCTGACGGTCAATGCAATACTTGTTGACACCAACGCCACATCACAACTGATGACCCATTTCTCTGATTGGCAAAGATTTAAGGTGGCAGTTGCGTGGCTCATTAAGCTAAAAGGAACTCTGCTCAAACTGAGTAATAAAAGAAAAGAGTTGGAGCTTGCAAACACCAGTGCTACTAGAGCAGCAAGGTTGGGTGTGCAAAAGGAGATGCAAGCTTTCTCAAAATCACTTGGGAATCAGAAAGTGACGCTGGAAGATCTTTGGGCGGCTGAGACCTCCATAATCGCTTTTTGCCAGCAAGAGAGATTCCCCACTGAATTTGCTGCACTAACCTCTGGTAAGCCACAAGTGCCGAGAAGTAGCAGCATCTTCAAACTGGATCCGGTTCTAGAAGGAGGACTTCTACGAGTTGGGGGACGGCTGAATAAGGCGGCAATCCCTGAGGACATTAAACACCCCCTCATCTTGTCAAAAGACCAGCACATCTCCGACCTTATCCTCCGTCACCTCCATCTACAGCTTGGACATGGAGGTAGAAATCATGTTCTTTCCACTGCAAGGAGAAAATATTGGATCACAAGTGGACCTACTGCAGTGAGGAAGATCATATCAAGATGCCTCTTCTGTAAGCTCCATGGTGGAAAGACCGGTGAGCAAAAAATGGCAGACCTGCCAGTAGAGAGAGTGGTTCCTGATCTACCGCCTTTCACTAACGTTGGCGTGGATTACTTTGGGCCAGTTGACGTGACAAGAGGGCGTAGCATGGTGAAAAGGTATGGAGTAGTCTTCACTTGCATGACGAGCAGAGCCATACACCTGGAAGTGGCCCATTCTCTTGACACAGACTCTTGCATCAACGCATTGCGTAGGTTCATCTGTCGAAGAGGACAAGTCTCGCACTTGAGATCTGACAACGGCACCAACTTTGTGGGTGCAGAACGAGAGCTGCGAGAAGCCTTAGCCTCTTTGAATCATGATCGCATTGAAGGAGTCATGTCCAAGAAGGGAATCAAGTGGAGCTTTAACCCTCCAGCTGGGTCACATCACGGTGGCGCTTGGGAGCGCATGATACGGATGATCAGGAAGATTTTGTACTCTGTGCTCCGTCAACAAACCTTGGATGACGAAGGGTTCCATACCGTGCTCTGTGAGGTTGAAGCTATGCTCAACGATCGCCCCATCACAAGGCTATCAGAGGACCCCAACGACCTTGAGGCGTTGACACCAAACCATCTGCTACTCCTCAAAGGAAAACCAGTTCTCCCACCAGGACTGTTCGACAAAGGGGATGTTTACGCTAGGAGAAGGTGGAAACAAGCCCAGTACATCTCGGATCTCTTTTGGAAGAGGTGGATCCGTGAGTACTTACCGCTTTTACAGGAGCGTCAAAAATGGAACCAGGAGAAGAGGAATTTTATCCCTGGAGACCTTGTCATGATTGCGGACTCCACAGCACCACGTGGGTCATGGATGCTAGGAAGAGTCCTGGAAACTTTCCCTGATAAGAGAGGTCTGGTACGTGTGGTTAGTTTGAAAACCAAAACAAACATCATTGAACGACCCATAACCAAAATATGCTTGCTTAATGAAGCAAAAGAGTAATTCATTCCCATTTGAAAATGGGCTATATATTTTTATTTGTTCTCTTCTTCTCTGTATTTATGGCTCATTGTGAATTTGGTGTAATTGCTCTGGCAGACGCAATTAGGGGCTGGAGTGTAAGAGCCATATTCATGTTTCTTTGCATTTCCCAATCTGCTACATCTCTTTCACTTATGTAATTGTGCCCCGTGCCACTAGGGGGCTGTATTTGCTGGCTAGCTCAGCTGACCTCGGGTCAGCCCAGTTAGGCCATTTAACCTGGAGAAACCCAGACACAGGTGTTGCTGAAATGGGAAGCAAACATGAATATGGCTCTTACACTCCAGCCCCTAATTGCGTCTGCCAGAGCAATTACACCAAGCAAGAGAGATTCCCCACTGAATTTGCTGCACTAACCTCTGGTAAGCCACAAGTGCCGAGAAGTAGCAGCATCTTCAAACTGGATCCGGTTCTAGAAGGAGGACTTCTACGAGTTGGGGGACGGCTGAATAAGGCGGCAATCCCTGAGGACATTAAACACCCCCTCATCTTG
The DNA here is from genome assembly GCA_027704905.1 of Muraenolepis orangiensis. NCBI lineage: Eukaryota > Metazoa > Chordata > Actinopteri > Gadiformes > Muraenolepididae > Muraenolepis > Muraenolepis orangiensis. The sequence goes on from CM051009.1 coordinate 16,997,428, forward strand.
TCAAAAGACCAGCACATCTCCGACCTTATCCTCCGTCACCTCCATCTACAGCTTGGACATGGAGGTAGAAATCATGTTCTTTCCACTGCAAGGAGAAAATATTGGATCACAAGTGGACCTACTGCAGTGAGGAAGATCATATCAAGATGCCTCTTCTGTAAGCTCCATGGTGGAAAGACCGGTGAGCAAAAAATGGCAGACCTGCCAGTAGAGAGAGTGGTTCCTGATCTACCGCCTTTCACTAACGTTGGCGTGGATTACTTTGGGCCAGTTGACGTGACAAGAGGGCGTAGCATGGTGAAAAGGTATGGAGTAGTCTTCACTTGCATGACGAGCAGAGCCATACACCTGGAAGTGGCCCATTCTCTTGACACAGACTCTTGCATCAACGCATTGCGTAGGTTCATCTGTCGAAGAGGACAAGTCTCGCACTTGAGATCTGACAACGGCACCAACTTTGTGGGTGCAGAACGAGAGCTGCGAGAAGCCTTAGCCTCTTTGAATCATGATCGCATTGAAGGAGTCATGTCCAAGAAGGGAATCAAGTGGTCAAAAATGGAACCAGGAGAAGAGGAATTTTATCCCTGGAGACCTTGTCATGATTGCGGACTCCACAGCACCACGTGGGTCATGGATGCTAGGAAGAGTCCTGGAAACTTTCCCTGATAAGAGAGGTCTGGTACGTGTGGTTAGTTTGAAAACCAAAACAAACATCATTGAACGACCCATAACCAAAATATGCTTGCTTAATGAAGCAAAAGAGTAATTCATTCCCATTTGAAAATGGGCTATATATTTTTATTTGTTCTCTTCTTCTCTGTATTTATGGCTCATTGTGAATTTGGTGTAATTGCTCTGGCAGACGCAATTAGGGGCTGGAGTGTAAGAGCCATATTCATGTTTCTTTGCATTTCCCAATCTGCTACATCTCTTTCACTTATGTAATTGTGCCCCGTGCCACTAGGGGGCTGTATTTGCTGGCTAGCTCAGCTGACCTCGGGTCAGCCCAGTTAGGCCATTTAACCTGGAGAAACCCAGACACAGGTGTTGCTGAAATGGGAAGCAAACATGAATATGGCTCTTACACTCCAGCCCCTAATTGCGTCTGCCAGAGCAATTACACCAAATTCACAATGAGCCATAAATACAGAGAAGAAGAGAACAAATGGCTGACCGATCTTGAGAAGGTGGCATATTTCAAGATCCCCAGATGTGTGAAGCCTGAAGGATTTGGGAGGATTGTCAGTGCCCAATTGCATCACTTCGCCGACGCAAGCGAGAACGGATATGGTACGGCTACTTACCTGAGGATGCAGAACATGGATATGAGGGTTCATGTTGCCTTCCTATTTGGCAAAGCCAGAGTGGCCCCCCTGAAGCCTGTCACCATTCCCCGTTTGGAGCTCACCGCAGCCGTTGTTGCAGTACGAGTGGACAAGATGCTTCAATCGGAGCTTCAACTTCCACTGAAAAGGACCTGCTTTTGGACTGACAGCACATCAGTTCTTAAGTACATAAAGAATGAGGACCGAAGATTTCAAACCTTTGTTGCAAACAGGGTAACCACCATCAGGGACAACTCGGAGGTTGAGCAGTGGAGATACATTCCCACGTCTCTGAACCCTGCTGACGATGCTTCACGTGGATTGAAGGCAGAAGATCTTGTGAAGCAAAGATGGATTGAAGGCCCGGAATTCCTACAGGAACCTGAAGAAACGTGGCCAACATTTCCTGTGGATACAAGTGTCACTGCAGATGACCCAGAAGTAAAAATAAATCTGACGGTCAATGCAATACTTGTTGACACCAACGCCACATCACAACTGATGACCCATTTCTCTGATTGGCAAAGATTTAAGGTGGCAGTTGCGTGGCTCATTAAGCTAAAAGGAACTCTGCTCAAACTGAGTAATAAAAGAAAAGAGTTGGAGCTTGCAAACACCAGTGCTACTAGAGCAGCAAGGTTGGGTGTGCAAAAGGAGATGCAAGCTTTCTCAAAATCACTTGGGAATCAGAAAGTGACGCTGGAAGATCTTTGGGCGGCTGAGACCTCCATAATCGCTTTTTGCCAGCAAGAGAGATTCCCCACTGAATTTGCTGCACTAACCTCTGGTAAGCCACAAGTGCCGAGAAGTAGCAGCATCTTCAAACTGGATCCGGTTCTAGAAGGAGGACTTCTACGAGTTGGGGGACGGCTGAATAAGGCGGCAATCCCTGAGGACATTAAACACCCCCTCATCTTGTCAAAAGACCAGCACATCTCCGACCTTATCCTCCGTCACCTCCATCTACAGCTTGGACATGGAGGTAGAAATCATGTTCTTTCCACTGCAAGGAGAAAATATTGGATCACAAGTGGACCTACTGCAGTGAGGAAGATCATATCAAGATGCCTCTTCTGTAAGCTCCATGGTGGAAAGACCGGTGAGCAAAAAATGGCAGACCTGCCAGTAGAGAGAGTGGTTCCTGATCTACCGCCTTTCACTAACGTTGGCGTGGATTACTTTGGGCCAGTTGACGTGACAAGAGGGCGTAGCATGGTGAAAAGGTATGGAGTAGTCTTCACTTGCATGACGAGCAGAGCCATACACCTGGAAGTGGCCCATTCTCTTGACACAGACTCTTGCATCAACGCATTGCGTAGGTTCATCTGTCGAAGAGGACAAGTCTCGCACTTGAGATCTGACAACGGCACCAACTTTGTGGGTGCAGAACGAGAGCTGCGAGAAGCCTTAGCCTCTTTGAATCATGATCGCATTGAAGGAGTCATGTCCAAGAAGGGAATCAAGTGGAGCTTTAACCCTCCAGCTGGGTCACATCACGGTGGCGCTTGGGAGCGCATGATACGGATGATCAGGAAGATTTTGTACTCTGTGCTCCGTCAACAAACCTTGGATGACGAAGGGTTCCATACCGTGCTCTGTGAGGCTGAAGCTATGCTCAACGATCGCCCCATCACAAGGCTATCAGAGGACCCCAACGACCTTGAGGCGTTGACACCAAACCATCTGCTACTCCTCAAAGGAAAACCAGTTCTCCCACCAGGACTGTTCGACAAAGGGGATGTTTACGCTAGGAGAAGGTGGAAACAAGCCCAGTACATCTCGGATCTCTTTTGGAAGAGGTGGATCCGTGAGTACTTACCGCTTTTACAGGAGCGTCAAAAATGGAACCAGGAGAAGAGGAATTTTATCCCTGGAGACCTTGTCATGATTGCGGACTCCACAGCACCACGTGGGTCATGGATGCTAGGAAGAGTCCTGGAAACTTTCCCTGATAAGAGAGGTCTGGTACGTGTGGTTAGTTTGAAAACCAAAACAAACATCATTGAACGACCCATAACCAAAATATGCTTGCTTAATGAAGCAAAAGAGTAATTCATTCCCATTTGAAAATGGGCTATATATTTTTATTTGTTCTCTTCTTCTCTGTATTTATGGCTCATTGTGAATTTGGTGTAATTGCTCTGGCAGACGCAATTAGGGGCTGGAGTGTAAGAGCCATATTCATGTTTCTTTGCATTTCCCAATCTGCTACATCTCTTTCACTTATGTAATTGTGCCCCGTGCCACTAGGGGGCTGTATTTGCTGGCTAGCTCAGCTGACCTCGGGTCAGCCCAGTTAGGCCATTTAACCTGGAGAAACCCAGACACAGGTGTTGCTGAAATGGGAAGCAAACATGAATATGGCTCTTACACTCCAGCCCCTAATTGCGTCTGCCAGAGCAATTACACCAAATTCACAATGAGCCATAAATACAGAGAAGAAGAGAACAAATGGCTGACCGATCTTGAGAAGGTGGCATATTTCAAGATCCCCAGATGTGTGAAGCCTGAAGGATTTGGGAGGATTGTCAGTGCCCAATTGCATCACTTCGCCGACGCAAGCGAGAACGGATATGGTACGGCTACTTACCTGAGGATGCAGAACATGGATATGAGGGTTCATGTTGCCTTCCTATTTGGCAAAGCCAGAGTGGCCCCCCTGAAGCCTGTCACCATTCCCCGTTTGGAGCTCACCGCAGCCGTTGTTGCAGTACGAGTGGACAAGATGCTTCAATCGGAGCTTCAACTTCCACTGAAAAGGACCTGCTTTTGGACTGACAGCACATCAGTTCTTAAGTACATAAAGAATGAGGACCGAAGATTTCAAACCTTTGTTGCAAACAGGGTAACCACCATCAGGGACAACTCGGAGGTTGAGCAGTGGAGATACATTCCCACGTCTCTGAACCCTGCTGACGATGCTTCACGTGGATTGAAGGCAGAAGATCTTGTGAAGCAAAGATGGATTGAAGGCCCGGAATTCCTACAGGAACCTGAAGAAACGTGGCCAACATTTCCTGTGGATACAAGTGTCACTGCAGATGACCCAGAAGTAAAAATAAATCTGACGGTCAATGCAATACTTGTTGACACCAACGCCACATCACAACTGATGACCCATTTCTCTGATTGGCAAAGATTTAAGGTGGCAGTTGCGTGGCTCATTAAGCTAAAAGGAACTCTGCTCAAACTGAGTAATAAAAGAAAAGAGTTGGAGCTTGCAAACACCAGTGCTACTAGAGCAGCAAGGTTGGGTGTGCAAAAGGAGATGCAAGCTTTCTCAAAATCACTTGGGAATCAGAAAGTGACGCTGGAAGATCTTTGGGCGGCTGAGACCTCCATAATCGCTTTTTGCCAGCAAGAGAGATTCCCCACTGAATTTGCTGCACTAACCTCTGGTAAGCCACAAGTGCCGAGAAGTAGCAGCATCTTCAAACTGGATCCGGTTCTAGAAGGAGGACTTCTACGAGTTGGGGGACGGCTGAATAAGGCGGCAATCCCTGAGGACATTAAACACCCCCTCATCTTGTCAAAAGACCAGCACATCTCCGACCTTATCCTCCGTCACCTCCATCTACAGCTTGGACATGGAGGTAGAAATCATGTTCTTTCCACTGCAAGGAGAAAATATTGGATCACAAGTGGACCTACTGCAGTGAGGAAGATCATATCAAGATGCCTCTTCTGTAAGCTCCATGGTGGAAAGACCGGTGAGCAAAAAATGGCAGACCTGCCAGTAGAGAGAGTGGTTCCTGATCTACCGCCTTTCACTAACGTTGGCGTGGATTACTTTGGGCCAGTTGACGTGACAAGAGGGCGTAGCATGGTGAAAAGGTATGGAGTAGTCTTCACTTGCATGACGAGCAGAGCCATACACCTGGAAGTGGCCCATTCTCTTGACACAGACTCTTGCATCAACGCATTGCGTAGGTTCATCTGTCGAAGAGGACAAGTCTCGCACTTGAGATCTGACAACGGCACCAACTTTGTGGGTGCAGAACGAGAGCTGCGAGAAGCCTTAGCCTCTTTGAATCATGATCGCATTGAAGGAGTCATGTCCAAGAAGGGAATCAAGTGGAGCTTTAACCCTCCAGCTGGGTCACATCACGGTGGCGCTTGGGAGCGCATGATACGGATGATCAGGAAGATTTTGTACTCTGTGCTCCGTCAACAAACCTTGGATGACGAAGGGTTCCATACCGTGCTCTGTGAGGCTGAAGCTATGCTCAACGATCGCCCCATCACAAGGCTATCAGAGGACCCCAACGACCTTGAGGCGTTGACACCAAACCATCTGCTACTCCTCAAAGGAAAACCAGTTCTCCCACCAGGACTGTTCGACAAAGGGGATGTTTACGCTAGGAGAAGGTGGAAACAAGCCCAGTACATCTCGGATCTCTTTTGGAAGAGGTGGATCCGTGAGTACTTACCGCTTTTACAGGAGCGTCAAAAATGGAACCAGGAGAAGAGGAATTTTATCCCTGGAGACCTTGTCATGATTGCGGACTCCACAGCACCACGTGGGTCATGGATGCTAGGAAGAGTCCTGGAAACTTTCCCTGATAAGAGAGGTCTGGTACGTGTGGTTAGTTTGAAAACCAAAACAAACATCATTGAACGACCCATAACCAAAATATGCTTGCTTAATGAAGCAAAAGAGTAATTCATTCCCATTTGAAAATGGGCTATATATTTTTATTTGTTCTCTTCTTCTCTGTATTTATGGCTCATTGTGAATTTGGTGTAATTGCTCTGGCAGACGCAATTAGGGGCTGGAGTGTAAGAGCCATATTCATGTTTCTTTGCATTTCCCAATCTGCTACATCTCTTTCACTTATGTAATTGTGCCCCGTGCCACTAGGGGGCTGTATTTGCTGGCTAGCTCAGCTGACCTCGGGTCAGCCCAGTTAGGCCATTTAACCTGGAGAAACCCAGACACAGGTGTTGCTGAAATGGGAAGCAAACATGAATATGGCTCTTACACTCCAGCCCCTAATTGCGTCTGCCAGAGCAATTACACCAAGCAAGAGAGATTCCCCACTGAATTTGCTGCACTAACCTCTGGTAAGCCACAAGTGCCGAGAAGTAGCAGCATCTTCAAACTGGATCCGGTTCTAGAAGGAGGACTTCTACGAGTTGGGGGACGGCTGAATAAGGCGGCAATCCCTGAGGACATTAAACACCCCCTCATCTTGTCAAAAGACCAGCACATCTCCGACCTTATCCTCCGTCACCTCCATCTACAGCTTGGACATGGAGGTAGAAATCATGTTCTTTCCACTGCAAGGAGAAAATATTGGATCACAAGTGGACCTACTGCAGTGAGGAAGATCATATCAAGATGCCTCTTCTGTAAGCTCCATGGTGGAAAGACCGGTGAGCAAAAAATGGCAGACCTGCCAGTAGAGAGAGTGGTTCCTGATCTACCGCCTTTCACTAACGTTGGCGTGGATTACTTTGGGCCAGTTGACGTGACAAGAGGGCGTAGCATGGTGAAAAGGTATGGAGTAGTCTTCACTTGCATGACGAGCAGAGCCATACACCTGGAAGTGGCCCATTCTCTTGACACAGACTCTTGCATCAACGCATTGCGTAGGTTCATCTGTCGAAGAGGACAAGTCTCGCACTTGAGATCTGACAACGGCACCAACTTTGTGGGTGCAGAACGAGAGCTGCGAGAAGCCTTAGCCTCTTTGAATCATGATCGCATTGAAGGAGTCATGTCCAAGAAGGGAATCAAGTGGTCAAAAATGGAACCAGGAGAAGAGGAATTTTATCCCTGGAGACCTTGTCATGATTGCGGACTCCACAGCACCACGTGGGTCATGGATGCTAGGAAGAGTCCTGGAAACTTTCCCTGATAAGAGAGGTCTGGTACGTGTGGTTAGTTTGAAAACCAAAACAAACATCATTGAACGACCCATAACCAAAATATGCTTGCTTAATGAAGCAAAAGAGTAATTCATTCCCATTTGAAAATGGGCTATATATTTTTATTTGTTCTCTTCTTCTCTGTATTTATGGCTCATTGTGAATTTGGTGTAATTGCTCTGGCAGACGCAATTAGGGGCTGGAGTGTAAGAGCCATATTCATGTTTCTTTGCATTTCCCAATCTGCTACATCTCTTTCACTTATGTAATTGTGCCCCGTGCCACTAGGGGGCTGTATTTGCTGGCTAGCTCAGCTGACCTCGGGTCAGCCCAGTTAGGCCATTTAACCTGGAGAAACCCAGACACAGGTGTTGCTGAAATGGGAAGCAAACATGAATATGGCTCTTACACTCCAGCCCCTAATTGCGTCTGCCAGAGCAATTACACCAAATTCACAATGAGCCATAAATACAGAGAAGAAGAGAACAAATGGCTGACCGATCTTGAGAAGGTGGCATATTTCAAGATCCCCAGATGTGTGAAGCCTGAAGGATTTGGGAGGATTGTCAGTGCCCAATTGCATCACTTCGCCGACGCAAGCGAGAACGGATATGGTACGGCTACTTACCTGAGGATGCAGAACATGGATATGAGGGTTCATGTTGCCTTCCTATTTGGCAAAGCCAGAGTGGCCCCCCTGAAGCCTGTCACCATTCCCCGTTTGGAGCTCACCGCAGCCGTTGTTGCAGTACGAGTGGACAAGATGCTTCAATCGGAGCTTCAACTTCCACTGAAAAGGACCTGCTTTTGGACTGACAGCACATCAGTTCTTAAGTACATAAAGAATGAGGACCGAAGATTTCAAACCTTTGTTGCAAACAGGGTAACCACCATCAGGGACAACTCGGAGGTTGAGCAGTGGAGATACATTCCCACGTCTCTGAACCCTGCTGACGATGCTTCACGTGGATTGAAGGCAGAAGATCTTGTGAAGCAAAGATGGATTGAAGGCCCGGAATTCCTACAGGAACCTGAAGAAACGTGGCCAACATTTCCTGTGGATACAAGTGTCACTGCAGATGACCCAGAAGTAAAAAGAAATCTGACGGTCAATGCAATACTTGTTGACACCAACGCCACATCACAACTGATGACCCATTTCTCTGATTGGCAAAGATTTAAGGTGGCAGTTGCGTGGCTCATTAAGCTAAAAGGAACTCTGCTCAAACTGAGTAATAAAAGAAAAGAGTTGGAGCTTGCAAACACCAGTGCTACTAGAGCAGCAAGGTTGGGTGTGCAAAAGGAGATGCAAGCTTTCTCAAAATCACTTGGGAATCAGAAAGTGACGCTGGAAGATCTTTGGGCGGCTGAGACCTCCATAATCGCTTTTTGCCAGCAAGAGAGATTCCCCACTGAATTTGCTGCACTAACCTCTGGTAAGCCACAAGTGCCGAGAAGTAGCAGCATCTTCAAACTGGATCCGGTTCTAGAAGGAGGACTTCTACGAGTTGGGGGACGGCTGAATAAGGCGGCAATCCCTGAGGACATTAAACACCCCCTCATCTTGTCAAAAGACCAGCACATCTCCGACCTTATCCTCCGTCACCTCCATCTACAGCTTGGACATGGAGGTAGAAATCATGTTCTTTCCACTGCAAGGAGAAAATATTGGATCACAAGTGGACCTACTGCAGTGAGGAAGATCATATCAAGATGCCTCTTCTGTAAGCTCCATGGTGGAAAGACCGGTGAGCAAAAAATGGCAGACCTGCCAGTAGAGAGAGTGGTTCCTGATCTACCGCCTTTCACTAACGTTGGCGTGGATTACTTTGGGCCAGTTGACGTGACAAGAGGGCGTAGCATGGTGAAAAGGTATGGAGTAGTCTTCACTTGCATGACGAGCAGAGCCATACACCTGGAAGTGGCCCATTCTCTTGACACAGACTCTTGCATCAACGCATTGCGTAGGTTCATCTGTCGAAGAGGACAAGTCTCGCACTTGAGATCTGACAATGGCACCAACTTTGTGGGTGCAGAACGAGAGCTGCGAGAAGCCTTAGCCTCTTTGAATCATGATCGCATTGAAGGAGTCATGTCCAAGAAGGGAATCAAGTGGAGCTTTAACCCTCCAGCTGGGTCACATCACGGTGGCGCTTGGGAGCGCATGATACGGATGATCAGGAAGATTTTGTACTCTGTGCTCCGTCAACAAACCTTGGATGACGAAGGGTTCCATACCGTGCTCTGTGAGGCTGAAGCTATGCTCAACGATCGCCCCATCACAAGGCTATCAGAGGACCCCAACGACCTTGAGGCGTTGACACCAAACCATCTGCTACTCCTCAAAGGAAAACCAGTTCTCCCACCAGGACTGTTCGACAAAGGGGATGTTTACGCTAGGAGAAGGTGGAAACAAGCCCAGTACATCTCGGATCTCTTTTGGAAGAGGTGGATCCGTGAGTACTTACCGCTTTTACAGGAGCGTCAAAAATGGAACCAGGAGAAGAGGAATTTTATCCCTGGAGACCTTGTCATGATTGCGGACTCCACAGCACCACGTGGGTCATGGATGCTAGGAAGAGTCCTGGAAACTTTCCCTGATAAGAGAGGTCTGGTACGTGTGGTTAGTTTGAAAACCAAAACAAACATCATTGAACGACCCATAACCAAAATATGCTTGCTTAATGAAGCAAAAGAGTAATTCATTCCCATTTGAAAATGGGCTATATATTTTTATTTGTTCTCTTCTTCTCTGTATTTATGGCTCATTGTGAATTTGGTGTAATTGCTCTGGCAGACGCAATTAGGGGCTGGAGTGTAAGAGCCATATTCATGTTTCTTTGCATTTCCCAATCTGCTACATCTCTTTCACTTATGTAATTGTGCCCCGTGCCACTAGGGGGCTGTATTTGCTGGCTAGCTCAGCTGACCTCGGGTCAGCCCAGTTAGGCCATTTAACCTGGAGAAACCCAGACACAGGTGTTGCTGAAATGGGAAGCAAACATGAATATGGCTCTTACACTCCAGCCCCTAATTGCGTCTGCCAGAGCAATTACACCAAGCAAGAGAGATTCCCCACTGAATTTGCTGCACTAACCTCTGGTAAGCCACAAGTGCCGAGAAGTAGCAGCATCTTCAAACTGGATCCGGTTCTAGAAGGAGGACTTCTACGAGTTGGGGGACGGCTGAATAAGGCGGCAATCCCTGAGGACATTAAACACCCCCTCATCTTGTCAAAAGACCAGCACATCTCCGACCTTATCCTCCGTCACCTCCATCTACAGCTTGGACATGGAGGTAGAAATCATGTTCTTTCCACTGCAAGGAGAAAATATTGGATCACAAGTGGACCTACTGCAGTGAGGAAGATCATATCAAGATGCCTCTTCTGTAAGCTCCATGGTGGAAAGACCGGTGAGCAAAAAATGGCAGACCTGCCAGTAGAGAGAGTGGTTCCTGATCTACCGCCTTTCACTAACGTTGGCGTGGATTACTTTGGGCCAGTTGACGTGACAAGAGGGCGTAGCATGGTGAAAAGGTATGGAGTAGTCTTCACTTGCATGACGAGCAGAGCCATACACCTGGAAGTGGCCCATTCTCTTGACACAGACTCTTGCATCAACGCATTGCGTAGGTTCATCTGTCGAAGAGGACAAGTCTCGCACTTGAGATCTGACAACGGCACCAACTTTGTGGGTGCAGAACGAGAGCTGCGAGAAGCCTTAGCCTCTTTGAATCATGATCGCATTGAAGGAGTCATGTCCAAGAAGGGAATCAAGTGGTCAAAAATGGAACCAGGAGAAGAGGAATTTTATCCCTGGAGACCTTGTCATGATTGCGGACTCCACAGCACCACGTGGGTCATGGATGCTAGGAAGAGTCCTGGAAACTTTCCCTGATAAGAGAGGTCTGGTACGTGTGGTTAGTTTGAAAACCAAAACAAACATCATTGAACGACCCATAACCAAAATATGCTTGCTTAATGAAGCAAAAGAGTAATTCATTCCCATTTGAAAATGGGCTATATATTTTTATTTGTTCTCTTCTTCTCTGTATTTATGGCTCATTGTGAATTTGGTGTAATTGCTCTGGCAGACGCAATTAGGGGCTGGAGTGTAAGAGCCATATTCATGTTTCTTTGCATTTCCCAATCTGCTACATCTCTTTCACTTATGTAATTGTGCCCCGTGCCACTAGGGGGCTGTATTTGCTGGCTAGCTCAGCTGACCTCGGGTCAGCCCAGTTAGGCCATTTAACCTGGAGAAACCCAGACACAGGTGTTGCTGAAATGGGAAGCAAACATGAATATGGCTCTTACACTCCAGCCCCTAATTGCGTCTGCCAGAGCAATTACACCAAATTCACAATGAGCCATAAATACAGAGAAGAAGAGAACAAATGGCTGACCGATCTTGAGAAGGTGGCATATTTCAAGATCCCCAGATGTGTGAAGCCTGAAGGATTTGGGAGGATTGTCAGTGCCCAATTGCATCACTTCGCCGACGCAAGCGAGAACGGATATGGTACGGCTACTTACCTGAGGATGCAGAACATGGATATGAGGGTTCATGTTGCCTTCCTATTTGGCAAAGCCAGAGTGGCCCCCCTGAAGCCTGTCACCATTCCCCGTTTGGAGCTCACCGCAGCCGTTGTTGCAGTACGAGTGGACAAGATGCTTCAATCGGAGCTTCAACTTCCACTGAAAAGGACCTGCTTTTGGACTGACAGCACATCAGTTCTTAAGTACATAAAGAATGAGGACCGAAGATTTCAAACCTTTGTTGCAAACAGGGTAACCACCATCAGGGACAACTCGGAGGTTGAGCAGTGGAGATACATTCCCACGTCTCTGAACCCTGCTGACGATGCTTCACGTGGATTGAAGGCAGAAGATCTTGTGAAGCAAAGATGGATTGAAGGCCCGGAATTCCTACAGGAACCTGAAGAAACGTGGCCAACATTTCCTGTGGATACAAGTGTCACTGCAGATGACCCAGAAGTAAAAATAAATCTGACGGTCAATGCAATACTTGTTGACACCAACGCCACATCACAACTGATGACCCATTTCTCTGATTGGCAAAGATTTAAGGTGGCAGTTGCGTGGCTCATTAAGCTAAAAGGAACTCTGCTCAAACTGAGTAATAAAAGAAAAGAGTTGGAGCTTGCAAACACCAGTGCTACTAGAGCAGCAAGGTTGGGTGTGCAAAAGGAGATGCAAGCTTTCTCAAAATCACTTGGGAATCAGAAAGTGACGCTGGAAGATCTTTGGGCGGCTGAGACCTCCATAATCGCTTTTTGCCAGCAAGAGAGATTCCCCACTGAATTTGCTGCACTAACCTCTGGTAAGCCACAAGTGCCGAGAAGTAGCAGCATCTTCAAACTGGATCCGGTTCTAGAAGGAGGACTTCTACGAGTTGGGGGACGGCTGAATAAGGCGGCAATCCCTGAGGACATTAAACACCCCCTCATCTTGTCAAAAGACCAGCACATCTCCGACCTTATCCTCCGTCACCTCCATCTACAGCTTGGACATGGAGGTAGAAATCATGTTCTTTCCACTGCAAGGAGAAAATATTGGATCACAAGTGGACCTACTGCAGTGAGGAAGATCATATCAAGATGCCTCTTCTGTAAGCTCCATGGTGGAAAGACCGGTGAGCAAAAAATGGCAGACCTGCCAGTAGAGAGAGTGGTTCCTGATCTACCGCCTTTCACTAACGTTGGCGTGGATTACTTTGGGCCAGTTGACGTGACAAGAGGGCGTAGCATGGTGAAAAGGTATGGAGTAGTCTTCACTTGCATGACGAGCAGAGCCATACACCTGGAAGTGGCCCATTCTCTTGACACAGACTCTTGCATCAACGCATTGCGTAGGTTCATCTGTCGAAGAGGACAAGTCTCGCACTTGAGATCTGACAACGGCACCAACTTTGTGGGTGCAGAACGAGAGCTGCGAGAAGCCTTAGCCTCTTTGAATCATGATCGCATTGAAGGAGTCATGTCCAAGAAGGGAATCAAGTGGAGCTTTAACCCTCCAGCTGGGTCACATCACGGTGGCGCTTGGGAGCGCATGATACGGATGATCAGGAAGATTTTGTACTCTGTGCTCCGTCAACAAACCTTGGATGACGAAGGGTTCCATACCGTGCTCTGTGAGGCTGAAGCTATGCTCAACGATCGCCCCATCACAAGGCTATCAGAGGACCCCAACGACCTTGAGGCGTTGACACCAAACCATCTGCTACTCCTCAAAGGAAAACCAGTTCTCCCACCAGGACTGTTCGACAAAGGGGATGTTTACGCTAGGAGAAGGTGGAAACAAGCCCAGTACATCTCGGATCTCTTTTGGAAGAGGTGGATCCGTGAGTACTTACCGCTTTTACAGGAGCGTCAAAAATGGAACCAGGAGAAGAGGAATTTTATCCCTGGAGACCTTGTCATGATTGCGGACTCCACAGCACCACGTGGGTCATGGATGCTAGGAAGAGTCCTGGAAACTTTCCCTGATAAGAGAGGTCTGGTACGTGTGGTTAGTTTGAAAACCAAAACAAACATCATTGAACGACCCATAACCAAAATATGCTTGCTTAATGAAGCAAAAGAGTAATTCATTCCCATTTGAAAATGGGCTATATATTTTTATTTGTTCTCTTCTTCTCTGTATTTATGGCTCATTGTGAATTTGGTGTAATTGCTCTGGCAGACGCAATTAGGGGCTGGAGTGTAAGAGCCATATTCATGTTTCTTTGCATTTCCCAATCTGCTACATCTCTTTCACTTATGTAATTGTGCCCCGTGCCACTAGGGGGCTGTATTTGCTGGCTAGCTCAGCTGACCTCGGGTCAGCCCAGTTAGGCCATTTAACCTGGAGAAACCCAGACACAGGTGTTGCTGAAATGGGAAGCAAACATGAATATGGCTCTTACACTCCAGCCCCTAATTGCGTCTGCCAGAGCAATTACACCAAATTCACAATGAGCCATAAATACAGAGAAGAAGAGAACAAATGGCTGACCGATCTTGAGAAGGTGGCATATTTCAAGATCCCCAGATGTGTGAAGCCTGAAGGATTTGGGAGGATTGTCAGTGCCCAATTGCATCACTTCGCCGACGCAAGCGAGAACGGATATGGTACGGCTACTTACCTGAGGATGCAGAACATGGATATGAGGGTTCATGTTGCCTTCCTATTTGGCAAAGCCAGAGTGGCCCCCCTGAAGCCTGTCACCATTCCCCGTTTGGAGCTCACCGCAGCCGTTGTTGCAGTACGAGTGGACAAGATGCTTCAATCGGAGCTTCAACTTCCACTGAAAAGGACCTGCTTTTGGACTGACAGCACATCAGTTCTTAAGTACATAAAGAATGAGGACCGAAGATTTCAAACCTTTGTTGCAAACAGGGTAACCACCATCAGGGACAACTCGGAGGTTGAGCAGTGGAGATACATTCCCACGTCTCTGAACCCTGCTGACGATGCTTCACGTGGATTGAAGGCAGAAGATCTTGTGAAGCAAAGATGGATTGAAGGCCCGGAATTCCTACAGGAACCTGAAGAAACGTGGCCAACATTTCCTGTGGATACAAGTGTCACTGCAGATGACCCAGAAGTAAAAATAAATCTGACGGTCAATGCAATACTTGTTGACACCAACGCCACATCACAACTGATGACCCATTTCTCTGATTGGCAAAGATTTAAGGTGGCAGTTGCGTGGCTCATTAAGCTAAAAGGAACTCTGCTCAAACTGAGTAATAAAAGAAAAGAGTTGGAGCTTGCAAACACCAGTGCTACTAGAGCAGCAAGGTTGGGTGTGCAAAAGGAGATGCAAGCTTTCTCAAAATCACTTGGGAATCAGAAAGTGACGCTGGAAGATCTTTGGGCGGCTGAGACCTCCATAATCGCTTTTTGCCAGCAAGAGAGATTCCCCACTGAATTTGCTGCACTAACCTCTGGTAAGCCACAAGTGCCGAGAAGTAGCAGCATCTTCAAACTGGATCCGGTTCTAGAAGGAGGACTTCTACGAGTTGGGGGACGGCTGAATAAGGCGGCAATCCCTGAGGACATTAAACACCCCCTCATCTTGTCAAAAGACCAGCACATCTCCGACCTTATCCTCCGTCACCTCCATCTACAGCTTGGACATGGAGGTAGAAATCATGTTCTTTCCACTGCAAGGAGAAAATATTGGATCACAAGTGGACCTACTGCAGTGAGGAAGATCATATCAAGATGCCTCTTCTGTAAGCTCCATGGTGGAAAGACCGGTGAGCAAAAAATGGCAGACCTGCCAGTAGAGAGAGTGGTTCCTGATCTACCGCCTTTCACTAACGTTGGCGTGGATTACTTTGGGCCAGTTGACGTGACAAGAGGGCGTAGCATGGTGAAAAGGTATGGAGTAGTCTTCACTTGCATGACGAGCAGAGCCATACACCTGGAAGTGGCCCATTCTCTTGACACAGACTCTTGCATCAACGCATTGCGTAGGTTCATCTGTCGAAGAGGACAAGTCTCGCACTTGAGATCTGACAACGGCACCAACTTTGTGGGTGCAGAACGAGAGCTGCGAGAAGCCTTAGCCTCTTTGAATCATGATCGCATTGAAGGAGTCATGTCCAAGAAGGGAATCAAGTGGAGCTTTAACCCTCCAGCTGGGTCACATCACGGTGGCGCTTGGGAGCGCATGATACGGATGATCAGGAAGATTTTGTACTCTGTGCTCCGTCAACAAACCTTGGATGACGAAGGGTTCCATACCGTGCTCTGTGAGGTTGAAGCTATGCTCAACGATCGCCCCATCACAAGGCTATCAGAGGACCCCAACGACCTTGAGGCGTTGACACCAAACCATCTGCTACTCCTCAAAGGAAAACCAGTTCTCCCACCAGGACTGTTCGACAAAGGGGATGTTTACGCTAGGAGAAGGTGGAAACAAGCCCAGTACATCTCGGATCTCTTTTGGAAGAGGTGGATCCGTGAGTACTTACCGCTTTTACAGGAGCGTCAAAAATGGAACCAGGAGAAGAGGAATTTTATCCCTGGAGACCTTGTCATGATTGCGGACTCCACAGCACCACGTGGGTCATGGATGCTAGGAAGAGTCCTGGAAACTTTCCCTGATAAGAGAGGTCTGGTACGTGTGGTTAGTTTGAAAACCAAAACAAACATCATTGAACGACCCATAACCAAAATATGCTTGCTTAATGAAGCAAAAGAGTAATTCATTCCCATTTGAAAATGGGCTATATATTTTTATTTGTTCTCTTCTTCTCTGTATTTATGGCTCATTGTGAATTTGGTGTAATTGCTCTGGCAGACGCAATTAGGGGCTGGAGTGTAAGAGCCATATTCATGTTTCTTTGCATTTCCCAATCTGCTACATCTCTTTCACTTATGTAATTGTGCCCCGTGCCACTAGGGGGCTGTATTTGCTGGCTAGCTCAGCTGACCTCGGGTCAGCCCAGTTAGGCCATTTAACCTGGAGAAACCCAGACACAGGTGTTGCTGAAATGGGAAGCAAACATGAATATGGCTCTTACACTCCAGCCCCTAATTGCGTCTGCCAGAGCAATTACACCAAGCAAGAGAGATTCCCCACTGAATTTGCTGCACTAACCTCTGGTAAGCCACAAGTGCCGAGAAGTAGCAGCATCTTCAAACTGGATCCGGTTCTAGAAGGAGGACTTCTACGAGTTGGGGGACGGCTGAATAAGGCGGCAATCCCTGAGGACATTAAACACCCCCTCATCTTGTCAAAAGACCAGCACATCTCCGACCTTATCCTCCGTCACCTCCATCTACAGCTTGGACATGGAGGTAGAAATCATGTTCTTTCCACTGCAAGGAGAAAATATTGGATCACAAGTGGACCTACTGCAGTGAGGAAGATCATATCAAGATGCCTCTTCTGTAAGCTCCATGGTGGAAAGACCGGTGAGCAAAAAATGGCAGACCTGCCAGTAGAGAGAGTGGTTCCTGATCTACCGCCTTTCACTAACGTTGGCGTGGATTACTTTGGGCCAGTTGACGTGACAAGAGGGCGTAGCATGGTGAAAAGGTATGGAGTAGTCTTCACTTGCATGACGAGCAGAGCCATACACCTGGAAGTGGCCCATTCTCTTGACACAGACTCTTGCATCAACGCATTGCGTAGGTTCATCTGTCGAAGAGGACAAGTCTCGCACTTGAGATCTGACAACGGCACCAACTTTGTGGGTGCAGAACGAGAGCTGCGAGAAGCCTTAGCCTCTTTGAATCATGATCGCATTGAAGGAGTCATGTCCAAGAAGGGAATCAAGTGGTCAAAAATGGAACCAGGAGAAGAGGAATTTTATCCCTGGAGACCTTGTCATGATTGCGGACTCCACAGCACCACGTGGGTCATGGATGCTAGGAAGAGTCCTGGAAACTTTCCCTGATAAGAGAGGTCTGGTACGTGTGGTTAGTTTGAAAACCAAAACAAACATCATTGAACGACCCATAACCAAAATATGCTTGCTTAATGAAGCAAAAGAGTAATTCATTCCCATTTGAAAATGGGCTATATATTTTTATTTGTTCTCTTCTTCTCTGTATTTATGGCTCATTGTGAATTTGGTGTAATTGCTCTGGCAGACGCAATTAGGGGCTGGAGTGTAAGAGCCATATTCATGTTTCTTTGCATTTCCCAATCTGCTACATCTCTTTCACTTATGTAATTGTGCCCCGTGCCACTAGGGGGCTGTATTTGCTGGCTAGCTCAGCTGACCTCGGGTCAGCCCAGTTAGGCCATTTAACCTGGAGAAACCCAGACACAGGTGTTGCTGAAATGGGAAGCAAACATGAATATGGCTCTTACACTCCAGCCCCTAATTGCGTCTGCCAGAGCAATTACACCAAATTCACAATGAGCCATAAATACAGAGAAGAAGAGAACAAATGGCTGACCGATCTTGAGAAGGTGGCATATTTCAAGATCCCCAGATGTGTGAAGCCTGAAGGATTTGGGAGGATTGTCAGTGCCCAATTGCATCACTTCGCCGACGCAAGCGAGAACGGATATGGTACGGCTACTTACCTGAGGATGCAGAACATGGATATGAGGGTTCATGTTGCCTTCCTATTTGGCAAAGCCAGAGTGGCCCCCCTGAAGCCTGTCACCATTCCCCGTTTGGAGCTCACCGCAGCCGTTGTTGCAGTACGAGTGGACAAGATGCTTCAATCGGAGCTTCAACTTCCACTGAAAAGGACCTGCTTTTGGACTGACAGCACATCAGTTCTTAAGTACATAAAGAATGAGGACCGAAGATTTCAAACCTTTGTTGCAAACAGGGTAACCACCATCAGGGACAACTCGGAGGTTGAGCAGTGGAGATACATTCCCACGTCTCTGAACCCTGCTGACGATGCTTCACGTGGATTGAAGGCAGAAGATCTTGTGAAGCAAAGATGGATTGAAGGCCCGGAATTCCTACAGGAACCTGAAGAAACGTGGCCAACATTTCCTGTGGATACAAGTGTCACTGCAGATGACCCAGAAGTAAAAAGAAATCTGACGGTCAATGCAATACTTGTTGACACCAACGCCACATCACAACTGATGACCCATTTCTCTGATTGGCAAAGATTTAAGGTGGCAGTTGCGTGGCTCATTAAGCTAAAAGGAACTCTGCTCAAACTGAGTAATAAAAGAAAAGAGTTGGAGCTTGCAAACACCAGTGCTACTAGAGCAGCAAGGTTGGGTGTGCAAAAGGAGATGCAAGCTTTCTCAAAATCACTTGGGAATCAGAAAGTGACGCTGGAAGATCTTTGGGCGGCTGAGACCTCCATAATCGCTTTTTGCCAGCAAGAGAGATTCCCCACTGAATTTGCTGCACTAACCTCTGGTAAGCCACAAGTGCCGAGAAGTAGCAGCATCTTCAAACTGGATCCGGTTCTAGAAGGAGGACTTCTACGAGTTGGGGGACGGCTGAATAAGGCGGCAATCCCTGAGGACATTAAACACCCCCTCATCTTGTCAAAAGACCAGCACATCTCCGACCTTATCCTCCGTCACCTCCATCTACAGCTTGGACATGGAGGTAGAAATCATGTTCTTTCCACTGCAAGGAGAAAATATTGGATCACAAGTGGACCTACTGCAGTGAGGAAGATCATATCAAGATGCCTCTTCTGTAAGCTCCATGGTGGAAAGACCGGTGAGCAAAAAATGGCAGACCTGCCAGTAGAGAGAGTGGTTCCTGATCTACCGCCTTTCACTAACGTTGGCGTGGATTACTTTGGGCCAGTTGACGTGACAAGAGGGCGTAGCATGGTGAAAAGGTATGGAGTAGTCTTCACTTGCATGACGAGCAGAGCCATACACCTGGAAGTGGCCCATTCTCTTGACACAGACTCTTGCATCAACGCATTGCGTAGGTTCATCTGTCGAAGAGGACAAGTCTCGCACTTGAGATCTGACAACGGCACCAACTTTGTGGGTGCAGAACGAGAGCTGCGAGAAGCCTTAGCCTCTTTGAATCATGATCGCATTGAAGGAGTCATGTCCAAGAAGGGAATCAAGTGGTCAAAAATGGAACCAGGAGAAGAGGAATTTTATCCCTGGAGACCTTGTCATGATTGCGGACTCCACAGCACCACGTGGGTCATGGATGCTAGGAAGAGTCCTGGAAACTTTCCCTGATAAGAGAGGTCTGGTACGTGTGGTTAGTTTGAAAACCAAAACAAACATCATTGAACGACCCATAACCAAAATATGCTTGCTTAATGAAGCAAAAGAGTAATTCATTCCCATTTGAAAATGGGCTATATATTTTTATTTGTTCTCTTCTTCTCTGTATTTATGGCTCATTGTGAATTTGGTGTAATTGCTCTGGCAGACGCAATTAGGGGCTGGAGTGTAAGAGCCATATTCATGTTTCTTTGCATTTCCCAATCTGCTACATCTCTTTCACTTATGTAATTGTGCCCCGTGCCACTAGGGGGCTGTATTTGCTGGCTAGCTCAGCTGACCTCGGGTCAGCCCAGTTAGGCCATTTAACCTGGAGAAACCCAGACACAGGTGTTGCTGAAATGGGAAGCAAACATGAATATGGCTCTTACACTCCAGCCCCTAATTGCGTCTGCCAGAGCAATTACACCAAATTCACAATGAGCCATAAATACAGAGAAGAAGAGAACAAATGGCTGACCGATCTTGAGAAGGTGGCATATTTCAAGATCCCCAGATGTGTGAAGCCTGAAGGATTTGGGAGGATTGTCAGTGCCCAATTGCATCACTTCGCCGACGCAAGCGAGAACGGATATGGTACGGCTACTTACCTGAGGATGCAGAACATGGATATGAGGGTTCATGTTGCCTTCCTATTTGGCAAAGCCAGAGTGGCCCCCCTGAAGCCTGTCACCATTCCCCGTTTGGAGCTCACCGCAGCCGTTGTTGCAGTACGAGTGGACAAGATGCTTCAATCGGAGCTTCAACTTCCACTGAAAAGGACCTGCTTTTGGACTGACAGCACATCAGTTCTTAAGTACATAAAGAATGAGGACCGAAGATTTCAAACCTTTGTTGCAAACAGGGTAACCACCATCAGGGACAACTCGGAGGTTGAGCAGTGGAGATACATTCCCACGTCTCTGAACCCTGCTGACGATGCTTCACGTGGATTGAAGGCAGAAGATCTTGTGAAGCAAAGATGGATTGAAGGCCCGGAATTCCTACAGGAACCTGAAGAAACGTGGCCAACATTTCCTGTGGATACAAGTGTCACTGCAGATGACCCAGAAGTAAAAAGAAATCTGACGGTCAATGCAATACTTGTTGACACCAACGCCACATCACAACTGATGACCCATTTCTCTGATTGGCAAAGATTTAAGGTGGCAGTTGCGTGGCTCATTAAGCTAAAAGGAACTCTGCTCAAACTGAGTAATAAAAGAAAAGAGTTGGAGCTTGCAAACACCAGTGCTACTAGAGCAGCAAGGTTGGGTGTGCAAAAGGAGATGCAAGCTTTCTCAAAATCACTTGGGAATCAGAAAGTGACGCTGGAAGATCTTTGGGCGGCTGAGACCTCCATAATCGCTTTTTGCCAGCAAGAGAGATTCCCCACTGAATTTGCTGCACTAACCTCTGGTAAGCCACAAGTGCCGAGAAGTAGCAGCATCTTCAAACTGGATCCGGTTCTAGAAGGAGGACTTCTACGAGTTGGGGGACGGCTGAATAAGGCGGCAATCCCTGAGGACATTAAACACCCCCTCATCTTGTCAAAAGACCAGCACATCTCCGACCTTATCCTCCGTCACCTCCATCTACAGCTTGGACATGGAGGTAGAAATCATGTTCTTTCCACTGCAAGGAGAAAATATTGGATCACAAGTGGACCTACTGCAGTGAGGAAGATCATATCAAGATGCCTCTTCTGTAAGCTCCATGGTGGAAAGACCGGTGAGCAAAAAATGGCAGACCTGCCAGTAGAGAGAGTGGTTCCTGATCTACCGCCTTTCACTAACGTTGGCGTGGATTACTTTGGGCCAGTTGACGTGACAAGAGGGCGTAGCATGGTGAAAAGGTATGGAGTAGTCTTCACTTGCATGACGAGCAGAGCCATACACCTGGAAGTGGCCCATTCTCTTGACACAGACTCTTGCATCAACGCATTGCGTAGGTTCATCTGTCGAAGAGGACAAGTCTCGCACTTGAGATCTGACAACGGCACCAACTTTGTGGGTGCAGAACGAGAGCTGCGAGAAGCCTTAGCCTCTTTGAATCATGATCGCATTGAAGGAGTCATGTCCAAGAAGGGAATCAAGTGGAGCTTTAACCCTCCAGCTGGGTCACATCACGGTGGCGCTTGGGAGCGCATGATACGGATGATCAGGAAGATTTTGTACTCTGTGCTCCGTCAACAAACCTTGGATGACGAAGGGTTCCATACCGTGCTCTGTGAGGCTGAAGCTATGCTCAACGATCGCCCCATCACAAGGCTATCAGAGGACCCCAACGACCTTGAGGCGTTGACACCAAACCATCTGCTACTCCTCAAAGGAAAACCAGTTCTCCCACCAGGACTGTTCGACAAAGGGGATGTTTACGCTAGGAGAAGGTGGAAACAAGCCCAGTACATCTCGGATCTCTTTTGGAAGAGGTGGATCCGTGAGTACTTACCGCTTTTACAGGAGCGTCAAAAATGGAACCAGGAGAAGAGGAATTTTATCCCTGGAGACCTTGTCATGATTGCGGACTCCACAGCACCACGTGGGTCATGGATGCTAGGAAGAGTCCTGGAAACTTTCCCTGATAAGAGAGGTCTGGTACGTGTGGTTAGTTTGAAAACCAAAACAAACATCATTGAACGACCCATAACCAAAATATGCTTGCTTAATGAAGCAAAAGAGTAATTCATTCCCATTTGAAAATGGGCTATATATTTTTATTTGTTCTCTTCTTCTCTGTATTTATGGCTCATTGTGAATTTGGTGTAATTGCTCTGGCAGACGCAATTAGGGGCTGGAGTGTAAGAGCCATATTCATGTTTCTTTGCATTTCCCAATCTGCTACATCTCTTTCACTTATGTAATTGTGCCCCGTGCCACTAGGGGGCTGTATTTGCTGGCTAGCTCAGCTGACCTCGGGTCAGCCCAGTTAGGCCATTTAACCTGGAGAAACCCAGACACAGGTGTTGCTGAAATGGGAAGCAAACATGAATATGGCTCTTACACTCCAGCCCCTAATTGCGTCTGCCAGAGCAATTACACCAAATTCACAATGAGCCATAAATACAGAGAAGAAGAGAACAAATGGCTGACCGATCTTGAGAAGGTGGCATATTTCAAGATCCCCAGATGTGTGAAGCCTGAAGGATTTGGGAGGATTGTCAGTGCCCAATTGCATCACTTCGCCGACGCAAGCGAGAACGGATATGGTACGGCTACTTACCTGAGGATGCAGAACATGGATATGAGGGTTCATGTTGCCTTCCTATTTGGCAAAGCCAGAGTGGCCCCCCTGAAGCCTGTCACCATTCCCCGTTTGGAGCTCACCGCAGCCGTTGTTGCAGTACGAGTGGACAAGATGCTTCAATCGGAGCTTCAACTTCCACTGAAAAGGACCTGCTTTTGGACTGACAGCACATCAGTTCTTAAGTACATAAAGAATGAGGACCGAAGATTTCAAACCTTTGTTGCAAACAGGGTAACCACCATCAGGGACAACTCGGAGGTTGAGCAGTGGAGATACATTCCCACGTCTCTGAACCCTGCTGACGATGCTTCACGTGGATTGAAGGCAGAAGATCTTGTGAAGCAAAGATGGATTGAAGGCCCGGAATTCCTACAGGAACCTGAAGAAACGTGGCCAACATTTCCTGTGGATACAAGTGTCACTGCAGATGACCCAGAAGTAAAAATAAATCTGACGGTCAATGCAATACTTGTTGACACCAACGCCACATCACAACTGATGACCCATTTCTCTGATTGGCAAAGATTTAAGGTGGCAGTTGCGTGGCTCATTAAGCTAAAAGGAACTCTGCTCAAACTGAGTAATAAAAGAAAAGAGTTGGAGCTTGCAAACACCAGTGCTACTAGAGCAGCAAGGTTGGGTGTGCAAAAGGAGATGCAAGCTTTCTCAAAATCACTTGGGAATCAGAAAGTGACGCTGGAAGATCTTTGGGCGGCTGAGACCTCCATAATCGCTTTTTGCCAGCAAGAGAGATTCCCCACTGAATTTGCTGCACTAACCTCTGGTAAGCCACAAGTGCCGAGAAGTAGCAGCATCTTCAAACTGGATCCGGTTCTAGAAGGAGGACTTCTACGAGTTGGGGGACGGCTGAATAAGGCGGCAATCCCTGAGGACATTAAACACCCCCTCATCTTGTCAAAAGACCAGCACATCTCCGACCTTATCCTCCGTCACCTCCATCTACAGCTTGGACATGGAGGTAGAAATCATGTTCTTTCCACTGCAAGGAGAAAATATTGGATCACAAGTGGACCTACTGCAGTGAGGAAGATCATATCAAGATGCCTCTTCTGTAAGCTCCATGGTGGAAAGACCGGTGAGCAAAAAATGGCAGACCTGCCAGTAGAGAGAGTGGTTCCTGATCTACCGCCTTTCACTAACGTTGGCGTGGATTACTTTGGGCCAGTTGACGTGACAAGAGGGCGTAGCATGGTGAAAAGGTATGGAGTAGTCTTCACTTGCATGACGAGCAGAGCCATACACCTGGAAGTGGCCCATTCTCTTGACACAGACTCTTGCATCAACGCATTGCGTAGGTTCATCTGTCGAAGAGGACAAGTCTCGCACTTGAGATCTGACAACGGCACCAACTTTGTGGGTGCAGAACGAGAGCTGCGAGAAGCCTTAGCCTCTTTGAATCATGATCGCATTGAAGGAGTCATGTCCAAGAAGGGAATCAAGTGGAGCTTTAACCCTCCAGCTGGGTCACATCACGGTGGCGCTTGGGAGCGCATGATACGGATGATCAGGAAGATTTTGTACTCTGTGCTCCGTCAACAAACCTTGGATGACGAAGGGTTCCATACCGTGCTCTGTGAGGCTGAAGCTATGCTCAACGATCGCCCCATCACAAGGCTATCAGAGGACCCCAACGACCTTGAGGCGTTGACACCAAACCATCTGCTACTCCTCAAAGGAAAACCAGTTCTCCCACCAGGACTGTTCGACAAAGGGGATGTTTACGCTAGGAGAAGGTGGAAACAAGCCCAGTACATCTCGGATCTCTTTTGGAAGAGGTGGATCCGTGAGTACTTACCGCTTTTACAGGAGCGTCAAAAATGGAACCAGGAGAAGAGGAATTTTATCCCTGGAGACCTTGTCATGATTGCGGACTCCACAGCACCACGTGGGTCATGGATGCTAGGAAGAGTCCTGGAAACTTTCCCTGATAAGAGAGGTCTGGTACGTGTGGTTAGTTTGAAAACCAAAACAAACATCATTGAACGACCCATAACCAAAATATGCTTGCTTAATGAAGCAAAAGAGTAATTCATTCCCATTTGAAAATGGGCTATATATTTTTATTTGTTCTCTTCTTCTCTGTATTTATGGCTCATTGTGAATTTGGTGTAATTGCTCTGGCAGACGCAATTAGGGGCTGGAGTGTAAGAGCCATATTCATGTTTCTTTGCATTTCCCAATCTGCTACATCTCTTTCACTTATGTAATTGTGCCCCGTGCCACTAGGGGGCTGTATTTGCTGGCTAGCTCAGCTGACCTCGGGTCAGCCCAGTTAGGCCATTTAACCTGGAGAAACCCAGACACAGGTGTTGCTGAAATGGGAAGCAAACATGAATATGGCTCTTACACTCCAGCCCCTAATTGCGTCTGCCAGAGCAATTACACCAAGCAAGAGAGATTCCCCACTGAATTTGCTGCACTAACCTCTGGTAAGCCACAAGTGCCGAGAAGTAGCAGCATCTTCAAACTGGATCCGGTTCTAGAAGGAGGACTTCTACGAGTTGGGGGACGGCTGAATAAGGCGGCAATCCCTGAGGACATTAAACACCCCCTCATCTTGTCAAAAGACCAGCACATCTCCGACCTTATCCTCCGTCACCTCCATCTACAGCTTGGACATGGAGGTAGAAATCATGTTCTTTCCACTGCAAGGAGAAAATATTGGATCACAAGTGGACCTACTGCAGTGAGGAAGATCATATCAAGATGCCTCTTCTGTAAGCTCCATGGTGGAAAGACCGGTGAGCAAAAAATGGCAGACCTGCCAGTAGAGAGAGTGGTTCCTGATCTACCGCCTTTCACTAACGTTGGCGTGGATTACTTTGGGCCAGTTGACGTGACAAGAGGGCGTAGCATGGTGAAAAGGTATGGAGTAGTCTTCACTTGCATGACGAGCAGAGCCATACACCTGGAAGTGGCCCATTCTCTTGACACAGACTCTTGCATCAACGCATTGCGTAGGTTCATCTGTCGAAGAGGACAAGTCTCGCACTTGAGATCTGACAACGGCACCAACTTTGTGGGTGCAGAACGAGAGCTGCGAGAAGCCTTAGCCTCTTTGAATCATGATCGCATTGAAGGAGTCATGTCCAAGAAGGGAATCAAGTGGTCAAAAATGGAACCAGGAGAAGAGGAATTTTATCCCTGGAGACCTTGTCATGATTGCGGACTCCACAGCACCACGTGGGTCATGGATGCTAGGAAGAGTCCTGGAAACTTTCCCTGATAAGAGAGGTCTGGTACGTGTGGTTAGTTTGAAAACCAAAACAAACATCATTGAACGACCCATAACCAAAATATGCTTGCTTAATGAAGCAAAAGAGTAATTCATTCCCATTTGAAAATGGGCTATATATTTTTATTTGTTCTCTTCTTCTCTGTATTTATGGCTCATTGTGAATTTGGTGTAATTGCTCTGGCAGACGCAATTAGGGGCTGGAGTGTAAGAGCCATATTCATGTTTCTTTGCATTTCCCAATCTGCTACATCTCTTTCACTTATGTAATTGTGCCCCGTGCCACTAGGGGGCTGTATTTGCTGGCTAGCTCAGCTGACCTCGGGTCAGCCCAGTTAGGCCATTTAACCTGGAGAAACCCAGACACAGGTGTTGCTGAAATGGGAAGCAAACATGAATATGGCTCTTACACTCCAGCCCCTAATTGCGTCTGCCAGAGCAATTACACCAAATTCACAATGAGCCATAAATACAGAGAAGAAGAGAACAAATGGCTGACCGATCTTGAGAAGGTGGCATATTTCAAGATCCCCAGATGTGTGAAGCCTGAAGGATTTGGGAGGATTGTCAGTGCCCAATTGCATCACTTCGCCGACGCAAGCGAGAACGGATATGGTACGGCTACTTACCTGAGGATGCAGAACATGGATATGAGGGTTCATGTTGCCTTCCTATTTGGCAAAGCCAGAGTGGCCCCCCTGAAGCCTGTCACCATTCCCCGTTTGGAGCTCACCGCAGCCGTTGTTGCAGTACGAGTGGACAAGATGCTTCAATCGGAGCTTCAACTTCCACTGAAAAGGACCTGCTTTTGGACTGACAGCACATCAGTTCTTAAGTACATAAAGAATGAGGACCGAAGATTTCAAACCTTTGTTGCAAACAGGGTAACCACCATCAGGGACAACTCGGAGGTTGAGCAGTGGAGATACATTCCCACGTCTCTGAACCCTGCTGACGATGCTTCACGTGGATTGAAGGCAGAAGATCTTGTGAAGCAAAGATGGATTGAAGGCCCGGAATTCCTACAGGAACCTGAAGAAACGTGGCCAACATTTCCTGTGGATACAAGTGTCACTGCAGATGACCCAGAAGTAAAAATAAATCTGACGGTCAATGCAATACTTGTTGACACCAACGCCACATCACAACTGATGACCCATTTCTCTGATTGGCAAAGATTTAAGGTGGCAGTTGCGTGGCTCATTAAGCTAAAAGGAACTCTGCTCAAACTGAGTAATAAAAGAAAAGAGTTGGAGCTTGCAAACACCAGTGCTACTAGAGCAGCAAGGTTGGGTGTGCAAAAGGAGATGCAAGCTTTCTCAAAATCACTTGGGAATCAGAAAGTGACGCTGGAAGATCTTTGGGCGGCTGAGACCTCCATAATCGCTTTTTGCCAGCAAGAGAGATTCCCCACTGAATTTGCTGCACTAACCTCTGGTAAGCCACAAGTGCCGAGAAGTAGCAGCATCTTCAAACTGGATCCGGTTCTAGAAGGAGGACTTCTACGAGTTGGGGGACGGCTGAATAAGGCGGCAATCCCTGAGGACATTAAACACCCCCTCATCTTGTCAAAAGACCAGCACATCTCCGACCTTATCCTCCGTCACCTCCATCTACAGCTTGGACATGGAGGTAGAAATCATGTTCTTTCCACTGCAAGGAGAAAATATTGGATCACAAGTGGACCTACTGCAGTGAGGAAGATCATATCAAGATGCCTCTTCTGTAAGCTCCATGGTGGAAAGACCGGTGAGCAAAAAATGGCAGACCTGCCAGTAGAGAGAGTGGTTCCTGATCTACCGCCTTTCACTAACGTTGGCGTGGATTACTTTGGGCCAGTTGACGTGACAAGAGGGCGTAGCATGGTGAAAAGGTATGGAGTAGTCTTCACTTGCATGACGAGCAGAGCCATACACCTGGAAGTGGCCCATTCTCTTGACACAGACTCTTGCATCAACGCATTGCGTAGGTTCATCTGTCGAAGAGGACAAGTCTCGCACTTGAGATCTGACAACGGCACCAACTTTGTGGGTGCAGAACGAGAGCTGCGAGAAGCCTTAGCCTCTTTGAATCATGATCGCATTGAAGGAGTCATGTCCAAGAAGGGAATCAAGTGGAGCTTTAACCCTCCAGCTGGGTCACATCACGGTGGCGCTTGGGAGCGCATGATACGGATGATCAGGAAGATTTTGTACTCTGTGCTCCGTCAACAAACCTTGGATGACGAAGGGTTCCATACCGTGCTCTGTGAGGCTGAAGCTATGCTCAACGATCGCCCCATCACAAGGCTATCAGAGGACCCCAACGACCTTGAGGCGTTGACACCAAACCATCTGCTACTCCTCAAAGGAAAACCAGTTCTCCCACCAGGACTGTTCGACAAAGGGGATGTTTACGCTAGGAGAAGGTGGAAACAAGCCCAGTACATCTCGGATCTCTTTTGGAAGAGGTGGATCCGTGAGTACTTACCGCTTTTACAGGAGCGTCAAAAATGGAACCAGGAGAAGAGGAATTTTATCCCTGGAGACCTTGTCATGATTGCGGACTCCACAGCACCACGTGGGTCATGGATGCTAGGAAGAGTCCTGGAAACTTTCCCTGATAAGAGAGGTCTGGTACGTGTGGTTAGTTTGAAAACCAAAACAAACATCATTGAACGACCCATAACCAAAATATGCTTGCTTAATGAAGCAAAAGAGTAATTCATTCCCATTTGAAAATGGGCTATGTATTTTTATTTGTTCTCTTCTTCTCTGTATTTATGGCTCATTGTGAATTTGGTGTAATTGCTCTGGCAGACGCAATTAGGGGCTGGAGTGTAAGAGCCATATTCATGTTTCTTTATTTTATGTAATTGTGCCCCGTGCCACTAGGGGGCGGTATTTGCTGGCTAGCTCAGCTGACCTCGGGTCAGCCCAGTTAGGCCATTTGACCTGGAGAAACCCAGACACAGGGGTTGCTGAAATGGGAAGCAAACAGTTTTTCGACTGTGCCTATGTGCCTATGTGGTATGTGCTTTGTAGTGTTTGCTGTGGCTAACAATACGTTTTTGTTTGGTTACATTATGAGTTAACGTTATTGCCGCTGTATGTTAAAAGAATGGAAAATAAACCTGCGTGATGAGAATGAACTATACTGAACTCTCCGTGTTTGCTATGTTCGAGCGCACTAGGCGCACGTCTTAACTAAAGTTTCTTTAAAAGCAACCAGTACTAGACTTTGTTTAGGACTTAGTCAGTACACCCCCTATTCCCTCCAGCAGAATGAATTCCCTACAATTCAAGTGGATTGGGTGCCCCGGCGGCTCTGAAGTCTACGATGAGCTCCTATTGCACAACCCAGAATAGCAGGAAAGTAACAACAATGAGTGAACTTTAACACTGTTCAAAGGTCTGAATCTGTAATCTGTATTCATCAAGCTATAAATGTCTCTTAAATGACAGCCTATGGACCCATCTGTACAAACAGGTTTCCCCCTGCTAAACATCCTCCCCTCTGTCCCATCACTCTTTATTTATATTTTGAATTATGCTCTTTTAATTTGAATTTGATCTATCTTATCTGTCTCATTTTAATCTATGTATGTAACTATTGAATGATTGTCATTTTACCCTGTCTGGAAAGCTTCTTTAGTGTCCAAAAAAGCGCTATATGAAATGTTTTATATTTTTATATTTTTTATATTTTTTTTATATTAGCGCTATATGAAATGTTTTCATGGAAAACTCTAAAAACAAAACAAACAGGAACTGGAGAACAATGTTGTAGTGTCTGACACTGGCCACTAGATGTCAGGGTGCTGACTCTGTTCTACGCCAAGTCAAAGGCACATTAACCTTGGTCTGCTTACTGAGCACGTTTTAGGAGTATTAGCCCCCTCCCACACACACACACACACACACACACACACACACACACACACACACACACACACACACACACACACACTGTATATGTCGGAGGATTAACCTACTGCACTAAAACATATAGCACAGTGAACTCTTGGTGCCTCAATGTGTGTCCCATTTAAGCCCTGACTCATCTTGAGACGTTAAACCTTTACTTATCAAGCTTAACTGAATTAAACCTTCCAATCCAACCGAAGTCCTTCCAGTAGGATAACCTACTGTGGAGTAGACCCAGTCAATGAACCAGCTCCACTTCTAATCCACCTCATGCCTGTTATCTCCATTTGGATGTGGTATCTCTTCAGTTGGACAACATAGAACAGTCCCTGTCTTTATGTAGAGCCCAACACACGCTCAATGCTCTGGATATAGGATGGGATTTGTCTTGTGATTCATCATTTGAATACAAATCTGAAAATTTGAAAAGATTTGTGATTTAAAAATGTGAATCTGAAATTCAACACCAAACTGTGTGCTGTATTCTATGTATAATCCCTATATTCAGGCAGTACTTCATTGGTACTGTTATGTATGCGTTACATCCGGTGTGACCGGGAGTTTTGGGGTGTGTGAACCGGACACAGTTGTTGTTGTTGTTGTTGTTGTTGTGTACAATAAACGGTCAACCTAAAAGTCGTAGTCCATAGTCTTATCAAACACAACATTGGCGACGAGGATTATGGATTCTCTACTCTCACCTCTCTCCTCGTTCCTCGCACTGCCGGGCGAACCGCCGATCCCGTGGGTTCGCTGGCTTGAGTCCTTCGAAACGTTCATATTAGCCGCGGGGCTATCTGATGCTAACGACGAACAGAAGAAAGCCCTGCTGATATACACGCTGGGCAGTGAGGGACAGCGGATTTTTCGGACTCTCGGACCCGCTCCGAAATATAGTGACTGTGTTACACTGCTCACTGGACACTTTGCTGCTCCACAAAATGTTATGCTCCGGCGGATCGTTTGTCGGCAACAGGCGGGTGAGTCCATCCACCATTACGTGGCTGATCTGAGGGGACTAGCCAGCCTCTGTAAATTCGGGGTGCTGGAAAATGAACTGATACGGGATCAGCTGGCTGAGCACACTAATAGCCCAAAGCTCAGAGAAAAGTTGCTGATGATGACAGACGAGCTAACTTTAGCAAGAGCAGTGGATATAGCTTTCCAGCTTGAGTCAGCAGCAGCCTTAGCATCACAGCTAGCTCCCTCCTCTAGTTATTTTCCCCCCAGACCCATGCTACTAACTCAAACGGTGGCGCTACCCATGGAGCCTCCCGAGGTTTTCCCTGAGGACTACTTGGACGTGAACTTTGCAGCACGCTAGGGTACGGCAGCATGCCGATCACCTTTGCTGTGTGTTACGGGACTAAGGCTCTCCCTGCATTCACCTTTCAAGTGTCTCGCCAGGGGGCCAACCTCATGGGTTTTGATTTGTTTTGTGAGCTGGGTTTCACCCTGGTGGACAATTCTGGGGCCGCCATCTTGTCTGTTGGCTCGCCGTGGCAACAGTGCTGGCCTGCTCTGTTCAGTGTTTTGGGCTGCCTCACCGCCTTTGACCACCAGCCCTTCCTCAAGCCTGAGGTACATCCGGTGATTCAGCCCATACGCCGCCTGCCTCTTGCCCTGCGCGACGACGTCACCGCCGAGTTGCAAAAACTCTTGGACGCGGGCATCATCGAGCGCATTGATGCTTCCCCGTGGATTTCACCTGGTGGTGGTGAAGAAAAAGTCAGGGGGCCTGCGCCCATGCATCGATCTCAGGCGGGTGAACAAGGCCGTGATACCTGACAGGTATCCGCTGCCCACAGTGGAGGAGCTAGCTGCACAATTCTACGGCTCTTCCCTGTTCACAAAACTAGACCTTCGCCAAGGCTATCTGCCGGTTCCGCTGCACCCTGACAGCCGCAGCCTTACAGCTTTCTTGACGCATGTCGGAGTGTTTCGCTATACCCGTATGCCCTTCGGCCTCAGCTCGGCCCCCAGCTGTTTTCAAAAAATCATGACAACCATCTTCGCCGGCATCCCGGGACGTGGTCGTTTTCCTGGACGACATAGTGGTTCATGGTGCAACACCGGCCGTTCATGACGAACGCCTGGCGAGGGTGCTGGACGTCTTCGCCAGTCACAACCTCACGCTAAATGGGGAAAAGTGCACCTTCACGTTCCAGCCATCGAGTTTGTAGGGACCGCTGACGGCCTCAGCCCGCTACACTCAAACGTAGAGGCGGTGCTGCGCCTGCCTGAGCCGTCCTGCCCAGCTCAGATCTCTTCGTTTCTGGGGATGACGGCCTACTACCTGCGTTTCCTTCCCCAGTACTCCTGGACCACCTCCCCACTACGCGAGCTCCTGAAACAGGACGCGGTCTGGGAGTGGACCCCGGCCTGCTCTACCGCTATTCGCCAGCTCAAGACGCAGCTCACCTCAACACCGGTGCTCGCATTCTTTGACCTGGCGAGCCCCACGTTCGTGACCTGTGACCCGTCCAATACGGCAATAGGGGCGGTGCTGTCCCAGATCCAAGGGGGTACGGAGGAGGAGGAGGACCCCATGCTCTCCCGGCTCCGCACTTACATCCGGGAGGGTTGACCTGTGAAGGTCCCAGAGGAGCTGGCGTCTTTTCATCGGGTCAAGGATGAGCTGACCTGCTGGAACGGTGTCTGCGTGGCCCGGGGCCTCCACACGTTCGTCCCCATCGACCTCAGGGCACGCGTTTTGGCTATGGCGCATGAGGGCCACCTGGGTATTGTAAAGGTGAAACAGCGCTGCAGGGATTTGGTGTGGTGGCCGGGCATAGATCGAGATATAGAGACAATGGTGAAGGAGTGCACGGCCTGCCTGCTCAGTGGCAAAACTGGCCCGCCACCCCCACCGCCCCTGCAGCCCTTGCAGTGGCCGCGCGCGCCTTGGGAGCACATCCAGCTGGACATCTGTGGGGAGCTCCATGGCGTCCCGCACCACCAACGCTTCCTCCTGGTGGCCTACGACCTCCATTCGAAATGGCCAGAGGTGGTCGCCACGGGGTCCGTAACGGCTCGGGTGGTCACAGACTTTCTCGCCTCTCTGTTTGCTCGGTGGGGCAGTCCAAACGCCATCACTACAGATAACGGCCCACAGTTTGTCTCAGCTGAGTTTTCCACCTTTGTGGAGGAGAGGGGGATCAAACACATCCGTACAGCTTTCTACCACTCGCAAGCAAATGGGGGGGTTGAAAGGTTCAACCAAACCCTAAAGAACGGGGTCAGAGCACACCTGGCAGATGGTCTTCCGTTTTCAGCCGCGCTGCTACGCACCCTGCTTCACTACAGGACCTGCTTCACCGGCGGCCGTCACGCCAACAGCAGCACCCTGCCAGAGTGCCAGGGTCGCAGAGGCTCAGTGTTGCATGAAGCAGCGTTTCGACAAGAGACGGAGGATGAGGGCGCCTCCCTTCACAGTGGGGGACTGGGTGAGGATTCACCTTCCAAACAGGAACCACAAGCTGCTATCCTTCTGGATGGTGCCGATGAAGGTCACCGGGGCCAGCCACCTTTAACCACTGGGGCCAGCCACCTTTCGTCTGGCCGACGGATCACGGTGGCACGTAAGCCGGCTTCGGAAGGTGGCATCGCCCCCCATCGTGGACCCTGGGCCCGGGGAGGACAGGGACTTTGCTTTCCCTGATGAGCAGTTGCAGGGTCCAGCCGGGTTCCCACCTGAGCCGGGTGAGCCCGTGTCCGGGTCAAACCAAGATACTTGGAGGACTATATTGTGAGCTAGTGACTCTCAGGGGAAATGTTCAGAGCATAGTCTGTTGCGTGGTAGAATAATCCACATGGCTATGTTGGTGACTGGCAGTCACCAACATAGTTAAAAGTTAAAAGTTAAAAGTTAATTGGGTTCCTTGTGGGGGGGGGGGGAATGTTATGTATGCATTACATCCGGTGTGACCAGTAGTTTTGGGGTGTGTGAACCGGACACAGTTGTTGTTGTTGTTGACGCCATGGCAGTGTGTACAATAAACGGTCAACCTAAAAGTTGTAGTCCATAGTCTTATTAAACACAACAGGTACTGTTCTTGGTATGTCAAACAATAAGGAAATAATAAATAAGGTTAGGTTTCCGATGAACTAAGTGTGAATGAATCATTGAGTTTGAAAACATTAACCAGTAATCTATTTTTCTTCCTCTCTTTCTCTCTCTCTTTCTGTCTGTTCAATACAAATCACAGTACACCAAGACACTCCATTTGAACCTTCAAATCAAATCCTACATTCCAAAATGATATTAATTAATAAATACAGCAATTCAAAAACCTTTAAGAAAATACTTTCTCTCATACAATTCTCAAAGATTTTACGTAAGAAATGTTTTTGACCGCTGACTTTTCAAAGCACGTCAAACTAAGTCGTATCACAACCTCAGAATAGAGAGTAATGTATGGGACACATGCAAAAAGGAATTATGTACATTTTATACTTTTAATTATTAAGATAATAATTATGATTATAGACTAAGATTTTAGGGAGGCTCAGATTGTTTCTCATATGTTAGCTCCAACGGAAAAAAGGGTTAGGAACCAGCGTTGTATCTAAACAACCACCGTGATTGTGTTTCTTCTTCCTCGTTCCTGGAGGTAAGCTTAACTAAATATAAACCGTGTTTCTGGACCTCAGACCTAATAGACCTACCAATAATGATTATGTTGTTTGTTTGTAATGCAGGACACTTGAACTAGCAGCGAAACACACACTAAGACTTAGAAAATAATACAATGAAATACAACATTAAAACCTTGAGCGATCATTAATTAAAATAAAAACTCAGTTCTGCATATATTTACTCAACGCTTTAATGTTTTTGCTGTTGCTGCACCAATAAACCACCACACCCACCTAGAACCTGTTGTTGAGCAGGACAGAAGGTTTCTGCTCTGGTTAGGAGTTACTCATTAAATGAGGAAACAAGCCACAGAGTAACGTTCGCGTTAAAACCTTGTCTATCATTGTTGTTCATTCAGGTGGGTTAAACTCCCTTGATAAACACCATTATACTATTGGTTTAAATGTAACAAACTAATGAACAAGTCCATCTTGTGTTGTGTCACAACAAACATGTTCTTATATGTTATTTAGTGAAAAACCCAACCTAACGGTTACGGTAACCCCCCCACCCCCCCCCAACCCTAACCCGCAAATACGCGGTACGGTACTTTGGCTTTTGCTAAAAGGGACGTCACGTCAGCACCATTAAAGACTAACATGTGACTTCAGAATGTGAGAGAGAATGAAATAAAAAAGCAGAGTGGTAAAGATAAAGGCAGTATATTGTAAAATGTGTTGCTAAACAAAAAGGCAGCCGATAACATGTCTATAGTCTGGATTTAGTCTCTATGCTAGTGTGGTTCAGTTTATAGAAGTCCTTCTCTGTCACACATAGCTAGATGAATACAGATTACAGATTCATGTCTTTAGTTCATATTTTATGAGCCCTTAAAAGTAAAACATTACATTTGAAATACCAAAACTGTTCTCTGATCCTCAGCACCCCAGCTGGTCTGTGTGTTTGGGGGGAGCTGTGTGCTGCCTTGTCACTTCCAGCCAGGCATTAAGGTCATCCACTGGATCAAGACGAATGGCGCAAATGCTCCAGTCCACTCCTTCTACCGCAATGAGAGCCAACTGAAACACCAGAGCTCTATGTACCAGGGAAGGACATCTCTGTTCCTTAATCAGATCTCTGGGGGCAACGCATCCCTACGACTGTCCAAGGTGAACCTCCAGGACCAGGGCAGGTACATGTGTTACACCAGAACTTCAACAAAATACAGGGAGACCTTCGTCACCCTGACAGTGAGAGGTGAGCTGAACTGCTGATGTCATATCCTATTTTAAAAAACAAACATTGTCATCATGCAACTGGCCGGTAGGTCCAGCCCATAAAGGTATCATATCTGCATATCATGTGATACAGATATCTCGTAGTCGTTGTTATGTACTTTCACTAGGCATCTCAAGCAGTTGTATATTTGGTATATGTTTCATAAAGCACACAATTACAAAGGTAACTCAGGTCAGCGTCCACTGGCATCTCTTTACAGACTGAAATATTACCCTTGAAGCCGAGACCTGAGTTTGGTTCTATAACAAAGTATACAATTTGCAATATTCCCATGGCAGTGGTGTGTATTTTGGTATATTTTCTTAGGTATCGTTCATGGTTTTGTTAGTATTAGTAAGTAACTAACATCAATGCAGCAAACCATATGAACCAAGTTAACTATGAGTTTATTGTTTTAATGTTGTTGCAGCTCCTGTTGCTAGAGTCGACATTATGCTACTAAAGCACACTGTCACCTGTAAGTCTGGAGGAATCTACCCAAGACCAGAGCTCACCTGGTCCGTCAGCCCTCGACTGGCCACTACCCTCCAGAACACAACCGAGGTCCATGAAGACGACCGGGGACTCTTTGACATCAGTGGCTCATTAAGGACCATTTCCAATGACACAGAATGGGCCTACAGCTGCTCAGTCCAAAGTGAACGCAGTGCAAGGAAAGCCACGATGAGGCAAAACCGTAAGTCTTTTAATATCAACAAGTCAAGTGTAAAGTGTCTGGTGCGATCCAATTTGCAGTGGCTTTAACTTAATGGAACTGTCACGCTCCCTACTTTCATAGTTTTTATTCATATGTGTGTCGTGAAAAATTTGCAGTCTGTAACATCTACTCTGTTTCCGCTAAAAATGTGTCTTCTGTCTGGGATTTGCATTATCCATTGTCCCAATTTAGAAAAATGTTGTCACTGGTCCAATTTCTGAGCTAATTTCACGACAATATCTTGTGTATGTCTGTCCATCCACTCGTCTGTCTGTCCATCCACTCATCTTTCTGTGTGGACTTTGAATGATCTCCCCATGTGGACGTGGGTTTCCTCCGGGTTCAAGTTGTAGTAGATGGCGCTGCTACCTGCCACTACAGTGACGTCCTTGGACTCCCGATAACAAAGACAGGATGATGAGAAATCGGTTTATTGCTGAGTTTAGAAAGTTTGAACATGACCCACAGGTGTGCAGCCTCACCCAGCAGCCCCAGAGTCTAATCAGTCTGACTCAGGCCAGATGAGGCTGCTTAAACCAGCCACCAACCACACACACACACACACACACACATTAACACTCCTGCCCTGCGAATAACCAAGGCAAGGGCACTACATCTAGAGTTGGTTCCCAGGGACTATCCTATGTCAGCCCACCTCTCCAAGCTCCTAGCTAGGATAGGTTAAATGTAGAGGATGAATTCCCCATGGGGATTAATAAAGTATATCATATCTGTCTATCTATTTCAGCTCCAATGCGAAGTGCTTCATATTGTGAGGTGTCACTTCCTTGTGACGGCTCGGCGCTCTGTGACATCACTTGGACCTTCAAGCACAACCAAACCATCCTTACAAAACCAGCAGGAGGTAGACTGCAGGTGGATAAAGAGTGGGAGCCACGTGTAAAATAACTGTCAGAATCAGGTAGACTCCTGCTGTATTTGACCTCATCAGCCGAGAGTCAAGGGACGTACACGTGTACTCAAAGTTACTCAGAGGAAACAGACGTGACCACCATTGAACTGATACTGGAGGACCATAATGGAGGTAGGCTCTCTCTCTGAAAATACAGAAGCTAATTTGTGTCGTGCAAGGTCTATTAATGGCACCGTGATACAAACAAGGACCATTGGGCAAAGAGTCCACTCAAATATATGTATAATAATACATATATTATGTAAATAATATGTCTAAATATATGTATCAGTTGTTTGATAAAATATTACATTCAGTTTATATCACAATGTAATGTAAATCTCGTCACACACTTTGAAGTGACATTATATGTATATTTTTGTATATATTTCTAGTTCTATATTAGTTTTGATATTGATATTTTGTTATATTCCTTGTTAGGGGGCCTGAGACCCGAGACTTAAGCATTTCATTGCCAATGACGGCTTCCTGTAATTGTGCGTATGACAATAAAGAACTTATACACTTTGATGTATTCTCCACTTACTGCTAACATGTATCAACGTTCTCATTTCAGAGAGATCTCAAACACTGCTTTGGCTTCTTGTGTTGCCCGTCCTGGTTATCATATTCATAATAATTTACATTTGTACAAAAAGTAAGACTATTTTATTTACACATTTTGTTCACTGGGATTATGGTCTCGGGA
The DNA here is from genome assembly GCA_027704905.1 of Muraenolepis orangiensis. Classification (NCBI taxonomy): domain Eukaryota; kingdom Metazoa; phylum Chordata; class Actinopteri; order Gadiformes; family Muraenolepididae; genus Muraenolepis; species Muraenolepis orangiensis. Next base: position 17,035,917 of record CM051009.1, read on the forward strand.
AACCCTTGGTAACATCTCAACATATCTTTTCTCCGACAGAATACATGAAGCCAGGGTCAAAAGAGTTGAACCATGAGAACAACTCAGGGACTGGGTTCCCTCTCGTGAGTGCCCTCTAGTGTTGGTCTGGTGTCAGTTGTTGTGTTGATGTTTTCATTACTGATGGGACCGGGTAGTGTTGGAAATCAAATGTATCAACATCTCTATAATCACTTTTTTTGTTTAACTCGCAGACCCGTGTTGACGGAGCTCCTCAGGAAACAGAGGGAATGTTACAACCTGAGACGTCAAGGCAGGTTTATAGTGGACTTCAATGGGGAGCTTGGAGGAGGACGATCCTCCGTACTATTCATTTTAAATTAGCGGTAGGGGGCGCTGTTGGTATTTTGACACAGGGACATATCAAATAGTAATTTTATCAGTATTATAGCCTGACGACGCGCTGTCCCCGTCTGACGACGTCGCGCTGGACCTCTTTGTTTCCACCTGTTATGTTCCTTGTGTTTAAATAGGCGGCGTCTTCTTTTGTTCGGGGCCAGTTCATTATATACTGTTTCGTTGTTTGTTAGGCTCGTACTTGTTTGATGTGTATGAACAAGCGTCATGCTTCCACGTCATGCCACCATCAGGTTTTTGTAGTTAGGTCTTTTGCTTTTGAGGATTTTTGTATTACTGCATTTTTAAAGTAAAGACTCTTTATTTTGATACGTGTGTCATCGTGTCGTGCATTTGGTTTCACCGCCGAAGTCCCCGTTCCTCATTCCCCACGTCTACCGTGACAGAATGAACTGGCCTGAAATGAACCCAGCCGATACCACGTCACCACAGGGCCGTTTTTACTGGTTTGAGGAAACCCCAGCGCGGATCACCCAGGATGCCCGAAATAAGGCTAACTAACTTTTTCGGGTTTTTTTTACAGCGCGACGTCGCCAGACGGAGACAGCGTGACGTCGCCAGACGGGGACAGCGTGACGGGGACAGCGTGACGTCGCCAGACGGGGACAGCGTGACGTCGCCAGACGGGGACAGCGAGACGTCGCCAGACGGGGACAGCGTGACGTTGCCAGACGGGGACAGCGAGACGTCGCCAGACCGGGACAGCGTGACGTCGCCAGACGGGGACAGCGAGACGTCGCCAGACGGGGACAGCGAGACGTCGCCAGACGGGGGCAGCGCGACGTTGTCAGACGGGGACAGCGCGACGTCGTCAGACGGGGGCAGCACGACGTTGTCAGATGGGGGCAGCGCGACGTCGTCAGACGGGGGCAGCCCGACATTGTCAGGCGGGGACAGCGCGACGTCGTCAGACGGGGACAGCGCTCAGGGCTCTTCCTCGGAGGAGGGCGGGACTCTCCAAGAAGCGGCTTAGGAGATGGAAATTGTGAGGGGGACGTTTGTTTTTGTGGTTTTGGGGACGTCAGGAGACGTCCCTTGAGGGGGGGTACTGTCAGGATTGGCAGTTCTGCCTCCCCGCGTTCACAGCCCTCGTCCAGGTAGCCACGCCCCCTTATCACGTCCCGCATTCCTGTCACCGTTTCCCCGGCCCTCACCCGGATAGCCACGCCCCCTTTTCACGTTCCGCATTCCTGTCACCGTTTCCCCGGCCCTCACCCGGATAGCCAGGCCCCCTATCACGTCCCGCATTCATGTCTTAGTTTCTCCAGCCCTCGTCCTGATAGCCACGCCCCCTTATCACGTCCCGCATTCATGTCACAGTTTCTCCAGCCCTCGTCCTGATAGCCACGCCCCCTTGTTAGTTCTCCCCCGCAGCTGCAGCGCATCACCGTGATCTTCCCCTCATGTATTCCTGCCCTCTGATTGGCTGCCTGGGACCTCATTGTTGCCACCTGTTATGTTCCTTGTGTTTAAATAGGCGCCGTCTTCTTTTGTTCGGGGCCAGTTCATTATATACTGTTTCGTTGTTTGTTGTTGTTACATACATTCTTTGAGGTGTAACTCAAAGTGGGGGCTCACACTTTTGATACTGGTAAATGTAAGGGAGGTAGATTATATAGCGTTTAATAATAGCCATTTCCATAGGCTATCCCAGGCCTCTTGGACACCGTGTGCTAAACAGCCACCCTAGACATATATCCTGCCTGGTAACTCCCATTTAAGGTCCTCCCTTGTTGTGCATCATTCAGGTGTTCATGGTAATAGACTATAGTGATACACCTGTTTACATTTCAGTTTAGTGGGGTAGGTTACACTCGTGAGTCATTTACTTTTCATTCATTTTAGATTGAAACCTGAGTTCCTCCTCAAAGCGTTCAGGTGCATGAGGCCAAACGTCAACAGAAAGCATGGCTGACCGTGACAAGGTGCTGTTTCTTTGGGTCGCCATTAGACAATTGACGTGATTAACGTGCATTACTTTTTTTCCGTTATGATAGTATGTCTTATTTTAATTAAATACAGATTAACATACTTTACACAAAATACGATTCTCCCTCAAAGCTCACTCAATTTAAATTCTGTTAGATTTGTTCGATAGCACAAGCCACTGTGCATGACACTTCTATTTTCATCATAAATGGATTAATCGCTAACTATGTATTTTTCATCAAAACAATGCTTCTTCCTCCTCAGATCACAATCGGATTCCATTCTCTTTAGCTTATCTGCTAAAATGACCCACTAATACACTGTCAACATTTATAGTAAGGCACCTTTCTTCCTCCCCTACTCTCACAACCACCAGCTGCCACTGATATATATCTATATAGATATAGATATATATCTATATCTATATCTATAGCCCCCCCATTCCCTCCAGCAGAATGAATTCCCTACAATTCAAGTGGATTGGCTGCCCATGTGGCTCTGAAGTCCACAATGAGCTCCTATTGCACAACCCAGAATAGCTGAACACACCCAGAACACACACACACACACACACACACACACACACACACACACACACACACACACACACACACGATAAACAAACACACACTCCCTTGTGTTTCAGGATATGTCGGAGGATTAACCTACTGTAGTAAAACATATCGCACAGTGAACTCTTGGTGCCTCAATGTGTGTCCCATTTAAGCCCTGACACATCTTGAGACGTTAAACCTTTTCTTATCAAGCTGAACTGAATTAAACCACCGGACCTCCTTGTGTACATTTTAAGTCCTGTTTTCCTAAATAGGCCTTACGTATTTAATTAAAACTATAAATCACTTTGTACATTAGTTTATTGCTACTGATGACACAAGAATGAGAGAGGTATAGGACTTAGCTAAAACTACAAAAATATCTAGTCATCACTTAGTTGTATGTTGATGGAATTCCTTAGTGTTTAATATAGTTCAACAGCTTCCAGATGGCTTTAACTGGGGAACTCTAAGCCCAGTTCATGCAGAGATCAACTATATCTTCATCGCAAAGGAACACAACTGTGAAACACACATTGTCCTTTGGACACATATCCAGCTCCTCTTGATCAAGTGGCATGGCACAGTCCTCAGTGTTCCATAACTCGGAGGTGGAGTACATCACATTTAGGATTCTGCTTGGTACAAGATAATAACTTCTGTGCACAAGTTATCTTGTGTTAAGGGCCCGAGGTCTGGGCGCCCCCATCTGTAACTGGATTATGGATTTATTGACGGGCAGACCTCAAGTGGTGAAGATTGGGAACAACATCTAATCCACTCTGGTCCTCAACACCGGAGCCCCCCAAGGCCTCGGTCCCCGGCGGTATTCGCTGTACACACATGACTTGACCAGATGTCGGAAGAAGGCCATCTTCATTACAAAGGACTGCAACCACCCTGGGCACCATCTCTTCTCCCCCTTATGGTCCTGTTGCATATGGAAAATAAAAACATCTTGAATCTGGATCATTATAATCAAGAGTAACAAAAATTGTATTCACAGGTGAGTACAGTTTTTCATCAATGTAGGAGTCATTCCACCAGGTTTTGCTCCCTTAATACCTGCCACCCAGGAGAGGTGTGGCACCATTGCACTTTAAACCCCCTGTTTTATGACGATCTCTAACGCACCTGAATGTGATATATGCCAGTTACCTTATTAACCTTTGAGCCAGTGCCATCTACTTTCATTTAGAAAGAATGATCCGCACGGCAGGCTACAACTGAGAGAGTGCAGAACATGACAGGAATGGACTGTCTGATTGTGTTTCTTATGGCGATGGTCCTCGTTCCTGGAGGTAAGCTTAACTAAATATAAACCGTGTTTCTGGACCTCAGACCTAATAGACCTACCAGTAATGATTATTCTGTTTGTTTTTAATGCAGGACACTTAAACTAGCAGCGAAACACACACTAAGACTTAGAAAATAATACAATGAAATCCAACATTAAAACCTTGAGCGATCATTCATTCAAATAAAAACTCAGTTCTGCATATATTTACTCAACGCTTTAATGGATTTGCTGTTGCTGCACCAATGAACCACCAGACCCACCTAGAACCTGTTGTTGAGCAGGACAGAAGGTTTCTGCTCTGGTTAGGAGTTCCTCAGTAAACACATTAGCACTATCTCCATGGAAACAAGCCACAGAGTAACGTTAGCGTTAAAACCTTGTCCATCATTGTTGTTCATTCAGGTGGGTTAAACTCAATTGATAAACGCCATTATACTATTGGTTTAAATTTAACAAATTAATGAACAAGTACATGTCGTGTTGTGTCACAACAAACATGTTCTTATATGTTATTTAGTGAAAAACCCGACCTAACGGTTAACCCCCCCCCCCCCAACCCTAACCCCCAAACATACGGTACGGTACTTTGGCTTTTGCTGAAATGAACGTCACGTTAGCGTGGTGGGAAAGATAAAGGCAGTATATTGTAAAATGTGTTTCTAAACAAAAAATAAATTGAAAAAGGCAGCAGATAACAAGTCAAGTAAAGTTTATTATCACTTCACAGTGGTGTGAACATCTTATGTGCAATACCCGACGACAGACAGCAGTTATAAAATAAGATAAAAATAGATAAAAATAATAAAAAAATAAAAATGCAATTTATAAAATGCAATATATCGGCACAGAAAAGAGCAATATGTATATATAAATCAATGTAATAAAATATACATTGTTATATGCTATACGCCCTTGTTCAGCAGCCTGATGGCCTGACTGTGGAAGCTATCTCTAAGCCTATTTGTACGGCACTTGATACTGCGGTATCGCCTGCCTGACGGTAAAAGTGAGTACAGTTTGTGGCTGGGGTGGGCAATGTCTTTATGATTTGTTTGGCCTTGGCCACGCACCGCTGGTTGTATATATCCAGGAGGGAGGGGAGCTCACCCCCAACGATATACTGGGCCGTCCGCACCACCCTTTGAAGCGCTCTGCGCTCACGTGCGGTGCAGTTCCCGTATAAGGCGGTGATACACCCAGTAAGAACACTCTCCATGGTGCCGTTATGTTCTCAGGATGTGGGGGCCCATGCTGAATTTCCTCAGACGCCTGAGGAAATAGCGTTGTTGGGCCCTTTTCACCACGTGTGTGGTGTGCGTGGACCATGTGAGGTCCTCGGAGATGTGCACGCCGAGGAACTTGAAGCTGCTGACCCTCTCTACTGCAACACCGTCGATGGAGATAGGGTTGTGCTCTCCCCTCTGCTTCCTGAAGTCCACGATCAGCTCCTTGGTCTTCTTGACGTTGAGGTCGAGGCTGTTCTCCTGGCACCACTGCTCCAGCGATCCGACCTCCTCCATGTAAGCTGTCTTGTCGTCGCCGGCGATCAGTTCCATCACTGTCGTGTCGTCAGCAAACTTGATGATGACGTTGGAGCTGTGCATAGCCATGCAGTCGTGGGTGTAGAGGGAGTAGAGGAGAGGGCTCAGCACGCATCCCTGGGGGGCTCCCGTGTTGAGGATCAGTGGCTCTGAGGTGGTGCTGCCCATCCTCACAACCTGGCGGCGGTCCGACAGGAGGTCCAGTATCCAGCTGCACGTGGATGGGGGCACGCCTAGACCTCTAAGCTTGGTGTCGAGCTTGGCAGGAACTATCGTGTTGAACGCTGAGCTATAGTCCACAAACAGCATTCGCACATAACAGTTCTTTCCCTCCAGGTGGGAAAGGGCAGTGTGGAGGGCCATGGCAATTGCGTCGTCCGTGGATCTGTTTTGATGATATGCAAATTGCCATGGGTCCAGCATGGCAGGTAACACGGAGCAAATAAAGTCCTTGACCAACCTCTCGAAGCATTTGCTGACAATCGAGGTGAGGGCTACAGTTCTATAGTCATTCAGGCATGTTACCTTGGGTTGTTTAGGGACAGGCACGATGGTGGACATCTTGAAGACCGCGGGGACAACAGCCTGGGACAGGGAGAGGTTGAAGATGTCTGCAAAGACTCCTACCACTGCCGCCTTACGGATGTTCAGCCGCTTGAAGGTGCGGCGTACATCCGCCTCCGAGATGTTCAGCAGGCTGGTCTCCTTAGGCGGCGCTGGCTTCGGCGGGCTGCCGTTCACGTCGAACCGAGCAAAAAAAGTATTTTGCTCTCCTGGGAGGGAGGTAGAGGAGTTCTCTACACAACTGGTTCTCCCTCTCAAGTTCGTTATCGTCTGCAGCCCCTACCAAATACCCCTTGCGTCGTGGCTCTTGAATTTATCTTCCACTCTGTCCTTACACTCCCGCTTGGCAGTGACGATGGTCTTGCGGAGGTCGTAACGGGCTCTCGTATATTCCTCCGTATTCCCGGAGCCAAAGGCAAAGCGTGTGGGGGTTACGTGTGTAGGTTAAGCGTGTGTAGGGCAGCGCGAACATCGCCGTTAATCCACGGTTTCTGCTTGGGATATACCCAACCAGAAACCATGGATTAACGGCTATAGTCTGGATATAGTCTCTTAGATGCTAGTCTGCATGTCTTTAGTTCATATTTTATGAGCATATTTTATGAACATTCCATTTTAAATACCAAAACTGTTCTCTGATCCTCAGCACCCCAGCTGGTCTGTGTGTTTGGGGGGAGCTGTGTGCTGCCTTGCCGCTTCCAGCCAGATATTGCGGTCATCCACTGTGTCAAGAAGAATGGCGCGAATGTTCAGGTCCACTCCTTCTACAGCAATGAGAGCAAACTGAATTACCAGAGCTCTCTGTATCAGGGAAGGACGTCTCTGTTCCTTAATCAGATCTCTGGGGGCAACGCATCCCTTCGACTGTCCAAGGTGAACCTCCAGGACCAGGGCAGGTACGTGTGTTACACCAGCACTTCAACCGACTACAAGAAGACCTTCGTCACCCTGACAGTGAGAGGTGAGCTGAACTGCTGATGTCATATCCTATTTCCAAAAAACATTGTCATAATGCAACTAGCCGGTAGATCCAGCCAATCAATGTATCATGTTCATGTTTTTGCAACGGAAAGCGTGATCACCACAGATGTTTTAACCAATGGCAAATCGACTGTAGGTTTATGCAGATATCTCGTAGTCGTTGTTATGTACTTTCACAAGGCATCTCAAGCAGTTGTGTATTTGGTATTTGGTATTGTGTATATGTTTCATAAATCACACAATTACAAAGATCAGTAACTCAGGTCAGGGTCCACTGGCATCTCTTTACAGACTGAAATATTACCCTTGAAGCTGAGACCTGAGTTTGGTTCTTCAACAAAGTATACAATTTGCAATGTTCCCATGGCAGTGGTGTGTGTATTTTGATATATTTTCTTAGGTATCGTTCATGGTTTTGTTAGTATTAGTAAGTAACTAACATCAATGCAGCGAACTAAGTTAACTATGAGTTTATTGTTTTAATGTTGTTGCAGCTCCTGTTGCTAGAGTGGACATTATGCTACTAAAGCACACTGTCACCTGTAAGTCTGGAGGAATCTACCCAAGACCAGAGCTCACCTAGTCCGTCAGCCCTCGACCGGCCACTACCCTCCAGAACACAACCGAGGTCCATGAAGACGACCGGGGACTTTTTGACATCAGTGGCTCATTAAGGACCGTTTCCAATGACACAGAATGGGTCTACAGCTGTTCAGTCCAAAGTGAACGCAGTGCAAGGAAAGCCACGATGAGGCAAAACCGTAAGTCTTTTAATATCAACAAGTCAAGTGTAAAGTGTCTGGTGCGATCCAATTTGCAGTGGCTTTAACTTAATGGAACTGTCACGCTCCCTACTTTCGTAGTTTTTCTTCATATGTGTGTCGTGAAAAATGTGCAGTCTGTTACATCTACTCTGTTTCCGCTAAAAATGTGTCATCTGTCTGGGATTTGCATTATCCATTGTCCCAATTTAGAAAAATGTTGTCACTGGTCCAATTTCTGAGCTAATTTCACGACAATATCTTGTGTATGTCTGTCCATCCACTCGTCTGTCTGTCTGTCCATCCACTCGTCTGTCTGTCTGTCCATCCACTCATCTTTCTGTGTGGACTTTGAATGCTCTCCCCATGTTGACGTGGGTTTCCTCCGGGTTCAAGTTGTAGCAGATGGCGCTGCTACCTGCCACTACAGTGGCGTCCTTGGACTCCCGATAACAAAGACAGGATGATGAGAAATCAGTTTATTGCTGAGTTTAGAAAGTTTGAACAAGACCCACAGGTCTGCAGCCTCACCCGGCAGCCCCAGAGTCTAATCAGTCTGACTCAGGCCAGATGAGGCTGCTTAAACCAGCCACCAACCACACACACACACACACACACACACACACACACACACACACACACACACACACACACACACACACACACACACACACACACACACACACACACACACACACACACACACACACACACACACATTAACACTCCTGCCCTGCGAATAACCAAGGCAAGGGCACTACATCTAGAGTTGGTTCCCAGGGACTATCCTATGGCAGCCCACCTCTCCAAGCTTCCAGCTAGGATAGGTTAAATGTAGAGGATGAATTCCCCATGGGGGATTAATAAAGTATATCATATCTGTCTGTCTATCTATTTCAGCTCCAATGCAAAGTGCTTCATATCGTGAGGTGTCACTTCCTTGTAACGGCTCGGCGCTCTGTGACATCACTTGGACCTTCAAGCACAACCAGACCATCCTTACAAAACCAGCAGGAGGTAGACTGCAGGTGGAAAAAGAGTGGGAGCCACGTGTAAAAGAACTGTCAGAATCAGGTACACTCCTGCTGTATGTGAACTCATCAGCCGAGAGTCAAGGGACGTACACGTGTACTCTCAGTTACCCAGAGGAAACAGACGTGACCACCATTGAACTGATACTGGAGGACCATGATGGAGGTAGGCTCTCTCTCTGAAAATACAAAAGCAAATTTCTGCAGTGCAAGGTCTATTTATGGCACCGTGGTACAAACAAGGACCATTGGGCAAAGAGTCCACTAAAATATATGTATAATAATACATATATTATGTAAATAATATGTCTAAATATATGTATCAGTTGCTTGATAAAATATTACATTCACGTTAAATGTAATGTAAATCTCGTCACACACTTTGAAGTGACACATATGTATATTTTTGTATATATTTCTACTTCTATTGTAGTTTAGATTTTGATATTGATATTTTATTATATTCATTGTTGGGTGGCCTGAGACCCGAGACTTAAGGATTTAATTGCCGACGACGGCGTCCTGTAATTGTGCGTATGACAATAAAGAACGTGAACACTTAGATGTATTCTCCACTTACTGCTAACATGTTTCAACATTCTCATTTCAGAGAGATATCAAACACTGCTTTGGCTTCTTGTGTTGCTCGTCCTGGTTATCATATTCATCATTTACAAATGTTCAAAAAGTAAGACTACTTTATTTACACATTTTGTTCACTGGGATTATGGTCTCGGGAAACCCTTGGTAAAATCTTAACATATCTTTTCTCCGACAGAAAACATGAAACCCGGGTCAAAAGATTTGAACCATAAGAACTCAGGGACTTCCCTCTCGTGAGTGCCCTCTAAGTGTTGGTCTGGTGTCAGTTGTTGTGTTGATATTTTCAATAGTGATGGGACCGGGTAGTGTTGGACAATCAAATGTATCAACATCTCTATAATCACTTTTTTGTTTTACTCTCAGACCCGTGTTGAAGAAGCTCCTTGAGGAAACAAAGGGGATGTTACAATCTAAGACATCAATCGTCTGAGGACAATCAGAGACGGTCCGGCCAGAGCTCCCACCTCAGCTGTTGAGTAGGGAGAACAGACCCACCACCAACTCTTCTAAGTTTGTATTCACATCCGACACGACCCTGGTGTCCTACGTGCCAAAGAAAGGCAAATATGTGGTTCTCGTGAGTTTGTTGTGAGTGCAGGGAGCTCTGCTGATTGGCTCAGAGCCTCTGGCTAGACCCGCCCTCAGGGAGGATGGTCCTCCCTTAGCGCCATACACACTCATGTTAAACCGGCCGCTTGGGTTTTTATATTGGACTTCAATGGGGAGCTTGGAGGAGGACCATCCTCCGTACTTTTAATTGTAATTAGCGGTAGGGGGCGCTTTTGGTATTTTGACACGGGGACATGATTGTTGTGCTTTCGAAGTTTTCAAATAGTAATTTTATCAGTATTTTCACAGATTAAGAGGATGGTCCTCTCTTTCCTCAATGGACGAGCCTCCACTGATATATATATATATATGTGTGTGCGTTTCAGAAAAAAACCCTGTTAAATACACAGAAATTGACACTTCAAAGTCACACAAATGTGTGTCAAAATAGCACCAACAGCGCCCCCTAATTTTTTAATCCCTGTACGGAGGAACGGAGGAAAACGTCCTCCGTAAGCTCACATTTGAAATCCATTATAAACTCCCGAAACATGGTGGCCGGCGAGTCCTGGTTTAACATGAGTGTGTACGGCGCTAAGGGGAACCAATCAGCAGAGCTCATTGCGCTGGTGATTACCCAATCAGAGTTTTGGGGGGCGGGTCATCATCATGCCATGATTCTTTTGTGTCATTCATTAATTCCGCTTTCCAGAAAACTTGTGTAGCACCCCTGAGAAGTGCATTGATTTGATTTAGTTTTTATACAATGGTATACCGGTGTGTTTTTTAATGTTTCATTTGTAATGTATTCCAGTGGTTTATTTTCATGTTCTTGTGCTTATTATCTGTTTGTAATGAGTTTGATACTGAGGGGGCTTTTATTTTGAAGAGGTGTCGGACGGATGAGGAAGGGAAGCTGGCGTGAGGGGAGAGAAGGAGGAGATGAGAAGTGTGCGGAGAAAAGGAAAAGAGTTTGACTAGTTCAAAAGTTAGGAATATTTACAGTGAAGAACCAAATACGAGTTGTGTGTACTCATTTGAGTTTAAGTGAATTAAAGTTTAGTGTTACATTTCAGAAAATAAATGATCGCTATTTTTGAGGATCATCAGCTGGCTAAGTCGGACATTTAAGTTGGCAGGTGCTAGGCTATACCGGCCGTTTTTCCTGAGACCATCGCATGTGAGTCAACGACGAGGGATACCTTTTCCACACCTGAGAGAAGGTGGACGGTCTTGGTATGAGGAGCGCGCGGTGGAGGCAGTTAGTTGGCTTCCCGCTCCAGACCCTGGATGAGCTGCGGTAGAGGGAACGGGCCTTAGTCCATCCACATGGCCAACTAAAGGGTACCCACGCTGGGGTTTAAAACCCCGGGTCTTTTTGGTTTGGTTTATTGGCCACAGTGTTTTATTATGCAATGGATTGTGTGTATTTTCTATGCTGATGCAATTCTATTTTTTTAATTCTATTTTCTATTTTCTATTTCTATTTTTATCTTATTTTTATAACTGCTGTCTGTCGTCGGGTTTTGCACATAAGATTTTCACCCACCGCTTTATACTTGTGTAAACTGAAGTGACAATAAACTTGACTTGACTTGACTATAGCCCTGTTTGGCTAAATAAATGTAAACTTTTACATGAAGTATTTGTGTTGAATATGGGTTTAGATTAAATTGAGCCTAGGTTGATGAGTAAACTAGTTGGTGGTGATACAATCAAATGAGTTGACATTTGAGGGATACAGTATTTATCAAGCAGTATTTTACATACATTCTTTGAGGTGTCACTCAAAGTGGGGGCTCACACTTTTGATACTGGTAAATGTAAGGGAGGTAGATTATATAGCGTTTAATAATAGCCATTTCCATAGGCTATCCCAGGCCTCTTGGACACCCTGTGTGAAACAGCCACCCTAGACATATATCCTGCCTGGTAACTCCCATTTAAGGTCCTCCCTTGTTGTGCATCATTCAGGTGTTCATGGTAATAGACTATAGTGATACACCTGTTTACATTTCAGTTTAGTGGGGTAGGTTACACTCGTGAGTCATTTACTTTGAATTTATTGTAGATTGAAACCTCAAAGCGTTCAGGTGCATGAGGCCAAACGTCAACAGAAAGCATGGCTGACCGTGACAAGGTGCTGTTTCTTTGTGTCGCCATTAGACAATTGACGTGATTTACGTGCGTTACTGGTTTTACGTTATGATAGTATGTCTTATTTTAATTAAATACAGATTAACATACTTTACACAAAATACGATTCTCCCTCAAAGCTCACTCAATTTCAATTCTATTAGATGTTCATCAAAACAATGCTTCTTCCTCCTCAGATCACAATGGGATTCCATTCTCTTTAGCTTATCTGCTAAAATGACCCACTAATACACTGTCAACATTTATAGTAAGGCACCTTTCTTCCTCCCCTACTCTCACAACCACCAGCCGCCACTGATATATATCTACTGTATATAGATATAGATGTATATCTATATATATATATAGCCCCCCCATTCCCTCCAGCAGAATGAATTCCCTACAATTCAAGTGGATTGGCTGCCCATGTGGCTCTGAAGTCCACGATGAGCTCCTATTGCACAACCCAGAATAGCTGAACACACCCAGAACAGAACACACACACACACACACACACACACACACACACACACACACACACACACACACACATATGATAAACAAACACACACTCCCTTGTGTTTCAGGATATGTCGGAGGATTAACCTACTGTACTAAAACATATCGCACAGTGAACTCTTGGTGCCTCAATATGTGTCCCATTTAAGCCCTGACACATCTTGAGACGTTAAACCTTTACTTTTCAAGCTTAACTAAATTAAACCACCGGACCTCCTTGTGTACATTTTAAGTCCTGTTTTTCTAAATAGGCCTAATGTATTTAATACTATTTCTATTAAAACTAGAAATCACTTAGTTTATTGCTACTGATGACACAAGAATGAGTGAGGTATAGGAAAACTACAAAAATATCTAGTCATCACTTCGTTGTATGTTGATGGAATTCCTTAGTGTTTAATACAGTTCAACAGCTTCCAGATGGCTTTAACTGGGGAACTCTAAGCCCAGTTCATGCAGAGATCAACTATATCTTCATCACAAAGGAACACAACTGTGAAACACACATTGTCCTTTGGACACATATCCAGTTCCTCTTGATCAAGTGGCATGGCACAGTCCTCAGTGTGTTCCATAACTCAGAGGTGGAGTACATCACATTTAGGATTCTGCTTGGTACAAGATAATAACTTCTGTGCACAAGTTATCTTGTGTTAAGGGCCCGAGGTCTGGGCGCCCCCATCTGTAACTGGATTATGGACTTCCTGACGGGCAGACCTCAAGTGGTGAAGATTGGGAGCAACATCTAATCCACTCTGGTCCTCAACACCGGAGCCCCCCAAGGCCTCAGTCCCCGGCGGTACTCGCTGTACACACACGACTGTTCTGCCACAAACAGCAACAATTTGATTATTAGGTTTGCTGACGACACGTCATCGGACTGATAAGGGAGGACGACAAAACAGAGTAGAGAGATGAGGTCGTCTAGCTGATCTAGCAATAGTGCAAGGACAACAGCCTTTCACTGAATGTCAGCAAGACTTAGGAAACTACATATCCTGGAACTACAGATCTCAGATGACCTTGCGTGGACCGCACCACGGAGGTCATGCACACCAGTTCCTCTGTGCCCTGTAGTGCCTCAGGAGAAGCGCCATAGACAAACGGTGGCTGGTGAGCGTCTCCCGTGGCACCGTAGAGAGCGTCCTGATGAGTGAACCACTGTGTGGTACAGAAACACCACTGCACAGGACAAAGAACCCATCCAGTTGTGAGGGCGGCGGAAAAGATCATCGGGTGTGCAGTTCCATGCATTGAGAAGATCTTTAGGACCAGATGTCGGAAGAAGGCCATCTCCATTACAAAGGACTGCAACCATCCTGGGCACCATCTCTTCTCCCCCCTATGGTCCTGTTGCATATGGAAAATATTGTATTCACAGGTGAGTGCAGTTTTTCATCAATGGAGGCATTCCACCAGGTTTTGCTCCCTTAAAACCTGCCGCCCAGGAGAGGTGCGGCACCTTTGCACTTTAAACCCCCTGTTTTATGACGATAGGTGCGATATGACTCTATCGCACCTGAATGTGAGATATGCTAATTACCTGTTAGTGACTTTTGAGCGCGTGCCATCTACAAACATTGGGAAAGAATTATCTGCACGGCAGCCTACAAATGAGAGAGTGCAGAACAGGACAGGAATGGACATTTGTCTGATTTTGTTGCTTATGGCGATGGTCCTCGTTCCTGGAGGTAAGCTTAACTAAATATAAACCGTGTTTTTGGACCTCAGACCTAATAGACCTACCAATAATGATTATTTTGTTTGTTTGTAATGCAGGACACTTGAACTAGCAGAGAAACACACACTAAGACTTAGAAAATAATACAATAAAATTGAACATTAAAACCTTGAGCGATCATTAATTAAAATAAAAACTCAGTTCTGCATATATTTACTCAACGCTTTAATGGCTTTGCTGTTGCTGCACCAACAAACTACCACACCCACCTAGAACCTGTTGTTGAGCAGGACAGAAGGTTTCTGCTCTGGTTTGGAGTTCATCGGTAAACACATTAGCACTATCTCCATGGAAACAAGCCACAGAGTAACGTTAGCGTTAAAACCTTGTCCATCATTGTTGTTCATTCAGGTGGGTTAAACTCACTTGATAAACGCCATTATACTATTGGTTAAAATGTAACAAACTAATGAACAAGTACATGTCGTGTTGTGTCACAACAAACATGTTCTTATATGTTATTTAGTGAAAAACCAGACCTAACGGTTACATTAACCCCCTCCCCCCTAACCCTAACCCCCCCTCCCTAACCCTAACCCCCACGCAGTGCGGTACTTTGGCTTTTGCTGAAATGAACGTCATGTCAGCGCCATTAAAGATTAACATGTGACGTCAGAATGTGAGAGAGAACGAAATAAAAAAGCAGAGTGGTAAAGATAAAGGCAGTATATTGTAAAATGTGTTACTAAACAAAAAATAAATTGAAAAAGGCAGCAGATAACACGTCTATAGTCTGGATATAGTCTCTCAGATGCTAGTCTGGTGCAGTTTCTAGAAGTCCTTCTCTGTCACACATAGCTAGATGAATACAGATTACAGATTCATGTCTTATTAATATTACATATTTTATGAGCCCTTAAAAGAAAAACATTACATTTTAAATACCAAAACTGTTCTCTGATCCTCAGCACCCCAGCTGGTCTGTGTGTTTGGGGGGAGCTGTGTGCTGCCTTGTCACTTCCAGCCAGGCATTGCTGTCCTCCACTGGGTCAAGAAGAATGGCGTGTATGTTCCAGTCCACTCCTTCTACAGAAATGAGACCCAACTGAATGACCAGAGCTCTCTGTACCAGGGAAGGACGTCTCTGTTCCTTAATCAGATCTCTGGGGGCAACGCATCCCTTCGACTGTCCAAGGTGAACCTCCAGGACCAGGGCAGGTACATGTGTTACACCAGCACTTCAACCAACCGCAAGGAGACCATCGTCACCCTGACAGTGAGAGGTGAGCTGAACTGCTGATGTCATATCCTATTTTAAAAAAACATTGTCATAATGCAACTGGCCGGTAGGTCCAGCCCATCAATGTATCATGTTCATGTTTTTTCAACGGAAAGCGTGATCACCACAGATGTTTTAACCAATGGTCAAATCGACTGTAAGTTGATGCAGATATCTCGTAGTCGTTGTTATGTACTTTCACTAGGCATCTCAAGCAGTTGTGTATTTGGTATATGTTTCATAAAGCACACAATTACAAGATCAGTAACTCAGGTAAGGGTCCACTGGCATCTCTTTACAGACTGAAATATTACCCTTGAAGCTGAGACCTGAGTTTGGTTCTATAACAAAGTATACAATTTGCAATGTTCCCATGGCAGTGGTGTGTGTATTTTGGTATATTTTCTTAGGTATCGTTCATGGTTTTGTTAGTATTAGTAAGTAACTAACATCAATGCAGCAAACCAAATGAACCAAGTTAACTATGAGTTTATTGTTTTAATGTTGTTGCAGCTCCTGTTGCTAGAGTGGACATTATGCTACTAAAGCACACTGTCACCTGTAAGTCTGGAGGAATCTACCCAAGACCAGAGCTCACCTGGTCCGTCAGCCCTCGACTGGCCACTACCCTCCAGAACACAACCGAGGTCCATGAAGACGACCAGGGACTCTTTGACATCAGTGGCTCATTAAGGACCATTTCCAATGACACAGAATGGGCCTACAGCTGCTCAGTCCACAGTGAACGCAGTGCAAGGAAAGCCACGATGAGGCAAAACCGTAAGTCTTTTAATATCAAAATGACAACAAGTCAAGTGTAAAGTGTCTGGTGCGATCCAATTTGCAGTGGCTTTAACTTAATAAGAACTGTCACGCTCCCTACTTTCTAACATATAGTTTTTCTTCATATGTGTGTCATGAAAAAATTGTCTGTAACAACAATTGTTGTCACTTGTCCAATTTCTGAGCTAATTTCACAACAATATCTTCTGTATGTCTGTCCATCCACTCATCTTTCTGTGTGGACTTTGAATGATCTCCCCATGTTGACGTGGGTTTCCTCCGGGTGCAAGTTGTAGCAGGTGGCGCTGCTACCTGCCACTAAAGTGGCGTCCTTGGACTCCCGATAACAAAGACAGGATGATGAGAAATCTGTTTATTGCTGAGTTTACAAAGTTTGAACAAGACCCACAGGTGTGCAGCCTCACCCGGCAGCCCCAGAGTCTAATCAGTCTGACTCAGGCCAGATGAGGCTGCTTTAACTAGCACCAACCACACACATCTACAGTTGTTTCCCAGGGACTATCCTATGGCAGCCCACCTCTCCAAGCTCCTAGCTAGGATAGGTTAAATGCAGAGGATGAATTCCCCATGGGGGATTAATAAAGTATATCATATCTGTCTGTCTATCTATTTCAGCTCCAATGCAAAGTGCTTCATATCGTGAGGTGTCACTTCCTTGTAACGGCTCGGCGCTCTGTGACATCACTTGGACCTTCAAGCACAACCAAACCATCCTCACAAAACCAGGAGGAGGTAGACTGCAGGTGGAAAAAGAGTGGGAGCCACGTGTAACAGAACTGTCAGAATCAGGTAGACTCCTGCTGTATGTGACCTCATCAGCCGAGAGTCAAGGGACGTACACGTGTACTCTCAGTTACCCAGAGGAAACAGACGTGACCACCATTGAACTGATACTGGAGGACCATGATGGAGGTAGGCTCTCTCTCTGAAAATACAGAAGCTAATTTGTGTAGTGCAAGGTCTATTTATGGCACTGTGGTACAAACAAGGACCATTGGGCAAAGCGTCCACTAAAATATATGTATAATAATACATATATTATGTAAATAATATGTCTAAATATATGTATCAGTTGCTTGATAAAATATTACATTCACGTTATATCACAATGTAATGTAAATCTAGTCACACACTTTGAAGTGACACATTATATGTATATTTTTGTATATATTTATATTTATATTGTAGTTTAGATTTTGATATTGTTATTTTATTATATTCATTGTTGGGCGGCCTGAGACACAAGATTTTTTGCCGACGACGGCTTCCTGTAACTGTGCGTATGACAATAAAGAACTTGAACACTTAGATGTATTCTCCACTTACTGCTAACATGTATCAACATTCTCATTTCAGAGAGATCTCGGCTTCTTCCTGTGTTGCTCATCCCCCTGGTTATCATATTCATAATTATTGTGTTTGTATGTACAAAAAGTAAGACAATCTTATTTACACATTTTTTTCACTGGGATTATGGTCTCGGGAAACCCTTGAAACCTCGGGAAAACATGAAACCCCGTGAGAACAACTCAGGGACTTCCCTCTCGTGAGTATCCTCTAGTGTTGGTCTGGTGTCAGTTGTTGTGTTGATGTTTTCAATACTGATGGGACCGGGTAGTGTTGGAAATCAAATGTATCAACATCTCTATAATCCCTTTTTTGTTTTACTCTCAGACCCCTGTTGACGGAGCTCCTCAGGAAACAGAGGTAATGTTACAACCTGAGACGTCAATCGTCTGAGGACAATCAGAGACGGTACGGCCAGAGCTCCCATCTCAGCTGTTGAGTAGGGAGAACAGACCCACCACCAACTCTTCTAAGTTTGTATTCACATCAGACACGTCCCTGGTGTCCTACGTGCTAAAGAAAGGCAAATATGTGGTTCTCGTGAGATTGTTGTGAGTACAGGGAGCTCTGCTGATGGCTCAGAGCCTCTGGCTAGACCCGCCCTCAGGGAGGGTGGTCCTCCCTTAGCGCCATACACACTCATGTTAAACCAGGACTTACCGGCCGCTTGGGTCCGGCAGGTTTATAGTGGACTTCAAGGTGGAGCTTGGAGGACGATCCTCCGTACTTCTAATTGTAAATTAGCAGTAGGTGGCGCTGTTGGTATTTTGACACAAGGACATGATTGTTGTGCTTTCGAATTTTTCAAATAGTAATTTTATCAGTATTATAGCCTGATGACGTCGCGCTGCCCCCGCCGGACGACGTGCTGTCTCCGGCTGACAACATCGCACTGGAACTCATTTTTTTCCACCTGTTATGTTCCTTGTGTTTAAATAGGCTGTCCCCGTCGGACGACGTCACATTGCCCCCGTCGGACGACGTCACGCTGCCCCCACCTTACGACGTCGCACTGCCCCCGCCTGACGACGTCACGCTGCCCCCGCCTGACGACGTCGCGCTGCCCCCACCTGACGACGTCGCACTGCCCCCGTCGGACGACGTTGCGCTGCCCCCGCCAGACGGCATCGCGCTGCCCCCGTCGGACCGCGACGCGCTGCCCCCGCCTGACGACGTCGCGCTGCCCCCACCAGACGACGTCGCGCTGCCCCTGCCAGATAACATCGCGCTGCCCCCGCCAGACGGCATCGCACTGCCCCCGTCGGACCGCGACGCGCTGCCCCCGTCGGACCGCGTCACGCTGTCCCCGGGTGACATTGCGCTGCCCCCGCCTGACGACGTCGCGCTACTCCCATCTGACGTCGTCGCTCTGCCCCCGTCTGACGACGTCGCACTACCCCCGTCTGACGACGTCGCACTTGACCTCATTGTTTCCACCTGTTATGTTCATTGTGTTTAAATAGGCTGTCCCTATCTGATGGCGTCGCGCTGCCCCCGTCGGACCGCGTTGCGCTGTCCCCGTGTGACATTGCGCTGCCCCCGCCTGACGACGTTGCACTACTCCCATCTGACGTCGTCGCTCTGCCCCCGTCTGACGACGTCGCACTGGACCTCATTGTTTCCACCTGTTATGTTCATTGTGTTTAAATAGGCTGTCCCTGTCTGACGACGTCGCGCTGTACCCGTCTGACGACGTCGCGCTGTCCCCGTCTGACGACGTCGCGCTGTCCCCGTCGGACGACGTCGTGCTGTCCCCGCCGGACGACGTCGCGCTGCCCATTTTTTCTGAGACCATCGCATGTGAGTCAGCGACGAGGGATACCTTTTCCACACCGTTTCCTGAGAGAAGACGGCAAGGAAAAAGGACTGCGAGAGTTAGCAGCGTCGACGATCTTTGTATAAGGACAACGCGGTGGAGGCAGTTTTTGTTGCATGCTTCACTCTCCAGACCCTGGATGAGCTGCGGTAGAGGGAACGGGCCTTTGTCCATCCACATGGCCAACTAAAGGGTACCCACGCTGGGGTTTAAAACCCCGGGTCTTTTTGGTTTGGTTTTATTGGCCACAGTGTTTGTGCAATTGATTGTGTGTATTTTCTATGCTAATGCAATTCGATTTCTTTTTTCGATTTTCGATTTAGATTTTTTTGCGATATTCTATTTTTATCTATTTTGATCTTATTTTTATAACTGCTGTCTGTCGTCGGGTTTTGCACATAAGATTTTCACCCACTGCTTTATACTTGTGTAAACTGTGAAGTGACAATAAACTTGACTTGACTATAGCCCTGTTTGGCTAAATAAATGTAAACTTTTACATGAAGTATTTGTGTTGAATATGGGTTTAGATTAAATTGAGCCTAGGTTGATGAGTAAACTAGTTGGTGGTGATGCAATCAAATGAGTTGACTTGAGGGATACAGTATTTATCAAGCAGTATTTTACATACATTCTTTGAGGTGTAACTCAAAGTGGAGGCTCACACTTTTGATACTGGTAAATGTAAGGGAGGTAGATTATATAGCGTTTAATAATAGCCATTTCCATAGGCTATCCCAGGCCTCTTGGACACCGTGTGCTAAACAGCCACCCTAGACATATATCCTACCTGGTAACTCCCATTTAAGCTCCTCCCTTGTTGTGCATCATTCAGGTGTTCATGGTAATAGACTATAGTGATACACCTGTTTACATTTCAGACACATCATCATAAATGGATTAATCGCTAAATATCAATTTTTCGTCAAAACAATGCTCAGATCACAATCGGATTCCATTCTCTTTAGCTTATCTGCTAAAATTACCCACTAATACACCGTCAACATTTATAGTAAGGCACCTTTCTTCCTCCCCTACTCTCACAACCACCAGCCGCCACTGATATATATATATATATATATATATATATATATATATATATATATAGCCCCCTATTCCCTCCAGCAGAATGAATTCCCTACAATTCAAGTGGATTGGGTGCCCCGGTGGCTCTGAAGTCTACGATGAGCTCCTATTGCACAACCCAGAATAGCAGGAAAGTAACAACAATGAGTGAACTTTAACACTGTTCAAAGGTCTGAATCTGTAATCTGTATTCATCAAGCTATAAATGTCTCTTAAATGACAGCCTATGGACCCATCTGTACAAACAGGTTTCCCCCTGCTAAACATCCTCCCCTCTGTCCCATCACTCTTTATTTATATTTTGAATTATGCTCTTTTAATTTGAATTTGATCTATCTTATCTGTCTCATTTTAATCTATGTATGTAACTATTGAATGATTGTCATTTTACCCTGTCTGGAAAGCTTCTTTAGTGTCCAAAAAAGCGCTATATGAAATGTTTTATATTTTTATATTTTTTATATTTTTTTTATATTAGCGCTATATGATATGTTTTCATGGAAAACTCTAAAAACAAAACAAACAGGAACTGGAGAACAATGTTTTAGTGTCTGACACTGGCCACTAGATGTCAGGGTGCTGACTCTGTTCTACGCCAAGTCAAAGGCACATTAACCTTGGTCTGCTTACTGAGCACGTTTTAGGAGTATTAGCCCCCTCCCACACACACACACACACACACACACACACACACACACACACACACACACACACACACACACACACACACACACACTGTATATGTCGGAGGATTAACCTACTGTACTAAAACATATCGCACAGTGAACTCTTGGTGTCTCAATATGTGTCCCATTTAAGCCCTGACTCATCTTGAGACGTTAAACCTTTACTTATCAAGCTTCACTGAATCAAACCTTCCAATCCAACCGAACTCCTTCCAGTAGGATAACCTACTGTGGAGTAGACCCAGTCAATGAACCAGCTCCACTTCTAATCCACCTCATGCCTGTTTTCTCCATTTGGATGTGGTATCTCTTCAGTTGGACAACATAGAACAGTCCCTGTCTTTATGTAGAGCCCAACACACGCTCAATGCTCTGGATATAGGATGGGATTTATCTTGTGATTTATTTTAATAAAAATCTATATCTAGACAATTTGAAAAGATTTGTGTTTTAAAAATGTGAATCTGAAATTCAACACCAAACTGTGTGCTCTATTCTATGTATAATCCCTATATTCACGCAGTAGTTGTAGTAATTGGTTCTGTTCTTGGTATGTCAAACAATAAGGAAATACTAAATCAGGTTAGGTTTCAGAAGAACTATAAAGTGTGAATGAGTCATTGAGTTTGTAATCTATTTTTCTTCCTCTCTTTCTCTCTCTCTTTCTGTCTGTTCAATACAAATCACAGTACACCAAGACACTCCATTTGAACCTTCAAATCAAATCCTACATTCAAAAATGATATTAATTAATAAATATAGCAATTCAAAAACCTTTAAGAAAATACTTTTGACTTTTCAAAGCACGTCAAACTAAGTCCACAACCTCAGAATAGATAGTAATATATGGGACACATGCAAAAAGGAATTATGTACATTTTATACTTTTAAATATAAAGATAATAATAATAATTATGATTATAGACTAGGATTTTAGGGAGGCTCAGATTTTCTCATATGTTAACTCCAACGGAAAAAAAGGGTTATGAACCAGCGTCTAATCTAAACAACCACCGTGTTGTTATTCCATCACCACGCCGCTCTCCTCTCTAGCCACGCTCTACTGACTCCCTCTGGTGTCCACCTGAGGTTACTGCACCTCAGTGGCGGCTCGTCCATGTTTAAAATGAATAATAATTACTCATTTTATGTATGTTTGTGTTTAAAATGCACAATAACATTAATATAGCAAATATAAATCATTGTTTTGTGCGTGCTATTCTCCCCCCTCGTTTGTCATTGACGTCACTCTCATAGAAATCTGGTACCTACCTCCAAACCTGGGCGCACCGGCGGTGCGCCCAGGATCTCCGCGTCACTGCACGCAAGCGGCCAATGAAAATGGATCAAGCAATTAAATGTAGCCTATCAAGGGTCCTAAATACGATCTGTGGGAGCGCATTTCATTGCGCCCGAACAAAGAAACCAGTCACGCATGCGCCACTCAAATTGAGTGGCGCATGCGTGAGCAAATTGAGTGGCGCATGCGTGAATGCGTGAGCAAAGAAAACCAGTCACGCATGCGCCATTCAATTGTAGCCTAGTTGAACCTTATTTGTAAAGCCTGTACTGCTCTGCTCTCAGTTCGCATCTTGCTGTCTGAGGAGAGGTACGTTTTTGTTGTCCCGGTTATAGTTTTACATTTTATTGTGGACGATGTAAACGTAAAGTAAAGAGGATAAGAAATGTTGGTCTTGCTGTATAAACATGCAGCTTGTGTCATTTGTATGTAAACGGTGTGGATTGGGGTTTTGTAAGTTTATCGTGGACACGTGCTTCCCCAATGCTAGCTACAGGGTCCTCTGTGTGTTTGTCTGCTAATATAGGCTGTGGTCGAATGTATTAAGCATTTGTATTTTATTTAATTAGTTTAATTCAGAAGCATTTGTTAATGAGCAGTTCGCGTCTTGCTGTCTGAGGAGAGGAGATTGAGACCCGTGTGTGTGGGAGAGACCGCATGTTGCAAGTTTGTTCTTTTTTTGTTCTGTACAGGACACAGCCATTGTCCAGACGGTCTGCATGATTTAAAAAAGCAACCAGTAGCTGTTTGTGGTCCATGTCCTTCATTCAACCAGCACAACAGAACACAACGTTCTCAGAAGGCGCAGAGGTCAACGGATGTGATAGACAGACTGTAGCAGTCCAGGCACACCCGTTACACTAGTTGAAGCACCATATAATAAATGTTCTTTCACCATAAGTTTCAAGTTTGTTTATTATTTGTCACAACAAAATACAGAATACTTTATGATGAAATGCTTGTTTCTGTATGAGCCCCTGAGATTGTGCTACATACAGTAAAAATAAAGTACTGTATTGACCCGAATATAAGACGGGTTTTTTTTCCTAGAAAAAAATCTGAAAAAGAGGGGTCGTCTTATAATCGGGGTTTAGACTTTTCGATGTACCGTAATTGCGCAACAACAGATCGCGCCAAACGACTGTTCCGAGACACCGCGCGACACTTAAAGTAACTCAGTCTTAAAGTAACAGTACATAAATAGTTACCTGGAGAGATAGAAATGGAGAGACACCGCGACCAACTTGAAAAAAGTGGCTCAAAAGTAGGGCAAGTTAATAAACAGGAGAGACGAAGTTACGATGCCAATTTTAAGATAATGGTGATAAACGAAGCAGAGACATCAGACACCTGTCATTGCGACACAGGACAAGCCCAGCGCCTGCCCTCAGACTTCAGAGGGAAGCTACTGTCTTATCAGCGATATGTGATCAAGTTAAGGAAGAAGCACTCATACCCCCTTGATCAGATGGGCAATGCTGATCAAACGCCTGGCCTGTGTATTTTGACATGCCAACATCTGTCACTGTGCATAAGAAAAGCGACAAATCAGTGATCTACTGATCTACTGGAAACGAGAAGAGCCGAGTAACTGTCATGTTAACGCGCCTCGCAGATGGCCCCCGTACGTGGGGGATTATCGTAGTGCCCAGGCAAAGGGCTGGATGGAGACGGAGCTTGTGGTGGACTGGCTCAAGGTGGCGTGGGGGACTCAGAAAGAAGAGGAACATGTTGATTCTGGATGCTTTCCGTGGACACTTGACTGAGCCAGTCAAAACCTAGTGACCTTGTGATCATACCGGGCGGAATGACAAGCCAGCTGCAGGTGTTGGATGTGGTCGTTAACAAACCATTCAATGTTAATCTGCACAAGAGATCCACAGAGTGGCTTCTGGCTGCTAATCACGCACTGACACCGTCTGGAAAAATCCAAAAGCCTGCAGTACGTTTGCTCTGTGAATGGATCTTGCAAGCATGGGCTTACGTTTCCCCAGAAAGCATTAATGGGTTTAAGAAATGTTGCGTATCAAATGCCATGGATGGCAGCGAGGATGACGTGATGTGGGAGGAGACGGGGGAGCAGACACCGTGAGTGACGATAGCGGGAGTGAGAGGAACAACCAGCGATGTAGAAGACGAGCTGAATGAGAAGACGTGATGTGACCAATAGACTGATGTTCTGTTTCATTGCTCTACTATTTGATTGCACTACTGTTTTATTGCACTACTGTTTCATTGCAATCTATCTAGCCTGTTTTGTTTTTGTTTGCCAAGTTAGGCAAATTTGAACACAATGTGTGATGTGTGTTATCATTATTTTCCAAAAAAATTATTTTCTTTATAATTTTTTTATTTTTTTTCAAAAAAGAGTTGAAAAAGAGGGGTCGTCTTATAATCGGGGTCGTCTTATATTCGGGTCAATACGGTAAGTAAAAAAAGAAATTAAGCAGTAAGTAAAGGAATGTTCAGTCAATATACATATATACAATACAGAGTAGAATGAGTAACAGTGAGGTTTATATTTATATTATTTTATTATAGCTATTTTAAGTAACGGGTCTTTGGTGCACTGAAGTAACAGTTCCTCGGAAGGAGAATCCAAAAATGCCTCTAGGGTAACCATCCTGGCTAATGTGCGCTTTGTTAGTCCCCCAGCTGGTAAACCAAACTAAAATACAAGTGCCCCTCTATTAAATCCCCAAACTAACTCCACCCGTCTTCATGCCGGTTTGCAGAAGGTATTTATGCACCGAAGGCCACCGCAAAGGCCTAGCTCATACCAAGGGGTAGGAAAGGCAACCAATAGCTGGCGACCCACATGCACCCCTGTAGCTGTGCCCCCGAGACGGAATGCGCACGCACCGGTACGCACCCGCTACGCACCCGCTACAGCCGCACCTTGCACCTAAACCACCACCTAAACCACCCCCCCGGCCTAAACCCCCAGACCTCTTTAACCCCCAGACGCTAACCCGCACCGAACAGGGACACTCATATAACACCAAAACAAAACCAGCCAGGCAACTTTTTTTTTTTTTTTTACTTAGCAGCACAAATACTACCAGTAAAAACCACCCCACCCACAAAACTTCATCCAATACTGTAATGTAACTTATCTAACAAACTTAACAGATTAAATTCAAACTAAAGAAATTAACTGCATCTCCCGAAGTCCAGACAAAAACAAGCGCGTAACATTGCTTTGTCTCTACTAACCGGACCGTTGACCCAACAGGACTACAAGGGAATTCCCGGATTGATTCCCAAATGACGTCACTCCATTCACAAAACTACGGCGCAAACGAGCCCTTAATCAACTGCCAATTCGGCCAATTGACCCCTGCGTCGCCGCACAAACAAATGCAGAAGGGAGAGTCACTTGACTCACCAAACTTACTGCACAATCAATATCTCGGACGAGCCCCCAATTTGTTATGACCCTGGCCTAGGGGGACCCGGGAACATAGCAAAAAGACAGGAGAGACGCAGTTTAACAATATATTAGTGTTTATTAAATAATCAAAAGTAACTAAACCAGAGATAAACAGATGAGTGTGGGTGAAAACTAGCTTGTCAGCTGACGGCTAAGAGCAACAAACATTGTGTTCACTATACTCCGTGTCCTTCGGCTCATTTCGCTACATTGGGGTCAGAAGTGACTAAGGACATACGCTACGATCTTGGAGTAATAGAACCGAAGAGGAGTTCGGAGAACCCCAGAGAGGGGAGAGCGACGACGAGCAGTGCGGCTGGTCGGCGGACGAGGAGACGCGCATCTGGCCAACTGCCAACCCCGAAAGTTCAGAACATGACAAAACTGAACATGCTTCTGATTGTGTTTCTTATGGCGATGGTCCTCGTTCCTGGAGGTAAGCTTAACTAAATATAAACCGTGTTTCTGGACCTCAGACCTAATAGACCTACCAATAAGGATTATTCTGTTTGTTTGTAATGCAGGACACTTGAACTAGCAGCGAAACACACACTAAGACTTAGAACATAATACAATAAAATCCAACATTAAAACCTTGAGCGATCATTAATTCAAATAAAAACTCGGTTCTGCATATATTTACTCAACGCTCTAATGGCTTTGCTGTTGCTGCACCAATGAACCACCAGACCCACCTAGAACCTGTTGATGAGCAGGACAGAAGGTTTCTGCTCTGGTTAGGAGTTCATCAGTAAACACATTAGCACTATCTCCATGGAAACAAGCCACAGAGTAACGTTAGCGTTAAAACCTTCATCACCCATCCATCATTGTTGTTCATTCAGGTGGGTTAAACTCACTTGATAAACGCCATTATACTATTGGTTTAAATGTAACAAATTAATGAACAAGTACATGTCGTGTTGTGTCACAACAAACATGTTCCTATATGTTATTACGGTAATTCCCCCCCCCCCCCCTAACCCTAACCCCCAAACACACGGTACGGTACTTTGGCTTTTGCTGAAAGAGACGTCACGAGCACCATTAAAGACTAACATGTGACGTCAGAATGTGAGAGAGAACGAAATCAAAAAGCAGAGTGGTAAAGATAAAGGCAGTATATTGTAAAATGTGTTACTAAACAAAAAGACAGCAGATAACACGTCTATAGTCTGGATTTAGTCTCTCAGATGCTAGTCTGGTTGAGTTTCTAGAAGTCCTTCTCTGTCACACATAGCTAGATGAATACAGATGACAGATTCATGTCTTTAGTTCATATTTTATGAGCCCTTAAAAGTAAAACATTACATTTTAAATACCAAAACTGTTCTCTGATCCTCAGCACCCCAGCTGGACTGTGTGTTTGGGGGGAGCTGTGTGCTGCCTTGTCACTTCCAGACAGACATTACTGTCATCCACTGGGTCAAGAAGAATGGCGTGCGTGTCCACTCCTTCTTCAACAATGAGAGCCAACTGAAATTCCAGAGCTCTATGTACCAGGGAAGGACGTCCCTGTTCCTTAATCAGATCTCTGGGGGCAACGCATCCCTACTACTGTCCAAGGTGAACCTCCAGGACCAGGGCAGGTACAAGTGTTACACCAGCACTTCAACCAACCACAAGGAGACCTTTGTCACCCTGACAGTGAGAGGTGAGCTGAACTGCTGTATCCTATTTAATTAAAACATTGTCATCATGCAACTGGCCGGTAGGTCCAGCCCATTTGCAACGGAAAGCGTGATCACTGCAGATGTTTTAACCAATGGCAAATCAAGTAAGTTGATGCAGATATCTCATAGTTGTTATGTTCTTTCACTAGGCATCTCAAGCAGTTGTGTATTTGGTATATGTTTCATAAAGCACACAATTACAAAGATCAGTAACTCAGGTCAGGGTCCACTGGCATCTCTTTACAGACTGAAATATTACCCTTGAAGCTGAGACCTGAGTTTGGTTCTATAACAAAGTATACAATTTGCAATGTTCCCATGGCAGTGCTGTGTGTATTTTGGTATATTTTCTTAGGTATCGTTCATGGTTTTGTTAGTATTAGTAAGTAACTAACATCAATGCAGCAAACCAAATGAACCAAGTTAACTATGAGTTTATTGTTTTAATGTTGTTGCAGCTCCTGTTGCTAGAGTGGACATTATGCTACTAAAGCACACTGTCACCTGTAAGTCTGGAGGAATCTACCCAAGACCAGAGCTCACCTGGTCCGTCAGCCCTCGACTGGCCACTACCCTCCAGAACACAACCGAGGTCCATGAAGACGACCGGGGACTCTTTGACATCAGTGGCTCATTAAAGACCATTTCCAATGACACAGAATGGGCCTACAGCTGCTCAGTCCAAAGTGAACACAGTGCAAGGAAAGCCACGATGAGGCAAAACCGTAAGTCTTTTAATATCAACAAGTAAAGTGTCTGGTGCGATCCAATTTGCAATGGCTTTAACTTAATGGAACTGTCACGCTCCCTACTTTCTAACATGTAGTTTTTCTTCATATGTGTGTCATGAAAAAATTGCAGTCTGTAACATCTACTCTGTTTCCGCTAAAAATGTGTCATCTGTCTGGGATTTGCATTATCCATTGTCCCAATTTAGAAAAATGTTGTCACTGGTCCAATTTCTGAGCTAATTTCACGACAATATCTTGTGTATGTCTGTCCATCCACTCGTCTGTCTGTCTGTCCATCCACTCATCTTTCTGTGTGGACTTGAATGATCTCCCCATGTTGACGTGGGTTTCCTCCGGGTTCAAGTTGTAGCAGATGGCGCTGCCAACTGCCACTACAGTGGACCTTGGACTCCCGATAACAAAGACAGGATGATGAGAAATCGGTTTATTGCTGAGTTTAGAAAGTTTGAACAAGACCCACAGGTGTGCAGCCTCACCCAGCAGCCCCAGAGTCTAATCCGTCTGACTCAGGCTAGATGAGGCTGCTTAAACCAGCCACCAACCACACACACACACACACACACACATTAACGCTCCTGCCCTGCGAATAATCAAGGCAAGGGCACTACATCTAGAGTTGGTTCCCAGGGACTATCCTATGGCAGCCCACCTCTCCAAGCTCCTAGCTAGGATAGGTTAAATGTAGAGGATGAATTCCCATGGGGGATTAATAAAGTATATCATATCTGTCTGTCTATTTCAGCTCCAATGCAAAGTGCTTCATATCGTGAGGTGTCACTTCCTTGTGACGGCTCGGCGCTCTGTGACATCACTTGGACCTTCAAGCACAACCAAACCATCCTTACAAAACCAGCAGGAGGTAGACTGCAGGTGGAAAAAGAGTGGGAGCCACGTGTAAAAGAACTGTCAGAATCAGGTAGACTCCTGCTGTATGTGACCTCATCAGCCGAGAGTCAAGGGACGTACACGTGTGCTCTCAGTTACCCAGAGGAAACAGACGTGACCACCATTGAACTGATACTGGAGGACCATGATGGAGGTAGGCTCTCTCTCTGAAAATACAAAAGCTAATTTGTGTAGTGCAAGGTCTATTAATGGCACTGTGGTACAAACAAGGACCATTGGGCAAAGAGTCCACTAAAATATATGTAGAATAATACATATATTATGTAAATAATATGTCTAAATATATGTATCAGTTGCTTGATAAAATATTACATTCACGTTAAATCACAATGTAATGTAAATCTATTCACACACTTTGAAGTGTGTGACGTGTGATCTTTTTGTATATATTTCTAGTTCTATTGTAGTTTAGATTTTGATATTGATATTTTATTATATTCATTGTTGGGCGGCCTGAGACTTAGGCATTTAATTGTAGACGACGGCTTCCTGTAATTGTGCGTATGACAATAAAGAACTTGAACACTTAGATGTATTCTCCACTGACTGCTAACATGTATCAACATTCTCATTTCAGAGGGATCTCCAACACTGCTTTGGCTTTTGGTTGTGTTGCCCTTCGTCCTGGTTATCATATTCATAATAATTTACAAAAACAGAGAACGGATCACAGAATACATGAAACCCAGGTCAAAAGAGTTGAACCGTGAGAACAACTCAGGGACTTCCCTCTCGTGAGTGCCTCTAGTGTTGGTCTGGTGTCAGTTGTTGTGTTGATGTTTACAATAGTGATGGGACCGGGTAGTGTTGGAAATCAAATGTATCAACATCTCTACAATCCCTTTTTTGTTTTACTCTCAGACCCGTGTTGACGGAGCTCTCAGGAAACAGAGGGAATGTTACAACCTGAGACGTCAATCGTCTGCGGACAATCGGAGACGGTACGGCTAGAGCTCCCACCTCAGCTGTTGAGTAGGGAGAACAGACCCACCACCAACTCTTCTAAGTTGAGCCTAATTTCACTCTTTGGGCTACAGCCCTCCCTAGTGCTCCGAGTCCACGGAGCGATCCTGCCCACGAAGCACTTGAATAAGTCTTCTGAGAAACCAATAATTTAAAAAAAACAACGAAGTGAACGAACAAACGAACAAGATGGGACAAATAAAGGACTTCATATCTTATCTTAAATAAAAATGACCTGAAAGCTGTTTGCAAATATAATCTTTGTTCTGTATGCAGACTACTCAACTTTACTGGTGCAATTGTCTTTGCATCTTGGGAAAACTGAACCTATATTATTTGGTTAAAAAATAAGGTTGAGTAGGTCCTCGGAGCTCAGTGATGCGGGGGGGGGAGACACTCGTACCACAGACAAAACTTGTGTTAAATAGGCTCAGAAGGGCTGCTCGGAGAGAGACGCTGCTTGGTGCTGGAAAAGAAAGGCGACTTTGTCAATTCCATCTTCTGTGGTAAAATGGATGCCAAACTCAGGGTGATCCAATGTGCTGCCGTTGATGTCCGAAACTAACACAGCAGATAGTATTTGTTTGTAGTATTTGACAAGAAAGCCTACCAGAGGTCGTCAGGACGGCGGAAAAGATCACCAGGTGTGCGCTTTCCAGGTGCGCTTCCATGCATTGAGGAGATCTTTACAACCATATTTCGGAATGAGGCCACGCAAAGGACTGCAACCACCCTGGGCACCATCTCTTCTCCCCCCTACGGTGCAGTTTCTGGTCCCGCAGCATCCGTACCTTAAGGACTACCAGGTTCAAGGATAGTTTTTATCCACATGCGGTGCGCCTACTGAACTGCTAGGAGTGCTGCTACTATCATAACATTGTCATCCATATTATATTACACTTTTGCTGGACTTTCTGGACTCATTACAGTTACTGCACTGTACTGCACTGTATTCATGATGCTGCTGCACTACTGGCACTTTAAAATGCTTTTTAAATGCTTGTAGCACAATTCAACACATGTATATAGCATCCTTTAGTCACTTTATTGTTATTTTTATTGTTCTTTATATTTTGTACAGTATTGTTATAGTATAGTGTTGCTTAGATTAGATTAGATTAGATTCAAATTGATTGTCATTGCACAGCACAAGTACAGTACAGCGAAAATAATTTGGCATTTAACCAGAGTGAAAATGTTGCAGTAAAGTGCATGGTAATATATAATGAACAGTTATTGAATAATATGTTAAAACAGTTAAAAAACTACTAAAAATATATCTATATATCTATACAAGGTGAGTATACAAGTATAAACAGCTAGTGATCAGGGGTATGCAGTTGGATCAAAATATAAATGTATATACAGCAGGTAGTGAGAAGGGGTGTGTATGTGTAGTTATATCAACAGTTGAAGATTGATATATATATATATACGGTAAGTACAGTAAAAATGTACATGACTATCATACAGGTATGTAAACAATAAATAAAAAAAACTTTAAATATGTAAACTATAGGTAGAGAGTTATGATACAGTGCAAAAAGGGTAATGTCAGCAGAGTTCAGAGTTCGTATGTTGGGCAGCAGAAGGGGGGGGGGGGGGGGGGGCATCGGGGTCATTGTGGTCCAGAGTTCAGAGAGATGACAGCTGAGGGGCAGAAGCTGTTCCTAAGCCTGCTTGACTTGGAACAAAGGTTTCTATAGCGCCTCCCGGAGGGGAGGAGGGTAAACAGTCCATGGTTGGTGTGAGAGGTGTCTTTGACAATTAGTTGTGCCTTCCTCAGACACCGTTTGTGGTGGGTAGTGGGTACTGCAGGGAGGGGTAGTCCAACGATGCATTGGGCAGTTTTCACCACCCTCTAGCAGTGCTTTCCGGTCAGAAAGCACTGCTAGAGGGGTTGATCCGGTTTCTTCTCTCTGTTATTATCTGCCCTGTTTTAGAACAGATCCTTTCTGAGGGGACTGATGGGGCTACAATGCACCGTGCCACGACCTTCACAAGTCGTGGGTACACTGAAGGCTTGGACTCCCACCAGCTCAGCGGGTCTGCGGTTCTTGGGATAAGAGGCTCCTCCAGATAGGACCTTACTTCCAGCATAGCATCTGCTGAGGGATTCCTTCTTGCAATGTCTTCTGTTGCTCTCGCATCAAAGAGCCTCCAAACAGCAGACATTTGTGGCTCCACTTCTGGTGCCCTTGCTCCCTCTTCTCCCTCTTGGCCTCCTGGTGGTTGAGCTGGCTGGCTGCTGAGGTCGCATGGAGCTGCTGCTGCTGCTGCTGTTACTCTCTGAAGAGCCTCATCAACAGCGCAGTTCTCATTAAAGGCCAGCCTTTTGAACCTTGGATCGAGTACAGTAGATTCTGAGAGGACAGTGTTGTAGTCCATTCTGTGGAACTTTCTGTCCATCGACGTTGAGAGAGCAGTCACCAACTCTGTCACTTTCCTCTTGGTGACTTGTGTCTGGTTGTAGGCTGTGATGCAGACCCCTGCAGAGGAGCAGCATTTGGAGGATGTCACATAGCTGAAAAAAGAGAAAACAGTAACTCAGAAAATGATGCTTTGTTTTATTATGTGGTATATGGACGAAGTTTATTCTTGTTTAATATTACTGACATTCACATCTAAAATGTTCCTTAATATGTTACTATATAATAATAAATAATATAATAACAACTGTCAAATGTACCTCTCTGAGCTGATTTCCACAGTGACGTGCTCAAAGGGTTCCAAAACAGTGCAGGTCTCCTGTAGTGCCTCCCATTCTTCTTGATCCAGAGCATCAATATGTGCATTGATAAGGGCCAGGGTAGAGATGATTGATCCTTTTACTCCAGAACCCGTTTCAGCATGTACAATGTAGAATTCCACCTTGTGACACAGTCTTGTTTGAGCCTCAGCTCAGGCATATCCATTTGGTGCTGAGTAGACTTCAACTTCTCTGTTGCTCTTGTGCTTTTATGGAAGAATTCTACCATCCCCTTCACTTTGTCAAGAGTGGCCTTCATGACCTTCAGGGCATCTCTTACCATCAGGTGGATGGTATGCACGAGACATGGGTGGTGGGTCCATTTCAAGAGTTGAATGGCTTTGGTTATGTTAGCTGCATTGTCACTAACACAGCAAGCCACTTTATTTTCAATTTCCCACTCTTTCGTCACTCTTTTTGTCACTCTCAGATTTCTGAAGTGTGTCTGTCGCTAAACTCAAAACAGTCCATAAGACAGGCCACCGTTTTATAATTTTCTATAAAGTGACATGTAACAGACATGAAAGAGGTGGTGGTTCTTGATGTCCAGCAATCAGTGGTAAGGCAAACTGCAGTAGCTTCCTTAACCCTGGCCTGCAGTGAAGCACGTTCTCTATCATACAGTCTCGGAATGATGTTTTGAGAGTGTTTTCCTGCTTGGAGGAACATACATTGGATTGAGAGCCTGTGTGAAGCTTCGGAATCCCTTGTCCTCCACAATTGAAAATGGTTGGAAATCACTTGCAATCATTTTGGGCAATTCTTCATCCACTATGTTGTGTCTAGCTGGGGTCATTCATTGCCTTTGATATAAATTGTCTTATTGAGGTCTGTGTAGCTGTTGGTGTTTGGGTACCTGACGCATGGGGGGTAGATCCTGTAGCTGCAGCAGCAACAGGTGGAGTAGACCACTGGCAGAAGCAGGCAGTCTGCCTTTTTTCTTCCAACTGAACTGTTGGATGCTCAGTTCTCAAGTGCCTGTGGAGGTGGTTTGTGGACCCTGCTCTACATGAGAGCTTCATGTTGCAAATTCTGCATTCTGCCTTTGTGTTTGCACAATTGTTAAAATGCAGCCAAATGCTGCTTCTTTTCCTACTTTCACTCATCTTATTAGCGCGACGCAAACTGACACTTCCCCGTGTGTTCTCCTCTCCCTCTGTTAGCAACCAGCACTGAGCACGCGCCGCCCCTCCTCCTTATCTATCCTCACGTGATGCACAGCATGCGCGTGACAGTCAGTCACTGCGGCTGTGTTCCATTTCAGGGGCTGCAGCCTTAAGGGCGCATTTGAAGGCTGCTTCCGAAGGCCGCCTCATAAGGCTGCTTCAAAAACGTTAAATGGGACGGTCTAGCCTACGGAGTACTTCCTGTATGCGTCACCAGCTGCGTCACGAAGCACCACGCCCACCGTCACCGCGCTCTGACCAGAGCCGCGGAGATAGTCCAACTAGAAGCTTATGTTTTGAGAGGTTGACATGAGGGAAATCGATTGATTATTAAAAATGCCCCCAGACAGGCGTATTTAGTTTAGTTTATTAGTCATTATAATTGATGAACTTAAGGAACTGGAGCTTCACCGCCGGCGTCAACGTGTCATGTTATTTCGGCTAAGAGAGAACCATGGGCAGGTAATTAAAGATATATATATATATATATAAATATACATGTATATATATATATATATATATATATATATACACACATGTATATACATATACATATATACACATATATATATATATATGTATTGTGGCGCCCCGGGCTCCACTGGGAAGCATGCTGGGCCACCCTTGGGCCAGGGGGTAGAACACCAGTACCACACCTCTGAGCTCCTGGCAGGATTAGCCCCACGGAGAGCTCAGACGGGAACCGCCCACTCGTCAGGCCGAATGGGGAACACCTGGAGCGGCTCATCAGGCCTGACGCCGTACACCTGGAGGGGAGCCACTCAAGAAGGCCAGAGGCAGGGATAAAAGGGAGAGCGTGGAAGGAAGAGGAGAGGAGAGGAACAGTATGTGGTAAGAGGCCGCAGGCCAACCCAGACTAAAAGCTGTGGCGTGCTATAGGACTGTTAATGCCGAAGCAGGATTGTTAATGGGGATTGTTTCTATTCCCAGCCTTAACCCCTGGTGGCGGTGTTGCTGCCCTAACGGGAGCCCCAGGAGGCGGACCAACACCCCCGAGCCCCGGCCCAGGACAGCTACCCCGGGACGACCAACAAAGGGAGAGACGGTACCCCAACCGGAAGGACCTTTTTGATTTACCGTATATATTTACCGTATATATATATATATATGGCACGCATATATATATATATATATATATATATATATATATATATATATATATATATATATATATCGTCCTGTTCTGCACTGTCGGGGTTGGCAGTGGGCTATATGCGCTAAGCTGTGTGAAGTACTTCTGGCTTCAAGTCAGGACGTTTTTATTTGTTTACTTCCAACTAGCTAGGTACAGCTTCTGAGGTACTATTTCGCCATGAATTCCCTTAAGAAAATGCGTTTTCAAAGAAGATATACTCCGAACAGTGTTGTGTTCCGCTTCGTTCGTGAAGCTCTCCCGCTGGTCACCCTCCGCCGACCGGCCCCACACATCCTCCCTCTCCACGGCCATGTCCAATGCAAGGTCGGGGTGTGGCAGCTCTACTTGTACCCTTAACTCCGTGGGTACCAGGGCTATAATGACCTGGTCCCGCCGTGCCAGCTCACTGTACCTCTGGGGGCATGTGTGCGTACGCCCGACGTGTTCGGCTCTCCACGTCGTTTGCCGGCTGTCTCAGTGGCTCCCCCGCTTGCCGGAACCGGTTGCTGAGTTTGTTGCAGAGGACTCCCGGCTGCTGACAACAACCGAACCGTCTCTGCAGAGCCCCTACCAGGGCCTCGTAGTCTTGTCTGTCCTCTGGGTTGAGCAGCAGCAGACAGGACCCAGCATCGTCGGTAAGGCACAGGGCCAGCTGCAGTGCCCTGGTCTCCCTCGACCAGTCCGCAGCTCTGGCCAACAGATCGAAATGAGCATGGAAAGCCTCCCGATCCGAGCTGCCCGTGTGCTTCGGAGCCTTCAGTGGCGCCCCGGTAGCGGGACGGTGACGGCCTCGCCCGCTCCCGAGGCTCGACCGGCGGGTCCCTTCTGGGGGGAAAAGGAACGTCGCGAGCCGCCGCTGGAGGGGTCCTTGGCCCCACCTCTCTCGCAGTCTCCTCCTCGTCGTCGCTCTCCTCGCTCTTCCCTCTCTGGGGTTCTCCAAACTCCTCTTCGGTTCCATTACTCCAGGATCGTAGCGTATGTCCTCAGTCACTTCTGACCCCAATGTAGCGAAATGAGCCGAAGGACACGACGGCAGGACAGGAGTATAGTGAACACAATGTTCATTGCCCTTAGCCGTCAGCTAACAAGCTAGTTTTCACCCACACTCACTTCACTCTAACCCGGAACAACAACCCCTAAACTCCCGCCCAACCGGAACCACTCCCCTCGGGCCCACCCCCAATCACAGCCTTCCCCAGGCCGTTACAATATGTATTATTATACATATATTACTCTTTTCCCAATGGTCCTTGTTTAAACCACGTGTAAAGATTTCAATGTCCAGCCAATCTTAATTAAACAGGGGTTTACTATAAGAATAATGATTCAGCATCCAAGTACAAAATACACGTGTTACATTGCAAGCACCACGAGAAACTAGCAACATTCTACGGCAGTGCCGTAACAACAATCTCTTAAAGACGTATGCCATTCATTTATAATGTCCATTATATGACATCTCCCCTTTTCAGTTGTCTTACTTCTTACAAACAAACCGAAAGAACATTGCTTTTCCATTGATGAACATTCAATTAACTTTAGTTAAACATGGTCACATAGTGACCGTTTAACTTTTAACGTTAACTTTTCACTTCAATGTCTCATCCCCGTTCCCCCTCCCACGGTCCGTCACAGATTCAACCTGTCCGTGGGTTTACTCAGTCTTCCAGACCGGGTACAGAACAGTAGATTTGATGTCTCTGGAGGTCTGACCTGGAGGCAGGTGAGGTAGTGTCAGTGGTGACAGTAGGGACAGGCTGCAGAGCACCAGCGCCATGCTGCCATCCATCAGGAGCAGTGCTGGGCAGTCAGGGCCAGCAAGACCATTTTTTCCACAAATATGTATTAAATGATTCCCTATAGTCTATTATCGTCATTTCATAGCTTTCCTCTTGGTTGCGCTGCTTCCAGCCTCAGATCGAGATTTGGAGGACTGGCCTTTATGTTAGAGCTTTTATCCAATCATATTTCAGCCATAATGTGTTGCCAGGGTGCAAGAAATCTGCCCTTAGGCGTTCAGAATCAACAGTGCGGGCGCCTGGAGCTTAAAGTGAACGGAAACAAAACTGTGGCGTTAACCAATCAGATTTCGAGTTGACGACACCGCAGGCGTACGATAACGTCAGCACGTGCGCGTCTTCTGATTGGATACGCGCTATTGAGAGGCGGAGCTATGCAGAGCTAGCAAACTGAACTTGAACGAGTTAATTTGTGTAGATTTCTACAAGCAGTTTTTTTGGAACTGAAACACACAGATAAACTGTACAACAGAGTCATTGACGTCTTCTTGAGGACAGAAAGGAGGATGGATTTTTTGTTTAAAATAATCAGTTGTTTTGGTGAGTACAAAGCATTTTATTTATTTCAAATACATTTTTGTCATTTTATTTCGTTAATATTAAATCAATATTAACAAATTAATATATATGTAATTAAAATGACAAATATATAAAAAATAAAAGTTTGATGCTTCTGCAAGAGATGTAGAGATATGTGTGCAGTAAAAGTACTCAAGGAGACGTGTTGAATTGTTTTGGTTGAACCTTTATCAAAGTGGACATTCAAGGCTAGGAATACACTTTCACCACTGTCGCAAATATATCCTCATGAACAAATGCTAATTATTTGTTTGTTTTCTTTTATTTTCAGTGAATAGTGTATGTGTCTTTATCGTCAGGTTTCTTAAATGAAGCTGCTTTGGGTGCGACAATGCGCTGTTTAGTGAACAAACTTGTTAAAGCTCACATACTTTTGGTGGACTTAATAAAACTTTGTAGACTAATCCCTTAAAAGCGCCTTTTATTTTTAAGTTTTGACAGTATCCAAGCAATCTTAAAGCTGGTAGTTTAACACTGTCAATTGTAAATGCGGATTTATTGATTATAAATGCTTCAGAAATATTAATATAACTTAGTACTGTAAGTACTTGACTATGTTAAGGTGATGCAACGCCCGGTTATACTGCGTTTCTGTCTAAATGTATAGTTTCTAGAGCCATATGGCGTCATAATGATGGTATTAAGAGGTAATTCAGGTAGGACTGTGTAGGACATCACTGAAGGCCTAGGTGTGAAATGCACAGCCCGCCACTGGTATCTTGTATGATTACTCCCCATATCCTCCCGCAGTATCAATCTCCTAAAAAATACCATAAAAATACTATAAACAATAACATTGAACACAAGAAGAACAACAAAGTGACTGATGGATGTGTGTTGAAATGTGCAAAAAGATTTAAACGCATTTAAAGTGCCAGTAGTGCAGCAGCATCATGAATACAGAGCAGTACAGAGCAGTGACTGTGATGAGTCCAGAAAGTCCAGCAAAGTATGACAGAGTAATGTTAATGACATGTTATGATAGTGTAATGTTAATGACAATGTTATGATAGTGTAATGTTAATGACATGTTATGACAGTGTAATGTTAATGACATGTTATGATAGTGTCATGTTAATGACATGTTATGATAGTGTAATGTTAATGACATGTTATGATAGTGTAATGTTAATGACATGTTATGATAGTGTAATGTTAATGACATGTTATGATAGTGTAATGTTAATGACAATGTTATGATAGTGTCATGTTAATGACATGTTATGATAGTGTAATGTTAATGACATGTTATGATAGTGTAATGTTAATGACATGTTATGATAGTGTAATGTTAATGACATGTTATGATAGTGTAATGTTAATGACATGTTATGATAGTGTAATGTTAATGACAATGTTATGATAGTGTAATGTTAATGACATGTTATGATAGTGTAATGTTAATGACATGTTATGATAGTGTAATGTTAATGACATGTTATGATAGTATAATGTTAATGACATGTTATGATAGTGTAATGTTAATGACAATGTTATGATAGTGTAATGTTAATGACATGTTATGATAGTGTAATGTTCATGACATGTTATGATAGTGTAATGTTAATGACATGTTATGATAGTGTAATGTTAATGACATGTTATGATAGTGTAATGTTAATGACAATGTTATGATAGTGTAATGTTAATGACAATGTTATGATAGTGTAATGTTAATGACATGTTATGATAGTGTAATGTTAATGACATGTTATGATAGTGTAATGTTAATGACATGTTATGATAGTGTAATGTTAATGACAATGTTATGATAGTGTAATGTTAATGACAATGTTATGATAGTGTAATGTTAATGACAATGTTATGATAGTGTATTGTTATTGACTGTTGTGCGTCGCCAACTATGCTGAAAAGTTTCTGTTTATTCATGTATGATGTTTAGTTTAGTTCCAGGGTTTTATTTCTATAGTCAGTCTTCCTCCCGCCCCCTGTGATTGGTTATGTCATTATTGTTTGCACCTGGTTATGTCATTATTGTTTGCACCTGGTGATGTCTCCTGGCATAAATAGGTCCAGGCAATCACTGTCTCGTTGCCAGATTGTCTCGTTGTGTTATGCCGAGTTCTTCAGTGTTCAGGTTCCACGTCATGCCACGCCACAGTCAGGTTTTTGGTGATTCATTATTTTGCCTTTAAGCTTTACAAACATCGAGTGACTTTTTGTGTTGGACCTTGCTTTTTTCAGTAAAGACTCTTTTTACTTTATCACTGTCTGCATTTGTGCTTTTGGATCCACACCGTGTACGCCCGTGACAGTACAATCTGGCCAGAACATGGACCCAGCCGATCCAGACACAGTGACCGCAGCCTTACGCGCACAGGGTGCGCGCCTGCACCATCACGAGGAGCAGTTTGCAGTCTTGCAGCAGATCTTGAGAGGACTCACGGACCAACAGCAGGCTCTCTAGGCTACACTCGACACTCATATCGGACTGATGGCAGAGTCATATCAACGTATGGTCGCCGATAGAGGCTGGACACAGACCGCCTGCAGCTTCACAGCCAGCGGCTTCCCCACCACCAGCGGACCCAGCTCAGGGAGCTCATGTTACGCCTGGTCTGGCCTCTCCGGAGAAGTTTTCTGGAGACTCTGGTGACTGTTGACCGTTTCTCATTCAGTGTGATTTACATTTCAAATTGATGCCTTATGTTTATAGCACAGATTATGCCAGGATAGCATTCATTATCTCCCACCTGTCTGGCCGAGCGGCCGCATGGGCTACTGCTGAGTGGGAAAGAAACTCTTTAACATGCCAATCTACTTTACTGTTTATTCAAGCTTTTAAGAGAGTTTTTGATCAGGTCACGCCAGCTAGGGAAGCAGCTCAGACGCTAGGGAGAATCAAACAACGTCAGCGTAGGGTAGCAGATTATGCAATTGAATTTCGCACGATGGCAATAGACTGTGACTGGAATGACGCGTCTCTTCAGGACACGTTCAGGAACGGATTGTCAGAAGCCATCAAGGACCAGCTGATGCCTCTAGACCTTCCCACAGACCTAGAGTCAATGATAGCATTCGCTATCAAAATAGACCTGCGAATGATAGACAGGGAGAGAGAGAGAAAGCAGGTTGCAGGTCCATCCGGAGGTGGCGGTAGGAGCTCGTCTGTCTTCCCCCCCCGTCTGGAAAACTCGCCGGCCCAAAGCACCACAGTGCCCTCTGTTGCTCCGGAGGAACCCATGCAGGTTGGAAGGACCAAAGTGTCTTCAGAGGAACGTCATCACCGCCTGCTGGACGGGAGTTGTTTTTTCTGTGGGCAACAGGGGCATCAACAGATGACTTGTCCAGTAAAAGACCGGGCTCACCGGTGAAAGGGAGGACCCGGGTGAGCCAGTGTGACTTTTTTAACTTCCCATTACGCACTCTGACTAACTCTGGTGAAACTATGTGTGGGCAATCAGGTTGTAGAACAGGGGGCACTAGTAGACTCTGGGGCTGATGAAAGTTTTTTAGATAAGGAACTAGCGCTTAAATTGAACCTGACCCTGATCCTGTTATCCTCTCCTGTAAAGGCAAAAAAAGGCACTAGATGGGTGCCTACTTTTCACAGTCACTCATTGCACAGAAGCTGTTAAGATGTGTATCAATGACAATCATGAGGAGGAGATTGTTTTTCATGTCATGGAGTCCGTGCAACACCCTTTAATTCTGGGGTTTCCCTGGCTCGTGAAACATAATCCAGTTATCAACTGGCGATCAGGGGAGGTTAAGGGGTGGGGAGAGGAATGCAAGCTGAAGTGTGACAAGAAAGAGGTCATAGTGGGGAAACTATCTACTGAAATAGTTACCGATACTAACTGTCCGAAGTCACCTCATGATTCTCTTTCTGACTACCCAGACTTATCGAAGGTCCCGACTTGCTATCATGATCTCAAGGAGGTATTCAGTAAGTCTAGGGCAACCTCGTTACCACCTCATCGTCAATATGATTGTGCCATAGACTTGGTTTCAGGATCCACGATTTCAAAAGGTTGACTGTATTCCCTCTCTGTTCCGGAAAAGGAGGCCATGAGGAGGTACATCACCTCTTCACTCGAGGCAGGACTCATTCGACCTTCATCCTCCCCTGCCGGACCGGGTTTATTTTTTGTGGGGAAGAAGGATGGATCTCTTCGCCCCTGCATAGATTACAGTCCACTCAACCAGATCACAATCAAGAACGGGTATCCCCTCCCTCTCATGGACTCTGCTTTTGACCTGTTACAAGAGGCTAAAGTTTTCACTAAACTAGACTTGCGTAATGCTTACCATTTGGTAAGAATAAGGGAGGGGGATGAGTGGAAGACTGGATTTAACACTCCGACAGGGCATTAAGAGTACCTTGTGATGCCCTTCGGTCTCACAAATGCCCCGGCAGTTTTTCAGTCGCTGATAAACGATGTACTCAGAGAGTTTTTGAACATTTCTGTGTTTGTTTATCTTGATGACATCCTTATTTTTTCTCCAGATGAGCAGCCACACATCCAACATGTACATCAGGTATTGCAACGCCTACTGGAGAATCAACTTTTTGTAAAGGCAGAAAAGTGTGACTTTCATGCTTCCACAGTCTCGTTCCTGGGGTTTATCATCTCTCCAGGACAAATCCTGATGGACCCGGCGAAGGTCAGTGCAGTTGCAGATTGGGCGACTCCCAATAGCAGAAAGAAGGTACAGCAATTTCTCGGTTTCGCTAGAATTTTTACAGGAATTTTAGCGCCATTGCTGCACCACATGCACTGACCTCGCCGGGCGTTCCCTTTGTGTGGAATCCCAAGGCCGGGGAGGCCTTTGAGGAGCTAAAGGTGAGGTTTACCACAGCTACTATACTAACTGTTCCTGATCCATCCAGGCAGTTTGTTGTGGAGGTGGACGCCTCAAATGATGGAGTAGGGGCCATCCTCTCACAACGAGCTGTCAAGGATAACAAGCTGCATCCATGTGCCCTTCTTTCTCGAAAATTGTCTCCTGCAGAAAGGAATTACGATGTCGGTAACAGGGAACTTTTGGCAGTCAAGGTGGCTCTGGAGGAGTGGAGGCACTGGCTCGAGGGGGCGCAGCCGCCGTTCTTGGTCTGGACAGATCACAACAATTTAGAGTACATCCGCAAAGCCAAAATGTTGAATTCACGACAGGCCCGTTGGGCACTTTTTTTCAACCGCTTTAACTTTACCTTGTCTTTCAGACCTGGCTCAAAGAACGGCAAGCCTGACGTTCTCTCACGCCTCCACGACCCAGAACCCATGGCCAAAGATCCAGAGCCAATCCTTCCACTTAACCGTGTGGTTGGAGCGGTGACTTGGCCTTTAGAAGCCCAGGTGAAGCGTGCCAGTGGGGAGAGCCCAAAGCCTAGTGGCTGCCCATCGGATAGGCTATTCATACCTATATCCATGCGGTCACAAGTCATTCACTGGGCTCACACCTCACTACTCACCTGTCATCCGGGGGTCAAACTAACCGTATTCGCTGTTCGGCAGAGGTTTTGGTGGCCGTCGTTAGTGAAAGATATAACGGAGTACGTGGTGGCATGTACAGTATGTGCCAGGAATAAGACTTCGTCCAAGCCACAGATGGGTCTTTTGCAGCCCCTGCCCATCCCCAGCAGACCCTGGTCCGACATATCCATGGACTTTTTCATGGGTCTGGCTCAACGTGGTACAAACAAGGACCATTGGGCAAAGAGTCCACTAAAATATATGTATAATAATACATATATTATGTAAATAATGTCTAAATATATGCATCAGTTGCTTGATAAAATATTACATTCACGTTATATCACAATGTAATGTAAATCTAGTCACACACTTTGAAGTGACACATTATATGCATATTTTTGTATATATTTCTATTTCTATTGTAGTTTAGATTTTGATATTGATATTTTATTATTTTCATTTTTGGGGGGGCCTGAGACCCGAGACTTAAGCATTTCATTGCAGACGACGGCTTCCTGTAATTGTGCGTATGACAATAAACAACTTAGATGTATACTCCATTTACTGCTAAAAATGTATCAACGTTCTCATTTCAGAGGGATCTCAAACACTGCTTTGGCTTCTTGTGTTGCTCGTCCTCCTGGTTATCATATTCATAATTATTTACATAGGTATAAAAAGTAAGAAGTTTATTTACACATTTTGTTCACTGGAATTATGGTCTTGGGAAACCCTTGGTAACATATATTTTGTCCAACAGAAAACCCTGAGAACAACTCAGGGACTGAGTTCCCCCTCGTGAGTGCCCTATAAGTGTTGGTCTGGTGTCAGTTGTTGTGTTGATTTTTTCAATACTGATGGGACCGGGTAGTGTTGGAAATCAAATGTATCAAGATCTCTATAATCCCTTTTTTGTTTTACTCTCAGACCCTTGTTGACGGAGCTCCTCAGGAAACAGCGGGAATGTTACAACCTGAGACGTAAATCAATCAGAGTTTTGGGGGGCGGGTCATCATCATGCAAGGATGTATCTATCTGCATGGACGACTGCATGGCTATGCACAGCTCCAACATCATCGTCAAGATTGCTGACGACACGACAGTGATGGGCCTGATCGCCGGCGACGACGAGACAGCCTACAGGGAGGAGGTTGGATGGCTGGAGCAGTTGTGCCAGGAGAACAGCCTCGCCCTCAACGTCAAGAAGACCATGGAGCTGGTCATGGACTACAGGAAGCAGAGAGGAGAGCACGGCCCTATCTCCATCGACGGTGTTGCAATAGAGAGGGTGGAGGACCTCACATGGTCCACGCACACCACACACGTGATGAAAAGGGCACAACAATGCCTGTATTTCCTCAGGCATCTGAACTTCGTCACAGAAGACCGTGATTACGTTCTACTTCGGTGGATACTCTTTTCTCCAATCTCCCTGTTACTCCTTTGTCACAACGGTTATTCACCCTGCCTCCACTAGAGGGCAGCATCAACCC
Source organism: Muraenolepis orangiensis (assembly GCA_027704905.1). Lineage (NCBI taxonomy): Eukaryota > Metazoa > Chordata > Actinopteri > Gadiformes > Muraenolepididae > Muraenolepis > Muraenolepis orangiensis. The sequence goes on from CM051009.1 coordinate 17,080,890, forward strand.
TCATTACTTCTCCCCCACACCTGCAGCACATTATAATCAACCTGCCTATTGAAGCCTACCCCGGCACACTCACACACTCGTACCGCAACGTGTGTTAAGTACTTAGGCTCAGAAGGGCTGCTCGGAGAGAGACGCTACTTGGTGCTTGAAAAGAAAGGAGACATTGTCAATTCATATAAAATGGGTTATCTGAAATGGGGCTAGTAAAGCACATTGAAGAAGTCCACAATCTGTTTGGAGAACATGGAACTCTTGCAACAGAACCAGTTAAAATCAGGTTAAAGGAGAACGTTCAACCATGCGGTGCACACAGCGCGCAGGGTCCCTTTGCCTCTCGTGAAAAAGGTAAAGAAGGAGCTGCAGCGCATGGAGGAGAACGGGGTCATAGAGTGAGTGACAGACCACACAGTGCCAGTTCCAAAAAGAGGAAGTGAGAAAGTCCGCGGTTAAGAGCGGTTTGAAAAGTATTTGTATAGCCTTCAAAGAAGAACTTCAAATTCAAATTTTTTTACAGTCAGAGACATTGGTGGTGATTGTTATAGGTGTTGAGCAGAGGTGTGGGGCAGGGGCGTGAGCAGGGGGGGGCAGCAAAGGGGGCTGCAGCAAGGGGGGGCAGCCGGGGGGGGGACAGCAGCGTGGGGGGGGGGGGGCTGCAGCAGGGGGGGAAAGCCGGGGGGGGGACAGCAGAGGCGTGGCAGCAGGGGGGGAGGGGCAGCAGGGGTTGGGCAGCAGGGGGGCTGCAGCGGGGGGGGGGGGGGGTGGTAGGGGCTGTCTTCGTGGTCCAGAGTTCAGGGAGATGACAGCTGAGGGGAAGAAGCTGTTCCTAAGCCTGCTTGACTTGAAACAGAGGTTTCCATGGTTGGGGTGAGAGGGGTCATCCACTATTTTTTGTGCCTTCCTCAGACACCGTTTGTGGTGGGTAGTGTTTATTGCAGGGAGGGGTAGTCCAACGATGCGTTGGGCGGTTTTCACCACCCTCTGCAGCGCTTTCCGGTTGGAAACAGTGCAGTTGCCGTACCACACTGTGATGCAGTTGGTGAGGATGCTTTCGATAGCACACCGGTAAAAGTTCACCAAAATCTGAGGAGACAGGTGGGCTTTCCTCAGTCTCCTCAGGAAGAAGAGACGCTGGTGAGCCTTCTTTACTAGTGAGGCAGTATTGAGGGACCAGGAGAGGTCCTCGGAGATGTGGACCCCCAGGAATTTGAAGCTGGAGACACGCTTAACCTCCGCTCCGTTGATGAGGATGGGGGCGAGTGCGCCAGCTCTAGTCTTCCTGAAGTCGACGATGAGCTCCTTGGTCTTCTTGGTCTTCTTGGTGTTGAGGGCCAGGTTGTTGTCAGCGCACCACGTCACCAGGTGATGGACCTCCTCCCTGTATGCTGCCTCATTGTTGTTTTTGATGAGGCCCACCACCTTTGTGGGTACCTACTTTCATGAGGTCACCAAGTTTGAAGATGAGTTTGCGCAAGGAACCTCTGATCTCTGATCTCCTCTGATCTCGACCCCTCTACACGACCGACCATGGAAGAGACTTGGTCTGTGTGAACATAACAGACATACTTACCTTGTTGTGTCAGACTATTTTTCCAGATATATCGAGGTCCTTTACATGCCAACAACCACTGCCTCACAGGTTAACTTGAGGCTAAAGGGAGTTTTTGCAAGATTTGGCTGCCCAGATGAGGTTTTTTCAGACAACACGCCTCAATTTGCGAGTGCTGAGTTCCTAGAGTTTGCCAGAGAGTTTGACTTTCAGCACATCACCTTCAGTCCATATAACACTCAAGGTAATGGACATGCGGAGAGAGTGTGGTGGAAATCTACGTGAATAAGAAGGCAAATTATCAATCAATAAGAACTGTCACACATGAACTCAATTAAGTTTGAAGATTTATCAAGCAAGCAGAACACAATGAACAAATACAAGTAGACAAGTAGACAAGTGGCCAAACAGACATATAGAGAGACAGTCAGACAAACAGACAGACAAAGCTTTGTCGGGAGCCCCGAATCCTATGAGGTGAGGATAGGGAAGTCCCCCGTAACGCTGGCAACACTCAGTATTTATTCCTTCTTAGGACTGCCCCCAAGACACTGTCTTTCACTTCAATGATGCAAGTCTTGACCACCTGGCTCCACCACCCCCATCTCCAGCACGGGACAGAGGAACTCTCGTGCAGACAGAGGAAGCCAGAGGTGTTGAACCAGGAGCGGCCAAGCCTTTGATCCAGCTCAATAGTTGTATGCCAACCCCCCTTCAACAGCTGTAGACTGCAATAGCCACTGTCCCCCACTGTGAGATAAACATTACAGTTGGTCAAACAGGATAAGGACAAGACAAGACCCCTCAGGACAATAGGACAAAAGGGTGATAGGGAGAACTACATTTGCATTCTCTACTAGAACCATGAGGTCAATAAACAGAGTGATAGAAGGGACAACATATGATTTTTCCATTACATTTCCTACCTTTTGATTATTATCATCATAAATATCAAACAACAATTAAACAAATGGAAAAAACACACTTCATTGATGATATGAATTATTCATAACAATTCAATACATCTGCATCGTCCCGCATCCCTAAAGGTAAAATATCACCTTAGTTGGTCAGGTCACTTAAAACATCCAATGTTTTACACCTTGTTAGGTCTACTAATACATATTCATGAGCACCAAGAAAACATGATATTACTGAAAGCTGTATTACCATTAGTTACAAAATAAAGTTCATCACATTCAACACATTCAACACATTCAACACATTCAACACATTCAACACAAGCAGTTGGGGATACAGTCTGGTACACACTGGGAGGTCTTCATCTTGGTGAATAGCAATGCCTCCTCTAACCCCGCCTCCATGATCACGGTTTTGCGACTTGGGAAAGGTTAGGGGAAAGGTTCAGGATCCCTATTCATTCAGATGTGGCAAGTTAACGTCCACGAATGGTGGAGTCCAGTTGTCGCTATCAGCATTCCACTTCATGAAGACGTGTGCCTCCCTTTTGTTTATGGCCTTATCTACAACATTCCGCATGCAGGGAATCCCACACATTGAACATATGCAAAGTAACACTAAGAGTCCCCCTGCCCAGATACCTATTATTACTAGCCAGTGTTTCCAAGACGAAAGCATACCCCGTAGCCAGTCATCGTCTGCGGTGACATTGTCCTCGCTCATGGAAGGGCTGTCAGGTTCTGTATTGCTTGGTCTATTTCCTTGCCATCCGCATCGTTGTCTGGGATATATGTGCAACACGATGAACCCACCACAAAACAAACCCCTCCTGGAGACGCTGTCAGCTGGTCCAAGACCATTCTATTTTGCATTACAACCAACCGTAAGCTAGTTAGTTCCTCCTTGATTGCCCCAACGGAGGTTAGTGTGCTGTTAACAAACGATTGAAGTCGATAGTTAGTTGTCTCTGCCATAAGAAGAAGCTTACCCACGCCTAGTTGTGGAAACAGTGCAAGACCGAACATCTTTGCGGTCGTCCATATTTTGAAATCGTTGGGGACATCGGTTCCCCACATTCCATCATGCTTTTTTAAAATATACCGATCGCTTTTCTCGCCTAACTTTTGATACCGGGGTTGCCGTAATAATGTATGTCTGGTCTGTAATTGATACTGGTGCGCAAAGACCAGACTAGTCGTTTGGGAGGCTGTGATAGACCCTAGATCCACACAGCCACCACAGACCCTCTACGACTCTGGTTCCTCCTGGTACCATTAACGCACACTGAGAATTGCTGGTGCCTGAGGGTATCGGTATTGCCATGCACGTATCGTACTCGCTTGACTCGCTTGGGGGTGCATGAGATGACGTTGGCATTGTGGAACAGACATAACAATTCGATATACCAGTTGATCTCGTATTATTAGCATTTCTCCACCACATATTGGCGGCGTACGTGTGGATCAGGATGATATATGTTACATGTGTTAGGGCGATGTGCTCTCGTAAGTCAGGTTGTCTGTTCTAGGGAGGTTTTGCCTCTCCCACCCTAGGATAGGACCTACAATAAGAATGGTTAGCACAGTTCCAATATGTATGTGTACCGTGTATATAGTTAGAGCTACATTCATCATCTAGTGTATTGTCAGCTACTTAAAATGTTTTACTAAACAAAAAGGCAGCAGATAACACGTCTATAGTCTGGATATAGTGTGTTAGATGCTAGTCTGGTTGAGTTTCTAGAAGTCCTTCTCTGTCGCACATAGCTAGATGAATACAGATTACAGATTCATGTCTTTAGTTCATATTTTATGAGCCCTTAAAAGTAAAACATTACATTTGAAATACCAAAACTGTTCTCTGATCCTCAGCACCCCAGCTGGTCTGTGTGTTTTGGGGGAGCTGTGTGCTGCCTTGTCACTTCCAGCCAGACATTAAGGTCATCCACTGGGTCAAGAAGAATGGCGCGAATGTTCGGGTCCACTCCTTCTTCGACAATGACAGCCAACTGAATGACCAGAACTCTCTGTACCAGGGAAGGACATCTCTGTTCCTTAATCAGATCTCTGGGGGCAATGCATCCCTTCGACCAAGGTGAACCTCCAGGACCAGGGTAGGTACATGTGTTACACCAGAACTCCAACCAACTACAAGGAGACCTTCGTCACCCTGACAGTAAGAGGTGAGCTGAACTGCTGTATCCTATTTAACTAAAACATTGTCATAATGCAACTGGCCGGTAGGTCCAGCCCATAAAAGTATCATATCTGCATATCATGTGATGCAGATATCTCATAGTCGTTGTTATGTACTTTCACTAGGCATCTCAAGCACTTGTGTATTTGGTATATGTTTCATAAAGCACACAATTACAAAGATCAGTAACTCAGGTAAGGGTCCACTGGCATCTCTTTACAGACTGAAATATTACCCTTGAAGCTGAGACCTGAGTTTGGTTCTATAACAAAGTATACAATTTGCAATGTTCCCATGGCAGTGGTGTGTGTATTTTGGTATATTTTCTTAGGTATCATTCATGGTTTTGTTAGTATTAGTAAGTAACTAATATCAATGCAGAAAACCAAATCAACCAAGTTAACTATGAGTTTATTGTTTTAATGTTGTTTCAGCTCCTGTTGCTAGAGTGGACATTATGCTACTAAAGCACACTGTCACCTGTAAGTCTGGAGGAATCTACCCAAGACCAGAGCTCAGCTGGTCCGTCAGCCCTCACCTGGCCACTACCCTCCAGAACACAACCGAGGTCCATGAAGACGACCAGGGACTCTTTGACATCAGTGGCTCATTAAGGACCATTTCCAATGACACAGAATGGGCCTACAGCTGCTCAGTCCAAAGTGAACGCAGTGCAAGGAAAGCCACGATGAGGCAAAACCGTAAGTCTTTTAATATCAAAATGGCAACAAGTCAAGTGTAAAGTGTCTGGTGCGATCCAATTTGCAGTGGCTTTAATTTAATGGGAACTGTCACGCTCCCTACTTTCTAACATATCGTTATTCTTCATATGTGAGTCATGAAAAAATTGCAGTCTGTAACATCTACTCCGTTTCCGCTAAGAAAAAACACAGCAACGTTGGACCACTGATGTCATCAGGCTGGGATTTGCATTTTCCATTGTCCCAATTTAGAAAAATGTTGTCACTGGTCCAATTTCTGAGCTAATTTCACAACAATATCTTGTGTATGTCTGTCCATCCTCTCGTCTGTCTGTCTGTCCATCCACTCGTCTGTCTGTGTGGACTTTGAATGATCTCCCCATGTGGACGTGGGTTTCCTCCGGGTTCAAGTTGTAGCAGATGGCGCTGCTACCTGCCACTACAGTGGACCTTGGACTCCCGATAACAAAGACAGGATGATGAGAAATCGGTTTATTGCTGAGTTTAGAAAGTTTGAACAAGACCCACAGGTGTGCAGCCTCACCCGGCAGCCCCAGAGTCTAATCAGTCTGACTCAGGCCAGATGAGGCTGCTTAAACCAGCCACCAACCACACACATCTAGAGTTGGATCCCAGGGATTATCCTATGGCAGCCCACCTACAGAATTTCTGTAATATTGCAACATTGGGCTTAGTTGGGAGCAGAATTTCTGCAGCCCACTGCAACAAGCCAGCTATTTTGACTACCACATTCACCCAGTGTTGTATAATTGCAACACTTATATAACAAGCTCTAAATGAAATTTGATGCATCTATTCCACAATAACTACATATGTACATGCTCTAGACATTGTAATAACAACCCAAAAAAATATAAAAGACATATTACTTACTTGAATCTGATGAATCCAGTCCAATGAAACAAATAGTTGTTGTTCGAAGGAAACCTTGAGAGGTTGTGTGAGTTCATGGCCAGAAGGCGTGACTTGTAAACAAATGTAAGATCCAATAGCATTGTGAGACTGAACAATAGGACCCAATGACTATGTAAATGTGGTAAAAAAATAAGATAAAATATAACAGATTGTTTTTTAGGATGGTTAAAGGTAACGTTGTAATTTTACAACAAGGGGTGTTACAGGGTTAAACCAGCCATCAACCACACACACACATTAACACTCCTGCCCATCATATCTGTCTGTCTATCTATTTCAGCTCCAATGCAAAGTGCTTCATATCGTGAGGTGTCACTTCCTTGTTACGGCTCGGCGCTCTGTGACATCACTTGGACCTTCAAGCACAACCAAACCATCCTTACAAAACCAGCAGGAGGTAGACTGCAGGTGGAAAAAGAGTGGGAGGCACGTGTAAAAGAACTGTCAGAATCAGGTAGACTCCTGCTGTATGTGACCTCATCAGCCGAGAGTCAAGGGACGTACACGTGTGCTCTCAGTTACCCAGAGGAAACAGACGTGACCCCCATTGAACTGATACTGGAGGACCATGATGGAGGTAGGCTCTCTCTCTGAAAATACAAAAGCTAATTTGTATAGTGCAAGGTCTATTATTGGCACCGTGGTACAAACAAGGACCATTGGGCAAAGAGTCCACTAAAATATATGTATAATAATACATATATTATGTAAATAATATGTCTAAATATATGTATCAGTTGCTTGATAAAGTATTACATTCACGTTATATCACAATGTAATGTAAATCTCGTCACACACTTTGAAGTGACACAGTATGTGTATATTTTTGTATATATTTCTATTCCTATTGTACTTTAGATTTTGATATTGATATTTTATTAAATTCATTGTTGGGCGGCCTGAGACCCGAGACTTTTTGCCGACGACGGCTTCCTGTAACTGTGCGTATGACAATAAAGAACTTGAACACTTAGATGTATTCTCCACTTACTGCTAACATGTATCAACATTCTCATTTCAGAGAGATCTCAAACACTGCGTTAGCTTCTTCCTGTGTTGCCCGTCCTCCTGGTTATCATATTCATAATGATTGCGTATGTATGTATAAAAAGTAAGACAATTTTATTTACACATTTTGTTCACTGGGATTATGGTCTCGGGAAACCCTTGGTAACATCTCAACATATATTTTCTCCGACAGAAAACATGAAACCCGGGTCAAAAGAGTTGAACCATGAGAACAACTCAGGGACTGAGTTACCTCTCGTGAGTGCCCTCTAGTGTTGGTCTGGTGTCAGTTGTTATGTTGATGTTTTCAATAGTGATGGGACCGGGTAGTGTTGGAAATCAAATGTATCAACATCTCTATAATCCCTCTTTTGTTTTACTCTCAGACCCGTGTTGACGGAGCTCCTCAGGAAGCAGAGGAAATGTTACAACCTGAGACGTCAATCGTCTGAGGACAATCAGAGACGGTACGGCCAGAGCTCCCACCTCAGCTGTTGAGTAGGGAGAACAGACCCACCACCAACTCTTCTAAGTTTGTATTCACATCCGACACGACCCTGGTGTCCTACGTGCTAAAGAAAGGCAAATATGTGGTTCTCGTGAGTTAGTTCTGAGTGCAGGGAGCTCTGCTGATTGGCTCAGAGCCTCTGACTAGACCCGCCCTCAGGGAGGATGGTGTCACGGTTGCCTGCGACGGGTTTACGTCCGAGTTTTCGTACGGTGGGTTGTCATGGGTACGGTGGTTGGCAGGGGGCATGGCCAAGCCACGTGCGCTGGCGGCGCACACACCTGTACACGATCACCCTGTCTAATTGTTAATCACCTCACCTGGGGTATATATACTTTGTCTATCCTTTACCCCAGCGTGAGGTCGTTACTTTATACTGCACGTGTTCTTCCATCTGTTCTGATACCCGTCGCCTGCCTACTACCCGTTCGGTACTTCGCACCCGACATCCCGGTATCCAGACTCCTCCCCCGTCCCGGACTACTCGTCGGTCTACTACCCGCCGGTACTCCGCGGATCGTCCTCCCCGTTTACCCTTGTGTTTTGTGTGTGCTTTTTGAATAAAGCCGTTCGTATCACTCCACTGTGTCGTTGTCTGCGTTCAGGGTCCAACCCACTCCCCTCAGTGTGACAGAACGACCTCACCATGATGGACCCCGGCGACCTCGACCAGTGGAGCCAAGTGTGCCTGGAGCTGCAGACCGTCCGGTTAGACGACCCGGCACTCTCGAACTTGCGAAGCACGCGATCGATGCCCGGATGGACAGGATCGGATCAGAGCTTCGAGCGTGGCAGGGGCAGTATAAAAATTTGGTGGCCCTGTTGGCCAACATGAACCCCGGCGCCTGCGACGGGTTTAAGTCCGAGTTTTCATCCCAGGTCGACGGTCAGACGGTTGGGTCAGGAGCTGCAGATGAAGATGGACCAGCTCGGGGACCTGGCAGCCGTCGTTGCTTCCCTCAGAGGGGTCACCAGCGCCGCTCTGCTCCTGTCTGCTGACACGTCTGACGGCACCTCACCCGCCCGCCATTGCGCTCCCCCTGTCTGCCGACGCCACCCCACGATGTAACCAGCGTACATGGGCCGTAAAAAGGAAGTGAGACCGGATCTCGGCTGGCCTCTTAATTTTTATTTGATCTATTTTATCTGTCTCACTTTAATGTACGTATGTAACTATTGAATGAGTGTCATTTTACCCTGTCTGTAAAGCGCCTTTGGGGTCCAAAAAAGGGCTATATGGAATTTAATGTATGCATAACTATTATACTACTAACTTTGCTTAGCAGAATTTATACGAGCATTGTTGGCAAGTCTAACACTAACACACAATGCAGTTTTTAGTTGTAGCTGAAGAAATTATGGTGAACTTTATTTTCTGTGGTTTTCTGCGTTCATTTACGTTACCTGATCAGGGTGTTGGTGCGTATGCAGCCTGTTTTAAGTACAATAGCAGCTAATCTAATCCTGGAGGATTAGAAATCAAAACATTATCTGCGATCTAACATTAATTTGTTGGTCATGACGGCAACCACCGGTTTAAAGCACAATCTTTACTTCCCCCATTCAAGATGGCATGTTTCTGGTTATAGTCTGTTTTTCTATTGTTGACTTTAACAACACTGGTCAGATGCCAGCTTATTTTCGCTGTACTTGTGCCGTGCAATGACAACACATTATAATCTAATCTAATATATAATAATATATTTATTATTAATCAATAAAAACTGCTGAGATAAGATAGTTTGTTCAATGAACAAACTGCGTGAAAGAACTAGGAGAACAAACGAGTCGACAAGAGACTCGTCCCCTTAAGGGGACGACGAATGAGAGTGGTGGATTCAGAACAGTTATCTCGCCTCCTCGATGACTCCGAAGCTCGACCAATAAGAAAGCCTAATTTCACTTTGGGCTACAGCCCTCCCTAGTGCTCCGATTCCAATACCCCACTCATCTAACCCACTGCCAACCCCGACAGTTCAGAACATGACAGAACTGGACATGCGTCTGATTGTGTTTCTTATGCCGATGGTCGTCGTTCCTGGAGGTAAGCTTAACTGGACCTGGACCTACCAAGGATTATTCTGTTTGTTTGTAAGGCAGGACACTTGAACTAGCAGCGAAACACACACTAAGACTTAGAACATAATACAATAAAATCCAACATTAAAACCTTGAGCGATCATTAATTCAAATAACTCAGTTCTGCATATATTTACTCAACGCTTTAATGTCTTTGCTGTTGCCACGCCAATAAACTACCACACCCACCTAGAACCGGTTGAGCAGGACAGGTTTCTGCTCGGTTTAGGAGTTCATTAAATGAGCCACAGAGTAACGTTGTTAAACCTTGTCCATCATTGTTGTTCATTCAGTTCATTCATTCATTGATAAACGCCATTATACTATTGGTTTAAATGTAACAAATGAATGAACAAGTGTCAATGGCACGCCACAGAGAGTGTACAAGTACGGGTTCACCTTCCAGTGGGATAGCTAAAGCAGGTCTCCTATATCCCCACAACAAACAAACACTGAGGCGGTGAATAAATTAAATGGTCTTTATTAAACACTGATCAATTATTATTTTATTTTTGTTGTTCATTCACATCTTATTTTACTAGTTGACATTCATTTATTTATTCATATTAAATATCTCTCCAGTTTTAAACGATATTTTTGGTTTACTGTCCTATAGTATACATTGAAAATGTACACACAAATACAAAAACACAAACCACACGATAAGTCTCTCGCGTCCGTGCAGGACACGTGAAACACAAATGGAGGGGGGTGCAGTGTTTTGGGGCGTTTTTGGTCTGGTAGTTTATTGGCGCGGCAACAGCAAAGCCATTAAAGCGTTGAGTAAATATATGCAGAGCTGAGTTTTTATTTTAATTAATGATCGCTCAAGGTTTTAATGTTGGATTTTATTGTATTTTTCATATTCTCAAAAAAACATATGAATCCTGATCTGGGGGCGCCTACCAAAATAATAATCTGGGGGGCGCCTAAAAAAAGAACAAAACATACATATAAAAAAAAAAAAAGGTAAATATATATCTGGCGTGCACCCCCTGCGCTCCCTCTACAGTTTAGCGCCCTAGGCGAACATCTATAACGCCAGTGCGGCGGGCCGGCCCTGGTCCTCCCCACCGGCCACAACAAATCGTTCTATAGTCCTGGCAAACGCCACCCAGGCAGATTGTAATCCACCCGGCGGCGGTCCGCCAGCGATCAGCCACCCCCCTGGAAGGTCCTCGCGGAGGGCTCACCCGAACCGCTGCGGTCGTCAACGCAGCGCGGCACTCCCCCGTCTGTAGGCTTCGTAGGTGTAGCTTGGCGTAGTTATAGTTCCGTAGTTGTAGCTTGGCGTAGTTATAGTCCGTAGTTGTAGCTTGGCGTAGTTATAGTCCGTGGTCTGTCGGTTGTAGCTCGGTGCCACACACTGCTGGAGTTCGTTTCGTTCTCCTCCACGCCAGCCACGTCTGGAGTTCGCCGGTCCGTCCTCGTGTGGCTCTCTCCCTGCTCCACAACCCCCCTTACCCAAACGTTCATGGCTCCTTTTGTCCACTTCCGGACCTCGATTCCAGCCAATGGAATGTGTCCGCAGCTCATCAATTGATGTAGGGCAGCTGGGCCGAATCATCCTCTCCGCGCAGCGGCCAATCCCCGGGGACGCATGACGGGACACACATCCATGCGTATTTAGTGACACTCATCAAGGGACATACACCCACGCATACACGCGACACAAGTACATGTCGTGTTGTGTCACAACAAACATGTTCTTATATGTTATTTAGTGAAAAACCGGACCTAACGGTTACGGTAACCCCCCCCCCCCCCCCCCTAACCCTAACCCCCAAACACACGGTACTGTACTTTGGCTTTTGCTTAAATGAACGTCACGTCAGCGCCATTAAAGATTAACACGTGACTTCAGAATGTGAGAGAGAACGAAATCAAAAAGCAGAGTGGTAAAGATAAAGGCAGTATATTGTAAAATGTGTTCCTAAACAAAAAGGCAGCAGATAACGTCTATAGTCTGGATATAGTCTCTTAGATGCTAGTCTGGTTGAGTTTCTAGAAGTCCTTCTCTGTCACACATAGCTAGATGAATACAGATTACAGATTCATGTCTTTAGTTCATATTTTAGGAGCCCTTAAAAGTAAAACATTACATTTTAAATACCAAAACTGTTCTCTGATCCTCAGCACCCCAGCTGGTCTGTGTGTTTGGGGGGAGCTGTGTGCTGCCTTGTCACTTCCAGCCAGACATTGAGGTCCTCCACTGGGTCAAGAAGAATGGCGTGCATGTTCCAGTCCACTCCTTCTACCACAATGGGAGCCAACTGAATGACCAGAGCTCTATGTACCAGGGAAGGACGTCTCTGTTCCTTAATCAGATCTCTGGGGGCAACGCATCCCTACGACTGTCCAAGGTGAACCTCCAGGACCAGGGCAGGTACCTGTGTTACACCAGCACTTCAACCAACAACAGGGAGACCTTCATCACCCTGACAGTGAGAGGTGAGCTGAACTGCTGTATCCTATTTAACTAAAACATTGTCATAATGCAACTGGCCGGTAGGTCCAGCCCATTTGCAACGGAAAGCGTGATCACTGCATATGTTTTAATGAATGGCAAATCAACTGTAATGTCACGCAAAAGTGCGTGGTTAGGTTGGACCCAGAACGCAGACGGAGACCAGAAAGGGGAGAACAGGGGTTTTATTCGGCACAGAACACAATCGTATGTTATCTCCAGGACAAACGAGGGATCTGGAACCGGGAGGTCGATGTGCGTCGTACCGACAGGCAGTGGACGAATGGATAGTTGGGGACAGGCGATGGGTCGGGTTACCGGGAAGTCAAGGTGCGTCGAGGTGCGTCGATCGTCTGGACCGACGAGGGGCTGGAACAGCAGACAAGCGGGCTATCTCTCTAGTAGTCCGTAGCAGGGTGATCAGAACCAGGGATGAATGTCACCTGGGGACTGGTAGCGTACTGGTTACACACAGTACGAACGAGCGACGTCTCTCACTGACGCCGCGGTATAAATAGCCCCCAGGTGAGATCAATGGTAATTAGCCATGGTAATGGTTGGCAGGTGCGTGTGTGTGTGCCTCTAGCGCACGCAGCCTGTCAACCACCGTAACCGTGACATGTAAGTTGATGCAGATATCTCGTAGTCGTTGATGTACTTTCACTAGGCATCTCCAGCAGTTGTGTATTTGGTATATGTTTCATAAAGCACACAATTACAAAGATCAGTAACTCAGGTAAGGGTCCACTGGCATCTCTTTACAGACTGAAATATTACCCTTGAAGCTGAGACATGAGTTTGGTTCTATAACAAAGTATACAATTTGCAATGTTCCCATGGCAGTGGTGTGTGTATTTTGGTATATTTCCTTAGGTATCGTTCATGGTTTTGTTAGTATTAGTAAGTAACTAACATTAATGCAGCAAACCAAATGAACCAAGTTAACTATGAGTTTATTGTTTTAATGTTGTTTCAGCTCCTGTTGCTAGAGTGGACATTATGCTACTAAAGCACACTGTCACCTGTAAGTCTGGAGGAATCTACCCAAGACCAGAGCTCACCTGGTCCGTCAGCCCTCGACCGGCCACTACCCTCCAGAACACAACCGAGGTCCATGAAGATGACCGGGGACTCTTTGACATCAGTGGCTCATTAAGGACCGTTTCCAATGACACAGAATGGGCCTACAGCTGCTCAGTCCAAAGTGAACACAGTGCAAGGAAAGCCACGATGAGGCAAAACCGTAAGTCTTTTAATATCAAAATGGCAACAAGTCAAGTGTAAAGTGTCTGGTGCGTTCCAATTTGCAGTGGCTTTAACTTAATGGGAACTGTCACGCTCCCTACTTTCTAACATATTGTTTTTATTTTATATGTGAGTCATGGAAAAATTGCAGTCTACTCTGTTTACGCTAAAAAAAATCACAGCAACGTTGGACCACTGATGTCATCAGTCTGGGATTTGCATTTTCCATTGTCCCAATTTAGAAAAATGTTGTCACTGGTCCAATTTCTGAGCTAATTTCACAACAATATCTTGTGTATGTCTGTCCATCCTCTCGTCTGTCTGTCTGTCCATCCACTCATCTTTCTGTGTGGACTTTGAATGATCTCCCCATGTGGACGTGGGTTTCCTCCGGGTTCAAGTTGTAGCAGATGGCGCTGCTACCTGCCACTACAGTGGACCTTGGACTCCCGATAACAAAGACAGGATGATGAGAAATCGGTTTATTGCTGAGTTTAGAAAGTTTGAACAAGACCCACAGGTGTGCAGCCTCACCCGGCAGCCCCAGAGTCTAATCAGTCTGACTCAGGCCAGATGAGGCTGCTTCAACCAGCCACCAACCACACACACACACACACATTAACACTCCTGCCCTGCGAATAACCAAGGCAAGGGCACTACATCTAGAGTTGGTTCCCAGGGACTATCCTATGGCAGCCCACCTCTCCAAGCTCCTAGCTAGGATAGGTTAAATGCAGAGGATGAATTTCCCATGGGGGATTAATAAAGTATATCATATCTGTCTGTCTATCTATTTCAGCTCCAATGCAAAGTGCTTCATATCGTGAGGTGTCACTTCCTTGTGACGGCTCGGCGCTCTGTGACATCACTTGGACCTTCAAGCACAACCAAACCATCCTCACAAAACCAGCAGGAGGTAGACTGCAGGTGGAAAAAGAGTGGGAGCCACTTGTAAAAGAACTGTCAGAATCAGGTAGACTCCTGCTGTATGTGACCTCATCAGCCGAGAGTCAAGGGACGTACACGTGTGCTCTCAGCTACCCAGAGGAAACAGACGTGACCACCATTGAACTGATACTGGAGGACCATGATGGAGGTAGGCTCTCCCTATGAAAATACAGAAGCAAATTTGTGTAGTGCAAGGTCTATTTATGGCACCGTGGTACAAACAAGGACCATTGGGCAAAGAGTCCACTAAAATATATGTATAATAATACATATATTATGTAAATAATATGTCTAAATATATGTATCAGTTGCTTGATAAAATATTACATTCACGTTATATCACAATGTAATGTAAATCTTGTCACACACTTTGAAGTGACACATTATATGTATATTTTTGTATATATTTCTTTTTCTATTGTACTTTAGATTTTGATATTTTATTATATTCATTGTTGGGCGGCCTGAGACCCGAGACTTTTTGCCGACGACGGCTTCTGTGTACATCTACTGATGCCTAGTCTGGACACATCTTCAGTGATGTTCCTGGAATCATAGGACGTTTCGGGTCTCGCAACATCATACGCCCTCCTCCAGGTGACCCAGCCGGGGTTGATCAGACCCCAGCTTGTGTCCAGATGGCTAGCTAGCTACCATGACTCCATGGCTCCCCTCTTTTGAGCCACAGCCATCTTGAGGCCCTCTCTGCCGCATCGGTGGTACTGCGGATGGCTCTCCTCTTTCTCACTCCCTCGATGCCTAAACTGCCGAAGGCTCTGACCAAGGAACGGGCTGCGAACTGCCAGTCTCTTGCAGATGTCAGGATAGCTGCAGATGTTTTTCTGGCAAAAGTTGGCTTGTCCCCAGCTCTGACAAAGGCGATGGTGTCCTTGGAGTGTCGGAACTGCTTTGACCACGCCAGTCCTGCGCTGATGGCTTCAGCAATGGTCTTCAGGACTTGGTCATGCCTCCACCTGTACCGTCCATCTCCAAGTGCCCTTGTACAGCAACTGAGGATGTGTTCCATGGTTCCTCGCTTGGAACACAATGGGCATGCTGGTGTCTCTGCTATGCCCCATGTGTGCAGATTTGACGGGCTTGGAAGCACATCATACACTGGATTAGGAATTTGATGCGGTGAGGCTCGGCTTTCCAAAGCTCAGCCCAGGTCACTTTCCTCTCAAGCGCATTCTCCCATCTCGTCCAGGCTCCCTGTTGCTTCATTCCCACTGCCTTGCAGGTTCTTGTCTCCTCCACTGCTGCTCTCACCTCCTCCTGAACAAGACGGCGCCCTTCCTTCCCCCTGGTGTTCATTTGGGGAGTTGGAAAGGATCCTAGCCCAGCTCGACCTCGTGTGACCACTCCCACCAGGCTCTTGTGACGCAGCCTCTGCCTTCCTGTAATTGTGCGTATGACAATAAAGAACTTGAACACTTAGATGTATTCTCCACTTACTGCTAACATGTATCAACATTCTCATTTCAGAGGGATCTCAATCACTTTGGCTTTGGCTTCTTGTGTTGCCCGTCCAGGTTTTCATATTCATAATAATTTACAAATTTACAAAAAGTAAGATTTTATTTACACATTTTGTTCACTGGGATTATGGTCTCGGGAAACCCTTGGTAACATCTCAACATATATTTTCTCCGACAGAAAACCATGAGAACAACTCAGGGACTGGGTTCCCCCTCGTGAGTGCCCTCTAGTGTTGGTCTGGTGTCAGTTGTTGTGTTGATGTTTTCAATAGTGATGGGACCGGGTAGTGTTGGAAATCAAATGTATCAACATCTCTATAATCACTTTTTTGTTTTACTCTCAGACCCGTGTTGACGGAGCTACTCAGGAAACAAAGGGGATGTTACAACCTGAGACGTCAATCGTCTGAGGACAATCAGAGACGGTACGGCCAGAGCTCCCACCTCAGCTGTTGAGTAGGGAGAACAGACCCACCACCAACTCTTCTAAGTTTGTATTCACATCCGACACGACCCTGGTGTTCTACGTGCTAAAGAAAGGCAAATATGTGGTTCTCGTGAGTTTGTTGTGAGTGCAGGGAGCTCTGCTGATTGGCTCAGAGCCTCTGGCTAGACCCGCCCTCAGGGAGGATGGTCCTCCCTTAGCGCCGTACACACTCATGTTAAACCAGGACTCACCGGCCGCTTGGGTTTTTATACTGGACTTCAATGGGGAGCTTGGAGGAGGACGATCCTCCATACTTTTAATTGTAAATAAGCGGTAGGGGGTGCTGTTGGTATTTTGACACAGGGACATGATTGTTGTGCTTTCGAACCAATCAGCAGAGGTCACTGCGCTGGTGATTACCCATTCAGAGTTTTGAGGGGCGGGTCATCATCATGCAAGGATTTATTTTGTGTCATTCATTAATTCCGCTTTCCATAAAACTTGTGTAGCACCCCTGAGAAGTGCATTGGTTTGATTCAGTTTTTATTCAATGGCAAACCGGTGTGTTTTTTAATGTTTCATTTGTAATGTATTCCAGTGGTTTATTTTCATGTTCTTGTGCTTATTATCTGTTTGTAATGGTTTGAAATGAGTTTGATACTGAGGGGGCTTTTATTTTGAAGAGGTGTCGGACGGATGAGGAAGGGAAGCTCGCGTGAGGGGAGAGAAGGAGGAGATGAGAAGTGTGCGGAGAAAAGGAAAAGAGTTTGACTACTTCAAAAGTGAGGAATATTTACAGTGAAGAACCAAATACGAGTTGTGTGTACTCATTTGAGTTTAAGTGAATTAAAGTTTAGTGTTACATTTCAGAAAATAAATGATCGCTATTTTTGAGGATCATCAGCTGGCTAAGTCGGACATTTAAGTTGGCAGTTGCTAGGCTATACCGGCCGTTTTTCCTGAGACCGTCGCATGTGAGTCAACGACGAGGGATACCTTTTCCACACCTGAGAGAAGGTGGACGGTCTTGGTATGAGGAGCGCGCGGTGGAGGCAGTTAGTTGGCTTCCCGCTCCAGACCCTGGATGAGCTGCGGTAGAGGGAACGGGCCTTAGTCCATCCACATGGCCAACTAAAGGGTACCCACGCTGGGGTTTAAACCCCCGGGTCTTTTTGGTTTGGTTTATTGGCCACAGTGTTTTATTATGCAATGGATTGTGTGTATTTTCTATGCTGATGCGATTCTATTTTTGTTTTCTATTTTCTATTTTTTTTATTCCATTTTTATCTATTTTTATCTTATTTTATAACTGCTGTCTGTCGTCGGGTATTGCACATAAGATTTTCACCCACTGCTTTGTACTTTAAACTTGTAAACTGTGAAGTGACAATAAACTTGACTTGACTTGACTATAGCCCTGTTTGGCTAAATAAATGTAAACTTTTACATGAAGTATTTGTGTTGAATATGGGTTTAGATTCAATTGAGCCTAGGTTGATGAGTAAACTAGTTGGTGGTGATGCAATTAAATGAGTTGACATTTGAGGGATACAGTATTTATCAAGCAGAAATTTACATACATTCTTTGAGGTGTAACTCAAAGTGGGGGCTCACACTTTTGATACTGGTAAATGTAAGGGAGGTAGATTATATAGCGTTTAATAATAGCCATTTCCATAGGCTATCCCAGGCCTCTTGGACACCCTGTGAGAAACAGCCACCCTAGACATGTATCCTGCCTGGTAACTCCCATTTAAGCTCCTCCCTTGTTGTGCATCATTCAGGTGTTCATGGTAATAGACTATAGTGATACACCTGTTTACATTTCAGTTTAGTGGGGTAGGTTACACTCGTGAGTCATTTACTTTTAATGCATTTTAGATTGAAACCTGAGATCCTCCTCAAAGCGTTCAGGTGCATGGGGTCAAACGTCAACAGAAAGCATGGCTGACCGTGACAAGGTGCTGTTTCTTTGGGTCGCCATTAGGCAATTGACGTGATTTACGTGCATTACTGGTTTTACGTTATAATAGTATGTCTTATTTTAATTAAATACAGATTAACATACTTTACACAAAAAACGATTCTCCCTCAAAGCTCACTCAATTTAAATTCTGTTAGATTTGTTCGATAGCATAAGCCACTGTGCAAGACACTTCTATTCAGATTTTCATCATAAATTGATTAATAAAGCTAAATAACTATTTTTCATGAAAACAATGCTTCTTCCTCCTCAGATCACAATGGGATTCCATTCTCTTTAGCTTATCTGCTAAAATGACCCACTAATACACTGTCAACATTTATAGTAAGGCACCTTTCTTCCTCCCCTACTCTCACAACCACCAGCCGCCACTGATATATATATATATATATATATGTATGTATGTATGTATGTATGTATGTATGTATGTATGTATGTATATATATATATATATATATATATATATATATATATATATATATATCAGTGGTGAAGCGTCAGGGCCTTCAAGGTATTCAGAGAAGACCCTGGAACTCTCAGATGAAACAAAAAAAATCGAATTAATTGTATTAATACAATGTAATACAACGATTTGACGATTTGATCAACCAATCCAATATGCCAATGGGCGTATTCTTTCAGATTTCCCCACAGCTCAATAGGGAGCTAGAAGGTAGAACACTAGAAGGAACTAGAACAACTGAATTTTTGAATGGGGGGGGTGGTGGTCTACAGCAGGGGTTCCCAAAGTGGGGGTCGCGGGACCCCGAGGGGGGGGGTCGCAAGATGATTTCAGAATCCTCTTGATGTGACCCATGAGGTTTATTTATTTTTATTATTATTATTTTTTATCATTTGTATTATTATTATTGTTAATAATAACGTGAGTGACAAATAAAGGAATTCAGATTTCCACAGATTGACGACAGTATCATCATTGAAAAATAGCCACACACAATGTTCGTGAACAGTTGGGGAACCCCTGGTCTATATATGTATATATATATATGTAATGGGGGGATATATATATATATGTATGTTTGTATGTATGTGTGTGTGCAGGGGCGGACTGGGACAAAAATTCGGCCCTGGCATTTAGTCCTTTGACCGGCCCACTTTCAGAAAGGGGGGGCTTGCGTATTTTGTTAATGCAAATATCACGTTCACATCAGATTATCGGCACCAGGAGCACGCGGCGCACTTACAGGCTTTCATAATTAAATAATACACACACACACACACACACACACACACACACACACACACACACACACACACACACACATCCAATAGAATGGAAATGGATGGAATACACGAAAAGAATACGAGAAGGTTATGCTCGCTTATTTTTGTTAATGTAAATGTGACGCTCAAATAAGATCAAACTATAACGAACTATCTCAATTACACGCTCCGTCACTTCTCTCCTTTGGCGCACCTGTTCTCTCGTGGCAGACTTCTGATTGACATTGAGTAAGTCTTTTATGTTTCCCTTGCTGATCCGTAACAGGTATGCATCTGCACACTCTCTATGCAGTTCACTTCTTTCATGTTCTGCGATTTGCTGGTGGATTATATGTCGCCAATCTTTCATCCCATTTACGAATGGATTGCTGTCACTTTTAGCGAAGGCTAAACATACTGAGCAATACAACGTATTTGTTTCAGTACAGCATGTAAGCCACGACCGCTTTGGACCATTACTCGTTTGAAACACACTTTCAGCCACATGGTTGGTGCTGGTGTGATTCGGGTGATAATTAAAAAACAAATCCAACTCATGCGATTTCGGCCGTGCGAAGTAGCTAAGAGCCCCCTCGTTAATGCTAACGCTAGCACTTGTGCTAGCATCACCTCTAACGTTAGCTTGTGTCTCTCCCTCCTTCTCGGACTCCTCTTCAATCGACTCACACACTGGGTACTGGAATGGCTGTGGTGGTGGACGTTGTAGTTAGATTGCTGCTGCTAGTCACGGGTAGATTAGCTAGGTTATCACTGGTGCTGCTATCACTGGCTTTAGCCGATTTGGCAGGCAAAAACATCTGCGTTAGCTTCGCACATTTAGCTGCGCCAGCCTCAAGACTTTTCTGTTTTTTTTCTCTTCTTTTTTCGGCACCACAGTTTTTATCCATTTTAAACAGTCTTTGGTAGTGGTTCTGGCTCTTGCTTGATATTGAACTTAAACGTAGGCTACTGTTAACGTTACTGGAGCTCGATAACCCCTACCTGGGCAGATCTACTTGGGGAGGGGCCGCTCACCACTTTACACCAACTCCATTCAATATAGTTGACCAGCAGGGAGCGCGCCCCCCCCCCTACGAATGTGGGCAATGTGGGTGTGATACGGTCCATTCTATATACGTATATCCATCCATCCATCTTCTCCCGCTTATCCGAAATCGGGTCGCGGAGGTAGCAGCTCCAGCAGGGGACTCCAAACTTCCCTCTCCCTGGCAACATCGACTAGCTCTGACTGGGGGATCCCGAGGCGTTCCCAGGCCAGTGTGGAGATGTAATCACCCCACCTGTACCTCGGTCTGCCCCGTGGTCTCCTCCCAGTTGGATGTGCCTGGAAAACCTCCCTTGGGAGGCGACCAGGAAGCATCCTTACTAGATGCCCGAACCACCTCAACTGGCTCCTTTCTACGCGAAGGAGCAGCGGCTCTACTCCGAGTCTCTCACGAGTGACTGAGCTTCTCACCCTATCCCTCAGGGAGATACCAGCCACCCTCCTGAGGAAACTCATTTCGGCCGCTTGTATTCGCGATCTCGTCCTTTCGGTCATTACCCATTGCTCATGGCCATAGGTGAGGGTAGGAACGAAGACTGATCGGTAGATCGAGAGCTTTGCCTTCTGGCTCAGCTCTCTTTTGGTTACAACGGTGCGCCAAAGTGCACCCAATACCGCTCCCGCTGCACCTATTCTCCTGTCAATCTCACGCTCCATCCTCCCCTCACTCGAGAACAAGACCCCGAGATACTTGAACTCCTTCACTTGGGATAAGGACTCCCTCCCTACTTGGAGTAGACAATCCACCGGTTTCCTGCTAAGAACCATGGCCTCCGATTTGGAGGTGCTGATTATATACGTATATATATATATATATATATATATATATATATATATATATATATATACACATATATATATATACATATATATATATATATATATATATATATATACATATACATATACATATATATATATATGTATATGTATATATATATATATGTATATGTATATATATATATATATATGTATATGTATATATATATATGTATATATATCAGTGGTGAAGCGTCAGGACCTTCAAGGTATTCAGAGAAGACCCTGGAACTCTCAGATGAAACCAAAAACTCAAATTAATTGTATTAATAAAATGTAATACAATTTAATAACATTTAATAAAATTTAAATAAAATGAATAAATGAGAATCGTATCTGTGTTATATTACAGTGTTACGTTGATTTGTTTGTCTTTCTCGGTCCATGCACGACGCATTTGAGTGGTTTTGTGTTGGAAAAACAATGCAACCAATCAGATATTTTTCTGGGTTGCTGGGAAGAATATCCTTCAACCAAAGTATTCCCGCTGACATTGGCCCTTAGACTGAATGAGAGCGTACGTTTGGATTGACAATTTGATCAACCAATCATATCGTGATTTGTAGCCAATGGGCGTATTCTTTTAGATTTCCCCGCAACTCAATATGGAGCTAGAAGGTGCAAGGTGGTGGCTGGCGCGAGAGTGGATTTAGCGTAGTGTTACGTTTTCTACGTTGTTTTTTTTTACGTCAAAATGGCAACAGGTGAAGATGATGTCGTTGCGGATTTATTGTCTGAACCATTTTCAAGACGACCATTTAATGTTAAGATGGACATTATTAAAAAAGGCCGTCCAATACCTGACAATCTGGAGCTGACTCAAGTAGTTAAAGCAGGCTATGTTCGCCATTTTCAGAGTAGCAACTGGGAAAGATACCCGTGGCTAACGGGCTCTACTAGCCACGAGAGGCTCTACTGATGGGAGTGTTGCTGTTTGGGACCGACAAGAGAGCAGGGAATTGGAACTTATTTTGGATCTGAAAAGTGATCATCTTTATGACCTGATGGTGGTCGAACCATCCAGAAGGACAGGAGAATGGATTTGGTCTTTCAGTGAACATCATTGGTGAGTGAGACTCATTTGTCTTTGCTGGTTTTGTCTCAGTGTTGCGTCTCGTTGAGCTGGTTGTTGCATTTTGTTCCCACACACTTGTTGACTGATTAGTTAATGGGTGACTTGGGTTTGTTAAGCATTGTTGTGCATTTGAATTGAGAGTTTGGACTTGATCTTTCTTTGCATCGCTTAACGTGAAAAGACTTGACGTAACTAAGAGTTACAAAACCGCGATCAATAATCACCTAATTTGCATATGTTTTGTCATTAGCACTTTCACCTTTTCACTTTCGTTTTGACAGGTGAAAGTGCTAATGACAAGACATATGCCAGAGACATTTGGTGATTATTGATCGCTATTTTGGAACTTAAAGTTCCAAAGTTACGTTAAGCCTTTTCACGTGAAGCGTGTTAGACCGTCCCTTTCACCGATAGCCTGTGTGTGATGGTCTGTGTTGGTCTGTTACTTCACTACATGGACTCTGCTTTACAACTATGGTACAATTGGAAATTGGCTGCGACAATCTGATCTGCCTAAATGAGATAAGGCATAAAGTGACTCCTCCGTGACGTCCGTCTGACTAGAACTGAATTTTCGAATGGTGGTGGTGATGGTGGGGGTGGTGGTCTACAGCAGGGGTTCCCAAAGTGGGGGTCGCGGGACCCCGAGGGGGGGGGGGGTGGGGGGTCGCGAGATGATTTCAGAATCCTCTTGATGTGACCATGAGGTTTTTATTGTCAATAATAACGTCCATCCATCCATCCATCTTCTCCCGCTTATCCGAAATCGGGTCGCGGAGGTAGCAGCTCCAGCAGTGGACTCCAAACGTCCCTCTCCCTGGCAACATCGACTAGCTCTGACTGGGGGATCCCGAGGCGTTCCCAGGCCAGTGTGGAGATGTAATCACCCCACCTGTACCTCGGTCTGCCCCGTGGTCTCTTCCCAGTTGGATGTGCCTGGAAAACCTCCCTCGGGAGACGACCAGGAAGCATCCTTACTAGATGCCCGAACCACCTCAACTGGCTCCTTTCTACGCGAAGGAGCAGCGGTTCTACTCCGAGTCTCTCACGAGTGACTGAGCTTCTCACCCTATCCCTCAGGGAGATACCAGCCACCCTCCTGAGGAAACTCATTTCGGCCGCTTGTATTCGTGATCTCGTCCTTTCGGTCATTACCCATTGCTCATGGCCATAGGTGAGGGTAGGAACGAAGACTGATCGGTAGATCGAGAGCTTTGCCTTCTGGCTCAGCTCTCTTTTGGTTACAACGGTGCGCCAAAGTGCACCCAATTCCGCTCCCGCTGCACCTATTCTCCTGTCAATCTCACGCTCCATCCTCCCCTCACTCGAGAACAAGACCCCGAGATACTTGAACTCCTTCACTTGGGATAAGGACTCCCTCCCTACTTGGAGTAGACAATCCACCGGTTTCCTGCTAAGAACCATGGCCTCAGATTTGAAGGTGCTGATCCTCATCCCAGCCGCTTCACATTCTGCTGCAAACCGATCCAGTGAGTGCTGAAGGTCACATACTGATGACGCAAACAGGACCACATCATCTGCAAACAGCAGCGATTCAATCCTGAGCCCACCATACTGAAACCCCTCCCCTCCATGACTACGCCTTGAAATCCTGTCCATGAAAATCACAAACAGGATGGGTGACAAAGCGCAGCCCTGGCGGAGGCCAACACCCACTGAGAACAGGCCTGACTTTGTACCGAGAATCCGGACACAGCTCTTGCTTTGGGAGTAGAGAGATTGGATGGCCCTCAACAATGACCCCCGCACCCCATACTCCCGCAGCACCCCCCACAGTATTTCCCGAGGCACCCGATCATATGCCTTCTCCAAATCTACAAAACACATGTAGACCGGATGGGCATACTCCCAAGCCCCCTCCAGGATCCTTGCAAGAGTGAAAAGCTGGTCCGTTGTTCCACGACCAGGGCGGAATCCGCATTGTTCCTCTTCAATCTGAGGTTCGACTATCGGCCGAACCCTCCTTTCCAGCACCTTGGAGTAGACTTTCCCAGGGAGGCTGAGTAATGTGATACCCCTGTAATTGGCACACACCCTCTGGTCACCCTTTTTGAACAGGGGTACCACCACCCCCGTTTGCCACTCCTCAGGCACTGTCCCAGACTTCCACGCAATGTTGAAAAGACGTGTCATCCATGACAGCCCCTCAACACCCAGAGCCTTTAGCATTTCTGGACGGATCTCATCAACCCCTGGGGCTTTGCCACTGCGGAGATGTTTGACTACCACAGTGACTTCCTCCAGGGAGATTGATGTTTGCCGTCCTTCATCCTCCAGCTCTGTCTCTACCATTGAGGGTGTAGTTGGGTTAAGAAGTTCCTCAAAGTGTTCTTTCCACCGCCCGATCACCTCCTCAGTTGAGGTCAGCAATGTCCCACCCTTACTGTACACAGCTTGGATGGACCCACGCTTCCCCCTCCTGAGGCGCCGGATTGTTTGCCAGAAACGCTTTGGTGCCGACTGAAAGTCCTTCTCCATGGCTTCTCCGAATTCCTCCCACACCCGCTGCTTTGCCTCCGCTACAGCCGAGGCTGCCGTACTCTTGGCCTGTCGATACCTCGCAACCGAGTCCGGAGTCTCACAGGCTAACATAGCCCGGAAGGCCTCCTTCTTCAGCCGGACGTCTTCCCTGACCACCTGTGTCCACCACGAAGTCCGAGGGTTGCCGCCCCTTGAGGCACCAATGACCTTGAGGCCACAACTCTCAAC
>CM051009.1:17111247-17131448 GCA_027704905.1 Muraenolepis orangiensis
CAACTGAATGAACCGCGCGCTCTGTACCAGGGAAGGACGTCTCTGTTCCTTAATCAGATCTTTGGGGGCAACGCATCCCTTCGACTGTCCAAGGTGAACCTCCAGGACCAGGGCAGGTACATTTGTTACACCAAAACTTCAACCACCTACAGGGAGACCTTCGTCAACCTGACAGTGAGAGGTGAGCTGAACCGCTGATATCATATCCTATTTAAAAAAAAAACCCATTGTCATCATGCAACTGGCCGGTAGGTCCAGCCCATAAAACTATCATATCGGCATATCATGTGATGCAGATATCTCGTACTCGTTGTTATGTTCTTTCACTAGGCATCTCAAGCAGTTGTGTGTGAACCAAGTTAACTATGAGATTATTGTTTTAATGTTTAAGCTCCTGTTGCTAGAGTGGACATTATGCTACTAAAGCACACTGTCACCTGTAAGTCTGGAGGAATCTACCCAAGACCAGAGCTCACCTGGTCCGTCAGCCCTCGACCGGTCACTACCCTCCAGAACACAACCGAGGTCCATGAAGACGACCGGGGACTCTTTGACATCAGTGGCTCATTAAGGACCGTTTCCAATGACACAGAATGGGCCTACAGCTGCTCAGTCCAAAGTGAACACAGTGCAAGGAAAGCCACGATGAGGCAAAACCGTAAGTCTTTTAATATCAAAATGGCAACAAGTCAAGTGTAAAGTGTCTAGTGTGATCCAATTTGCAGTGGCTTTAACTTAATGGGAACTGTCACGCTCCCTACTTTCTAGCATATAGTTTTTCTTCATATGTGAGTCATGAAAAAATTGCAGTCTGTAACATCTACTCCGTTTCCGCTAAAAAAAATTACAGCAACGTTGGACCACTGATGTCATCAGTCTGGGATTTGCATTATCCATTGTCCCAATTTAGAAAATGGTCCAATTTCTGAGCTAATTTCACAACAATATCTTGTGTCTGTCTGTCCATCCACTCATCTGCCTGTCTGTCCATCCACTCATCTTTCTGTGTGGACTTTGAATGATCTCCCCATGTGGACGTGGGTTTCCTCCGGGTTCAAGTTGTAGCAGATGGCGCTGCTACCTGCCACTACAGTGGCGTCCTTGGACTCCCGATATCAAAGACAGGATGATGAGAAATCGGTTTATTGCTGAGTTTATGAAGTTTGAACAAGACCCACAGGTGTGCAGCCTCACCCGGCAGCCCCAGAGTCTAATCAGTCTGACTCAGGCCAGGTGAGGCTGCTTAAACCAGCCACCAAACAAACACACACACAGATTAACACTCCTGCCCTGCGAATAACCAAGGCAAGGGCATTACATCTAGAGTTGGTTCCCAGGGACTATCTTATGGCAGCCCACCTCTCCAAGCTCCTAGCTAGGATAGGTTAAATGTAGAGGATGAATTCCCCATGGGGGATTAATAAAGTATATCATATCTGTCTGTCTATCTATTTCAGCTCCAATGCAAAGTGCTTCATATCGTGAGGTGTCACTTCCTTGTAACGGCTCGGCGCTCTGTGACATCACTTGGACCTTCAAGCTCAACCAAACCATCCTTACAAAACCAGCAGGAGGTAGACTGCAGGTGGAAAAAGAGTGGGAGCCACGTGTAAAAGAACTGTCAGAATCAGGTAGACTCCTGCTGTATGTGACCTCATCAGCCGAGAGTCAAGGGACGTACACGTGTGCTCTCAGTTACCCATAGGAAACAGACGTGACCACCATTGAACTGATACTGGAGGACCATGATGGAGGTAGGCTCTCCCTCTGAAAATACAGAAGCTAATTTGTGTAGTGCAACGTCTATTTATGGCACCGTGGTACAAACAAGGACCATTGGGCAAAGAGTCCACTAAAATATATGTATAATACATATATTATATATATGTGTCTAAATATATGTATCAGTTGCTTGATAAAATATTACATTCAGTTTATATCACAATGTAATGTAAATCTCGTCACACACTTTGAAGTGATACATTAAATGTATATTTTTGTATGTATTTCTAGTTATATTATTATCTATATTATAGATTTTGATATTGATATTTTATTATATTCATTGTTGGGGGACCGTATTGCCGACGACGGCTTCTTGTAATTGTGCGTATGACAATAAAGAACTTGAACACTTAGATGTATTCTCCACTTACTGCTAACATGCATCAACATTCTCATTTCAGAGGGATCTCAAACACTTTGGTTTTGCTTCTTCTTCTTGTGTTGCCCGTCCTCCCGGTTATCATATTAATAATATTTGATGAATGTACAAAAAAAAAAGTAAGACTATTTTATTTACACTTTTTTCACTGGGATTATGGTCTCGGGAAACCCTTGGTAACATCTCAACATATCTTTACTCCGACAGAAGACATGAAACCCGGGTCAAAAGAGTTGAACGTGAGAACAACTCAGGGACTGACTTCCCTCTCGTGAGTGCCCTCTAGTGTTGGTCTGGTGTCAGTTGTTGTGTTGATGTTTTCAATACTGATGGGACCGGGTAGTGTTGGAAATCAAATGTATCAACATCTCTATAATCACTTTTTTGTTTTACTCTCAGACCCGTGTTGAAGAAGCTCCTCAGGAAACAGAGGGATGTTACAACCTAAGATCCGACACGACCCTGGTGTCCTACGTGCTAAAGAAAGGCAAATATGTGGTTATCGTGAGTTTGTTGTGAGTGCAGGGAGCTCTGCTGATTGGCTCAGAGCCTCTGGCTAGACCCGCCCTCAGGGAGGGTGGTCCTCCCTTAGCGCCGTACACACTCATGTTAAACCAGGACTCACCGGCCTCTTGGGTTTTTATATTGGACTTGGAGGAGGACGATCCTCCGTACTTTTAATTGTAAATAAGCGGTAGGGGGTGCTGTTGGTATTTGACACGGGGACATGATTGTTGTGCTTTCAAACCAATCAGCAGAGCTCACTGCGCTGGTGATTACCCAATCAGAGTTTTGGGGGGCGGGTCATCATCATGCAAGGATTTATTTTGTGTCATTCATTAATTCCGCTTTCCATAAAACTCGTGTAGCACCCCTGAGAAGTGCATTGGTTTGATTTAGTTTTTATACAATGGTAAACCGGTGTGTTTTTTAATGTTTCATTTGAAATGTATTCCAGTGGTTTATTTTCATGTTCTTGTGCTTATTATCTGTTTGTAATGAGTTTGATACTGAGGGGACTTTTATTTTGAAGAGGTGTCGGATGGATGAGGAAGGGAAGCTCACGTGAGGGGAGAGAAGGAGGAGATGAGAAGTGTGCGGAGAAAAGGAAAAGAGTTTGACTAGTTAAAAAGTTAGTCATATTTACAGTGAAGAACCAAATACGAGTTGTGTGTACTCATTTGAGTTTAAGTGACTTAAAGTTTAGTGTTACATTTCAGAAAATAAATTATCGCTATTTTTGAGGATCATCAGCTGGCTAAGTCGGACATTTTAGTTGGCAGGTGCTAGGCTATACCGGCCGTTTTTCCTGAGACCATCGCAGGTGAGTCAACGACGAGGGATACCTTTTCCACACCTGAGAGAAGGTGGACGGTCTTGGTATGAGGAGCGCGCGGTGGAGGCAGTTAGTTGGCTTCCCGCTCCAGACCCTGGATCAGGGCTGCAAACTTGTCACCTTTCGGCGAAATTCGCCGTTTTGAAACCAAAATAGGTCGTTTGTGTGGTTCGTGTAGATCTGCAATAAAAATATTTTGGGGGGGGGGGGGGGTCATCTGCGACTGCGAGTTTGGGTCTTGAGATGGATTGAGATTAATGACAGCTCCCGGGCGCAGATGACACTCCTCCCGGGAGCTGTGCGCGCGAGTCTTCCTGTCGGCTTTCTAGGAACTACGCTTCTCGGACTTCACTGCGCCGGAGTCGATAGCCGTAAAACCTACAGGAAGCTACCTACGAGCCTACATTCCTGTCGCAGAACGTGGAACACGCTCTCAAGGTAAGCTATCTGTTATTTCAGTTATTATGAGTTAGTTAAGGTTAGCTGCTGATGTGTTTTTTAGCTTACCAAGGGAGCTAGCGAAGCTATTGTTAGCCAAGGGCTTATTGACTACACCTGTAGCTACCAGATGTGAACATATTTTCTTTCGTTCTTTTTTAATAAAAAATAAAAATAAAAATCCATCTTGAAATAACATCATATAATATATCAAAAATGTATATATTATATATGTACATAATATAAGATATTTTCGCGCCATAGGTAAAGTAAAATATTTTCTTTCTTTTGTTCTTTTTAAATTAAAAAATAAATGTTCCATTTTCAAATAATATAATATCAAAAATGTGTCAGGGTGATGGAGACCTCCAAGGACTCATAATTATTTGTCTTTAAATGTCCTTTTATTCCTTTGCTGTTTTATAATATAGCTTTTTATTGCCATTGTGTATGAAATGTGCTATATAGAGGTGGATTAGAAGTACTCCTTTCTCATAGGTTTTCTAAATGTTCAACGGGGAACTGCTGCTAACAAATTGTTTCTATTTTCCCTTTAGAAATCACCTCGATGAAAAAGGAAGGTGTGCCGCAAGAAGTGTCAGAGTCACTGTCTTCTGCCTTTCTCTTTACTTTAACCTTTACAGAATAGTAAAACTGTCTTTACCCTTGAAATGAGAAGTACGTGTGAGGAAGTGAATGTTACCGAGACATTTTGACCCAGACAGAGGGAAATGATTATTGTGTTGCTGCAAGCTGTGAAGGGCACAGTAGCATCGCTCACATTTCAGTCCCAATCCAACATGTGCAAGGCCTGTTTTTCTATTATTTCATGAAGCAACGATTCAACAAGTATGATTGTGCAGTCACGTTAATGCTGATTCCTCTCAGAGAGGACATGGCACTCTTTCAAAGTAGAGCACAAGCAGTAAAGTGTGCTGCTGATGTTCTCTGTAAAATTGGCTAAATTAGACAATTATAGTGTTGAAAAAAGGCTACCGCTAACTGAGTTTACACCGTCCACTGATGTGTGTTAATGATATTTTCTGCAACACATTGAATTATTCCTCCTGACACACTCATTGCAAGACCACTTTGTCTTCTCACTCTTAATATTGTTGTGTTTCAGTGCAGAGGTTTAAAATGCTCCCCTTTCTTAAATGAAAAAGTGAATTCTTGGCAGAAAGAAGAATTTCCCTTTCTGTTTCTGGCGCTAAAAAAGTTAGCACCTGTGATATGACTCAACTCTATAGTTGCAAATTGTGTTAGATAGTGGTACGGCTCTACAAAATAAATGCATTGTTATATTACAAATGGAAATTCTGTGTTTTTCTTATTATTACCACTGCTTGTTTTGTTGTTCTGATTGCTAAAATTGCCTGTAAATCCACATTTTAAAGCTGATAATTCAAAAAAATCTTCCGGGGGAGCTGACCCACAGACCCCCTTAGGGGGTTCGAACCTTGTCACCTTTTTTATCCATGATGAGTTTGCACCCCTGCTGGATGAGCTGCGGTAGAGGGAACGGGCCTTAGTCCATCCACATGGCCAACTAAAGGGTACCCACGCTGGGGTTTAAAACCCCGGGTCTTTTTGGTTTGTTTTATTGGCCACAGTGTTTTATTATGCAATGGATTGTGTGTATTTTCTATGCTGATGCGATTCTATTTTTTTCTTCTATTTTCTATTTTTTTTATTCAATTTTTATCTTATTTTGATATACTTCACAACTGCTGTCTGTCGTCGGGTATAGGCCTTTATCACACTTCCTGCTTCCGGAGCCGTGAGCAGTGTACTCTTTCTTCCGGTAGTTACCCCAGATACGGGACAAACTGTGGCCGCCTCCTCTCCTCTCTGTTATTGTAATGTACCGGCTGCTCAACGTCTAAACAAAGACAGCCCTACCTCAGTTTACACCATTACCCAAAGACAAACTCCTCCGCAAGTCTTGTGTAAGGCTGATAAGGAGGATGAAGGTCCCTCGTTTCATGTTCTCAGGGGTAGCGCGTATGTCTGCAGTTTGCACTTTGACAAGGAGAGCATATACGTCTCGAAAGGTGGGCGGAATAGGCTAATAATGTCGGGTATGTGTGTGATTAAAAGCACTGGTCCTGACCCCCACACACACTCCATCTCTCATCCGAATAGAGCCACATATTGTCGGGTATGTGTGTAACTTAAAGCACTGGTCCCAAAAGTAGGGCTGGGCGATACGGACCAAAACCCGGTATTTTTTGGCTGCGTCGCGATATACGATATATATAGATATATACATATCTCCATCTATATATCTCTATATAGATATATGATATCTCTATCTATAGGTATTTTATACAAATTCGGTTTTAACTCAATGCCACAAGTATGTCACAAGCACTTTTATTTTAAGACAAGTCATATTCACAAGAATAACAGGCATTCCCTTTTAGAAAATATACAGCTGCACACTACATATTAACACGTAAATGAAAAGGTACATTGAAATCCATCAAATAAATCACCTATATTATATACATAGGCATACCTCTGCTTCTACACAAAATCACCTTCGTTATTCAAGATTCAAGATGACTTTATTTATCCGGAGGGAAATGAAGGTGCAACAGTTGAGACAGGGGGAATAAATGCACACAAAGTATACTAATACCTAAAAACGAAATAACAACAAAATAAACTAGTATAAACAAAATATAACTAAATGAAATGTAAATGTATGTGTTATATGGCGATATATCCAGATAGAGCCACAAGACAATGTCGGGGAATTGTATGATTCGGATTTAGACTTCTTCACTGAAGTGTGTTCATTCACTAGTTGAACCACATCGTCTGGACCGACTTTTGGAAGGTTATGCAGCGATGTTGTCCAGCAATAACTGTCCACCATGGTGAATGCCAAGCTGAATGCATTAACCGGAACTTGGGATACACTGCTTCAGCGATTTTTAACGGGTACTTCCGGCGTTCTAATCTAACGTGATATAGGCCTAACAGGCCACACAAGATCTTGCATATTCCAGGTTGTGGTTGAAGGTGTCGTAGGTTGGCCCCTAAGGACAGCACTGCAGGGTCAGGAAGGGGTCCTACAAACACAAGTAACAGGAACCATTCATCAGTCAATTAAATCAGTAAAGCACCATCTGAAGGTTTTAATATTATGCCCATGTTCTAAAAAAAAACTACACAATAAGTGATGAAATTAATAAAAATGATAAACATACCTGCATAGGCTCGATACAGCGTGGATTTGACACTGCTGCGTCCAGGAGCCTTAGGCTTCCGGACCACAAGTTCATCCATGGGTTCCGGACTTATCCCCTGGAATGACACAAAAAGAAAATAGATGCTGTTGCAAGTGTCAGAGAATATCGGGATAATTCAACACGCAAGTCATATTGTACATCCCTCTTCAGGGAACTGCTGCTTTGAGAAATAGAGGGAAACTCCATGCAAATGTATACACTTTAAGTGATGTGTTGGTCTTGCGAGTCTTAAATGCTAGAATCTTAAACATCTTTGAGTAGTCGATACAGTATGTATAGCTATATCTGAGGGATCCAGACAAAACATACCTGTGTCCTTGGTCGGTGCCATGACTGAATCTCACTGGTGCAGGCCAGTGGTGTTTGCACACTTTTCACCCCATGATGCTGTAGTGAGCCGTCTGGAATAGGAGTGCGACCACGTGATTACACAACACCTTTCCAGCAGCACACAAACAGGAGCATCCATTTAACTGCACGGGTGTAACTGCACGGGTGTAACTGCACGGGTGTAACTGCACGCAGCACAATCTAGAAATGGAGAACATGTACAAAAAATGAGAGAATCTGCAACAGCAGACATATAGCAGCAGGATATATATACACACACACACACATAGATAGATATCTATCTCTCTCTCTATCTATATATATACACACACACACACACACACACACATATATATATATATACACACAGAACAATGGATACCGTTCTCTGTCTGTAGTTGAACTTATCTGACACACTGGTCATTTTCATTAAACCCTACGAGCTAGCAAGCTAGCGGTGACACAACCGAATCTAAGCACTCTCTCTGTGTGTGTATATAGATATATATATATATCTATCTATATATATATATACATACACACACACCGAATAATGGATACCGTTCTCCGTCTGTAGTTGAACTTATCTGACACCAACCTTGCGAGCTAGCAAGCTAGCGGTGACAACAGAATCTAAGCACTCTGTATATATATGTATATATATATATATATATATATATATATATAGACAGAGAACGGTATCCATTATTCGGTGTATATATATATATACACACACACACACACCGAATGATGGATACCGTTCTGTCTATAGTTGAATTTATCTGACACACTGGTCATTTTCATTAAACCTTACGAGCTAGCAAGCTAGCGGTGACAACAGAATCTAAGCACTCTGTATATACATATAAATATATATACACAGCACAGAGAACGGTATCCATTATTCGGTGTATAATGGTGTGTATATATATAAATACACACCAGTATACACCGAATGGATACCGTTCTGTCTGTAGTTGAACTTATCTGACACACTGGTCATTTTCATTAAACCTTACAAGCTAGCGAGCTAGCGGTGACACAACACAATCTAAGCACTTACCTCTATACTTGAAGATCAACTTCTCGTAAAATAACTTGTATCCTTTTTCCAGTTTAGACTCCTTCACTGTAGAGTGTTCATTCACTAGTCGAACCACATCGTCTTGACCGACTTTTGGAAGGTTGTGCAGCGATGTTGTCCAGCGATAACTGTCCGCCATGGTGAATGCCAAGCTGAATGCATAAACCGGAACTAAAGATACACTGATCCGGCGGGTTCTTCCGGCGTTCTAATCTACTGTGATAAAGGCCTATTGTACATAAGATTTTCACCCACTGCTTTATACTTATACAATAAACTTGACTTGACTATAGCCCTGTTTGGCAAAATAAATATTTTGTGTTGAATATGGGTTTAGATTAAATTGAGCCTAGGTTGATGAGTAAACTAGTTGGTGGTGATGCAATCAAATGAGTTGACATTTGAGGGAAACAGTATTTATCACGCAGTATTTTACATACATTCTTTGAGGTATAACCTAAAAAAATATATATAATAATAAATATATATAATATAATAAAGTGGGGGCTCACACTTTTGATACTGGTAAATGTAAGGGAGGTAGATTATATAGCGTTTAATAATGTCCATTTCCATAGGCTATCCCAGGCCTCTTGGACACCGTTACGGTAGTGTATTTCAAGATTCGGGGCGCGTGCAGGAAACTGTTGACATCACATGACACGTCACGTGACGTCAGTCAACAAAACGGCCGTATGTACGGTGGATGACAAAGGACAAAAATAATGCGCTTCGTTACAAAAAAAACCCACCTCCGTAAACGGCTGAGAGTATCCTGGGTTATAGCGTTATCCCGGTCTAACTTGACATCATTTCCGTTCTCTCGCTGCATACGAGCGGTTAAGTTACGTTAACGTGTTTTTAATATACATTGAATATAAGAATAATTTTACAAAGCAATAAACAGACATTTTACAGAACACGGAATCATTACAAGCATTAGTATCACATAGTTAATATTAATATTATTTTAAGTTATGACATCTATTATACTTTAGCAGGGCTGCCAAGTTTCAGAAAAAAGTAGGAGTGAGACTTTCGGGGGAAGATGCGTTCGGCCTTTTTTAACGTCGATTTAGAGGAATATCTCAACTTAAATGAACATTAAGAGTGTTGTGATGTCTTCACCCCCATGCCAGCTGCTCTCCCTGCACTGTGGGCCTCCTCATGCTCATATAGTGGTAAGAATTGAGCAGCACAAGTAGAAATGAAAACAATTGTAACAAGAAAGTTTGACAAATAAAACACATTTATTTATAAAATGTCAATATAAAGAAAACATGGCAGCCTTTTAAGAAACAATAGCAGCCTTTTCCTTTAGTGCATTTTGTTTTAAAGTGTAACAAAATTAGAACCAGAATAATATATATATATAATGTATATTGTACATTATGTTTT
The DNA here is from genome assembly GCA_027704905.1 of Muraenolepis orangiensis. NCBI lineage: Eukaryota > Metazoa > Chordata > Actinopteri > Gadiformes > Muraenolepididae > Muraenolepis > Muraenolepis orangiensis. The sequence continues at coordinate 17,121,258 of CM051009.1, forward strand.
GGTGTACATGACATGTCTCATGTAGTAGGTGTTCGTGGCAGATGGTGATGTCTTGATGACAGAGGGAGAGGGGGGGGGGGGGTCCCATTTGAGACACTGTGGCTCAAGGTTTGCCATCTCCACAGTCATGATGGATGATGGAGTTCCATCAAGAGCCAAACTGTTTCGGGGTTTGGTTTTGTTCAGTCCCACCACAGAGAACACTCGTTCAGCATCAGCATTTGAATGTGGAAGTACCAACACCAACTTGGCAATACGAGAGAGCCTCCCAAACCTGCTCCTACCGAGATGACTTAACTAACACTGCCTTTAGTCACGGTGGTTTGTTGTTAAACCCACCGCAGCAACCTGCCACACGGCTCACCAGCAGCCTGTGTAGCGTTAAGTCTCACGTAGTCAGACCCACCGTTGACTTAATCTAAATAACAATATTTGTAAAAATAATGTGGCTGCTGACAGACGTTTCACGTTTACTTTTCGATTTCTCCACCATAAGTGTTAGTGTTGTTCTCATAGGTTCAGGTTGTTCTTCATAGGATAGAGACGCAATGACCCGCCCTAAGCTGCCTCTGATTGGTTTATATACGTGGTGCCTTTCGTTGGGTTGGTTAGATTTAGCCTCAAGGGCTGATGATTGGTTATCATATATCTCGGTCAGCCAATCGGGGGCAGAATAGGGCGGGCTCACCCTGTCCCTGACTCGAACTACGGCAAGCCTCAAGCAACAAGTAATGGAAATATATAATTAAATAAAACATTTTTTATAAAGTAGTGAAATGGGGAAAAAGCGTGTGAAGTGGCGTGTGAAGAGGTTAAATGCGTGACTCTCACTCTCAAAGGGTGAGATTAGCAACCGCTCCGTCACGGCGAGGCTTGCGGGACGTTAGGGCAAACAGATCAGGTTCACACACACACACACACACACACACACACTCATAATTATGAGATAGTTAAGTCATATCAGGTTCACACACACAAACAAACATACTATCTCATAATTATGAGATAGTTAAGTCATATCAGGTTCACACACACACACACACACACACACACACACACACACACACACACACACACACACACACACACACACACACACACACACACACACACGCACACACACACACACAAACATACTATCTTATAATAATGAGATAGTTAAGTCATAATCATGAGATTCTATCTCATGATTATGAGATAGTATCTCAGGGCGGGGCTTCAGTTTTACGTTGAAGGTGTGTGACGGGGGAGAGCAACCAGGCAGCAGCGCTACGGGATCAACAGCCAGCGCAGCCTCACACACACATCACGAGGACCAAACACAAACTACCGTTTCTAGGGACAACAACAGTACAGCAGACTAATCATGCCTTGTTCTCCATCAGATGCGTGTGAACTCACACTGGACCACCCCTATAGGGTATAGGGGTGGAGGAGGTATAGGGGTATAGGGGTGGAGGAGGTATAGGGGTATAGGGGTGGGGGGGTATAGGGGTGGAGGAGGTATAGGGGTGGGGGGGGTATAGGGGTGGAGGAGGTATAGGGGTATAGGGGTGGAGGAGGTATAGGGGTATAGGAGTGGGGGAGGTATAGGGGTATAGGGGTGGAGGAGGTATAGGGGTGGGGGAGGTATAGGGGTATAGGGGTGGAGGAGGTATAGGGGTATAGGGGTGGAGGAGGTATAGGGGTATAGGGGTGGGGGAGGTATAGGGGTATAGGGGTGGGGGAGGTATAGGGGTATAGGGGTGGAAGAGGTATAGGAGTATAGGGGTATATGGGTATAGGGGTGGGGGAGGTATAGGGGTGGGGGAGGTATAGGGGTGGAGGAGGTATAGGGGTATAGGGGTGGAGGAGGTATAGGGGTATAGGGGTGGAGGAGGTATAGGGGTATAGGGGTGGAGGAGGTATAGGGGTATAGGGGTGGAGGAGGTATAGGGGTATAGGGGTGGAGGGGTATAGGGGTGGAGGAGGTATAGGGGGTATAGGGGTGGAGGAGGTATAGGAGTATAGGGGTGGAGGAGGTATATGGGTATAGGGGTGGAGGAGGTATAGGGGTATATGGGTATAAGGGTGGAGGAGGTATAGGGGTATAGGGGGTATATGGGTATATGGGTGGAGGAGGTATAGGGGTGGAGGAGGTATAGGGGTATAGGGGTGGAGGAGGTATAGGGGTGGAGGAGGTATAGGGGTATAGGGGTGGAGGAGGTATAGGGGTGGAGGAGGTATAGGGGTATATGGGTATAAGGGTGGAGGAGGTATAGGAGTATAGGGGTATAGGGGTGGAGGAGGTATAGGGGTATAGGGGTGGAGGAGGTATAGGGGTATAGGGGTGGAGGAGGTGTAGGGGTTTAGGGGTGGAGGAGGTATAGGGGTATAGGGGTGGAGGAGGTATAGGGGTATAGGGGTGGAGGAGGTGTAGGGGTATAGGGGTGGAGGAGGTATAGGGGGTATAGGGGTGGAGGAGGTATAGGGGTATAGGGGTGGAGGAGGTATAGGGGTATAGGGGTATAGGGGTGGAGGAGGTATAGGGGTGGAGGAGGTATAGGGGTATAGGGGTGGAGGAGGTATAGGGGTATATGGGTATAAGGGTGGAGGAGGTATAGGGGTATAGGGGTGGAGGAGGTATAGGGGTATAAGGGTGGAGGAGGTATAGGAGTATAGAGGTGGAGGGGTATAGGGGTATATGGGTATAAGGGTGGAGGAGGTATAGGAGTATAGGGGTGGAGGAGGTATAGGGGTATATGGGTATAGGGGTATAGGGGTGGAGGAGGTATAGGGGTGGAGGGGTATAGGAGGTATAGGGGTGGAGGAGGTATAGGGGTATATGGGTGTAAGGGTGGAGGAGGTATAGGGGTGGAGGAGGTATAGGGGTATAGGGGTGGAGGAGGTATAGGAGTATAGGGGTATAGGGGTGGAGGAGGTATAGGGGTGGAGGAGGTATAGGGGTATAGGGGTATATGGGTGGAGGAGGTATAGGGGTGGAGGGGTATAGGAGGTATAGGGGTATAGGGGTATATGGGTGGAGGAGGTATAGGGGTGGAGGAGGTATAGGGGTATAGGGGTGGAGGAGGTATAGGAGTATAGGGGTGGAGGAGGTATAGGGGTATAGGGGTGGAGGAGGTATAGGAGTATAGGAGTATAGGGGTGGAGGAGGTATAGGGGTAGAGGAGGTATAGGGGTGGAGGAGGTATAGGGGTATAGGGGTGGAGGAGGTATAGGGGTATAAGGGTGGAGGAGGTATAGGAGTATAGGGGTGGAGGAGGTATAGGGGTGGAGGAGGTATAGGGGTATAGGGGTGGAGGAGGTATAGGGGTGGAGGAGGTATAGGGGTGGAGGAGGTATAGGAGTATAGGAGTATAGGGGTGGAGGAGGTATAGGGGTAGAGGAGGTATAGGGGTGGAGGAGGTATAGGGGTATAAGGGTGGAGGAGGTATAGGAGTATAGGGGTATAGGGGTGGAGGAGGTATAGGGGTGGAGGGGCCAGAGCTCCACTTTGGCGATGTGTACATAGTGTGTGGAGAATCCCTCGTATTGTATGGTGCACTGCACCACTGCTAGTTAGGCAGGCGGAGATTCAGAGAGAAACGGAACAAGCTGCATGGCAGTCAAGCAGAGAGCTCCGCTTATAAAGTTACCGTTCCAAAAGGGTCCAGGCGTGGCCATGGGCGTAATTAGCTACTATAGCAAAAATGGCGGGCCAGTTTTGCCACTGAGCAGGCAGGCCGTGCACTCCTTCACCATTGTCTCTAAATCTCGATCTATGCCCGGCCACCACACCAAATCCCTGCAACTCCGATATGCGTCACGAAAGCTGTAAGGCTGCGGCTGTCAGGGTGCAGCGGAACCTGCAGGTAGCCTTGGCGAAGGTCTAGTTTTGTGAACAGGGAAGAGCCGTAGAATTGTGCGGCTAGCTCCTCCACTGTGGGCAGCGGATACCTGTCAGGTATCACAGCCTTGTTCACCGGCCTGAGATCGATGCATGGGCGCAGGCCTCCTGACTTTTTCTTCACCGCCACCAGGTTTACATCCACGGGGAAGCATCAATGCGCTCGATGATGCCCGCGTCCAAGAGTTTTTGCAGCTCGGCGGTGACGTCGTCGCGCAGGGCAAGAGGCAGGCGGCGTATGGGCTGAATCACCGGATGTACCTCAGGCTTGAGGAGGGGCTGGTGGTCAAAGGCGGTGAGGCAGCCCAAAACACTGAACAGAGTGCGAGGAACGGGGAGAGAGGTAAGAGTAGAGAATCCATAATCCTCGTCGCCAATGTTGTGTTTGATAAGACTATGGACTACGACTTTTAGGTTGACCGTTTATTGTACACAACAACAACAACAACAACAACTGTGTCCGGTTCACACACCCCAAAACTCCCGGTCACACCGGATGTAACACATACATAACAGTACCAATGAACTACAGTGTGAATATGGGGATTATACATAGAATACAGCTCACAGTTTGGTGTTGAATTTCAGATTCACATACTTAAATCACAAATCTTTTCAAATTGTCAGATTTGTATTCAAATGATAAATCACAAGATAAATCCCATCCTATATCCAGAGCATTGAGCGTGTGTTGGGCTCTACATAAAGACAGGGACTGTTCTATGTTGTCCAACTGAACAGATACCACATCCAAATGGAGATAACAGGCATGACGTGGATTAGAAGTGGAGCTGGTTCATTGACTGGGTCTACTCCACAGTAGGTTATCCTACTGGAAGGAGTTCGGTTGGATTGGAAGGTTTGATTCAGTGAAGCTTGATAAGTAAAGGTTTAACGTCTCAAGATGAGTCAGGGCTTAAATGGGACACACATTGAGGCACCAAGAGTTCACTGTGCTATATGTTTTAGTACAGTAGGTTAATCCTCCGACATATACAGAAACACAAGGGAGTGTGTGTTTGTTTATCATCTGTGTGTGTGTGTGTGTGTGTGTGTGTGTGTGTGTGTGTGTGTGTGTGTCCGCAGAGACAGAGCATAATATGCTTTTCCTAGTAGTACACTGTGACGCACCCAAATGACGTCTTCCGTGGGGCGATTTGAAAAGCGCCCCAGCAGCATCGTCATATAAATGCGCCCTTAAGGCTGCAGTGTACTAGGCATATGTGTACTAGGAAAAGCATATTATGTTGCGCAAATTATTTTAAAATCATATTTTACACATATTTCTGGGTGCATTCCATGTTTTAAACACACACATATTGACTATTTATATATATATATATATTTTTTTATTTTATTTTGTTTGTGCGTGTGGTTTAAGGGGGGGGGGCGCCCCATCGCCCCCTATGGGCCAGCCGCCACTGTATATATATATCTATATACATAGATATGTATATATTAACCAATCTTTATTTGCCGGCGGTGAAGCTCCAGTTCCTTAAGTTCATCAATTATAATGACTAATAAACTAAACTACATACGCCTGTCTGGGGGCATTTTTAATAATCAATCGATTTCCCTCGTGTCAACCTCTCATAAGCTTCTAGGACTATCTCCTCTGGTCAGAGCGCGCGACGGTGGGCGTGGCGCTCCGTGACGCAGCTGGTGACGCGTACAGGAAGTACTCCTTAAGAATGAACACAGCCTATGTGTGTATATATATATGTGTGGGGCCGGTCGGCGGAGGGTGACCAGCGGGAGAGCTTCACGAACGAAGCGGAACACAACAATGTTCGGAGTATTTCTTCTCCTGTTTTTGAAAACGCATTTTATTATGCATTTCTCATGGGAATTCATGGCGAAATAAGTACCTTAGGAGCTGTAGCTTTGCTAGTTGGAAGTAAACAAATATACCCGAAGTATACCCGAAGAGACTCGTTGAACTGGTACTTCTTGCCTCCCCTTCGTTCACAAACCGGAAAAAGGAAGAGGAAGACGACTCCTCGTGAACACTTGTGAATATAACCCCGACAGAACTGGACATGCATCTGATTGTGTTTCTTATGGCGATGGTCCTCGTTCCTGGAGGTAAGCTTAACTAAATATAAACCGTGTTTCTGGACCTCAGACCTAATAGACCTACCAATAAGGATTATTCTGTTTGTAATGCAGGACACTTGAACTAGCAGCGAAACACACACTAAGACTAAGAAAATAATACAATAAAATCCAACATTAAAACCTTGAGCGATCATTAATTAAAAAAAAAAACCTCACTGCATATATTTACTCAACGCTTGAATGGTTTTCCTGTTGCTGCACCAATGAACCACCACACCCACCTAGGCCCTGTTGATGAGCAGAACAGAAGGTTTCTGCTCTGGTTAGGAGTTCCTCAGATGAGGAAATGAGCCACAGTAACGTAACGTTAGTGTTAAACCTTGTCCATCATTGTTGTTCATTCAGGTGGGTTAAACTCACTTGATAAACGCCATTATACTATTGGTTTAAATGTAACAAATGAATGAACAAGTCCATGTCGTGTTGTGTCACAACAAACATGTTCTTATATGTTATTTAGTGAAAAACCCGACCTAACGGTTACGGTAACCCCCCCCCCTAACCCTAACCCCCAAACACGCTGTACGGTACTTTGGCTTTTGCTTTTTACTCACGTCAGCGCCATTAAATATTAACACGTGGCGTCAGAATGTGAGAGAGATCGAAATAAAAACCAGAGTGGTAAAGATAAAGACAGTATATTGTAAAATGTGTTACTAAACAAAAAGGCAGCAGATAACGTCTATAGTCTGGATTTAGTCTCTCAGATGCTAGTCTGGTTGAGTTTCTAGAAGTCCTTCTCTGTCACACATAGCTAGATGAATACAGATTCATGTCTTTAGTTCATAATTTATGAGCCCTTAAAAGTAAAACATTACATTTGAAATACCAAAACTGTTCTCTGATCCTCAGCACCCCAGCTGGTCTGTGTGTTTGGGGGGTGCTGTGTGCTGCCTTGTCACTTCCAGCCAGACATTAAGGTCATCCACTGGGTCAAGAAGAATGGCGTGCGTGTCCACTCCTTCTACCACAATGAGAGCCAACTGAAACTCCAGAGCTCTATGTACCAGGGAAGGACGTCCCTGTTCCTTAATCAGATCTCTGGGGGCAACGCATCCCTACGACTGTCCAAGGTGAACCTCCAGGACCAGGGCAGGTACATGTGTTACACCAGCACTTCAACCAACCAAAATGAGACCTTCGTCACCCTGACAGTGAGAGGTGAGCTGAACTGCTGATGTCATATCCTATGTGGTGTGTGTATTTTGGTATATTTTCTTAGGTATCGTTCATGGTTTTGTTAGTATTAGTAAGTAACTAACGTTAACTATGAGTTTATTGTTTTAATGTTGTTGCAGCTCCTGTTGCTAGAGTGGACATTATGCTACTAAAGCACACTGTCACCTGTAAGTCTGGAGGAATCTACCCAAGACCAGAGCTCACCTGGTCCGTCAGCCCTCGACCCGCCACTACCCTCCAGAACACAACCGAGGTCCATGAAGACGACCGGGGACTCTTTGACATCAGTGGCTCATTAAGGACCGTTTCCAATGACACAGAATGGGCCTACAGCTGCTCAGTCCAAAGTGAACACAGTGCAAGGAAAGCCACGATGAGGCAAAACCGTAAGTCTTTTAATATCAAAATGGCAACAAGTCAAGTGTAAAGTTTCTGGTGCGATCCAATTTGCAGTGGCTTTAACTTAATGGGAACTGTCACGCTCCCTACTTTCTAACATGTAGTTTTTCTTCATATGTGTGTCATGAAAAAATTGCAGTCTGTAACATCTACTCTGTTTCCGCTAAAGAAAAATCACAGCAACGTTGGACCACTGATGTCATTGGTCTGGGATTTGCATTATCCATTGTCCCAATTTAGAAAAATATTGTCACTGGTCCAATTTCTGAGCTAATTTCACAACAATATCTTGTGTATGTCTGTCCATCCACTCGTCTGTCTGTCTGTCCATCCACTCGTCTGTCTGTGTGGACTTTGAATGCTCTCCCCATGTGGTCGTGGGTTTCCTCCGGGTTCAAGTTGTAGCAGATGGCGCTGCTACCTGCCACTACAGTGGACCTTGGACTCCCGATAACAAAGACAGGATGATGAGAAATCGGCTTATTGCTGAGTTTAGAAAGTTTGAACAAGACCCACAGGTCTGCAGCCTCACCCGGCAGCCCCAGAGTCTAATCAGTTTGACTCAGGCCAGATGAGGCTGCTTCAACCAGCCACCAACCACACACACACACACACATTAACACTCCTGCCCTGCGAATAACCAAGGCAAGGGCACTACATCTAGAGTTGGTTCTCAGGGACTATCCTATGGCAGCCCACCTCTCCAAGCTCCTAGCTAGGATAGGTTAAATGTAGAGGATGAATTCCCCATGGGGGATTAATAAGGTATATCATATCTGTCTGTCCATTTCAGCTCCAGTGCAAAGTGCTTCATATCGTGAGGTGTCACTTCCTTGTAACGGCTCGGCGCTCTGTGACATCACTTGGACCTTCAAACTCAACCAAACCATCCTTACAAAACCAGCAGGAGGTAGACTGCAGGTGGATAAAGAGTGGGAGCCACGTGTAAAAGAACTGTCAGAATCAGGTAGACTCCTGCTGTATGTGACCTCATCAGCCGAGAGTCAAGGGACGTACACGTGTGCTCTCAGTTACCCAGAGGAAACAGACGTGACCACCATTGAACTGATACTGGAGGACCATGATGGAGGTAGGCTCTCTCTCTGAAAATACAGAAGCTCATTTGTGTCTGCAAGGTCTATTAATGGCAATGTGGTACAAACAAGGACCATTGGGCAAAGAGTCCACTAAAATATATGTATAATAATACATATATTATGTAAATAATATGTCTAAATATATGTATCAGTTGCTTGATAAAATATTACATTCAGTTTATATCACAATGTAATGTAAATCTCGTCACACACTTTGAAGTGACACATTATATGTATATATTTGCATATATTTATATTTATATTGTAGTTTAGATTTTGATATTGATATTTTATTATATTCATTGTTGGGCGGCCTGAGACCCGAGACTTAAGCATTTAATTGCAGACGATGGCTGCAATGAAAAATCCTGTAATTGTGCGTATGACAATAAAGAACTTGAACACTTAGATGTATTCTCCACTTACTGCTAACATGTATCAACATTCTCATTTCAGAGAGATCTCAAACACTGCTTTGGCTTCTTTCTGTGTTGCTCGTCCTCCTCGTTATCATATTCATAATGATTGTGTATAAATGTATAAAAGGTAAGACTATTTTATTTACACATTTTGTTCACTGGGATTATGGTCTCGGGAAACCCTTGGTAACATCTCAACATATCTTTTCTCCGACAGAAAACACGAAACCAGGGTCAAAAGAGTTGAACCATGAGAACAACTCAGAGACTGACTTCCCTCTCGTGAGTGCCCTCTAGTGTTGGTCTAGTGTCAGTTGTTATGTTGATGTTTTCAATACTGATGGGACCGGGTAGTGTTGGAAATCAAATGTATCAACATCTCTATAATCACTTTTTTGTTTAACTCTCAGACCCCTGTTGACGGAGCTCCTCAGGAAACAAAGGGAATGTTACAACCTGAGACGTCAAGGCAGGTTTATAGTGGACTTCAATGGGGAGCTTGAAGGAGGACGATCCTCCGTACTTTTAATTTTAAATTAGCGGTAGGGGGCGCTGTTGGTATTTTTTACAAAGGGACATGATTGTTGTGCTATCGAAGTTTTCAAATAGTAATTTTATCAGTATAATATTCTGACGACGTCGCGCCGTTGCTTTGAGGATTTTTGTATTTCTGCATTTTTCCAGTAAAGACTCCCGGGATAAGGCTGACTTCCTTTTATTTTTTTTTGCTACAGCGCGACGTCGTCCGACGGGGACAGCGGCTCTTCCTCGGAGGAGGGCGGGACTCTCCAAGAAGCGGCTTAGGAGATGGACATTGCGAGGGGGACGTTTGTTTTTGTGGTTTTGGGGACGTCAGGAGACCTCCCTTGAGGGGGGGGTACTGTCAGGATTGGCAGTTCTGCCTCCCCGTGTTCACAGCCCTCGTCCAGGTAGCCACGCCCCCTTATCACGTCCCGCATTCCTGTCACCGTTTCCCCGGCCCTCACCCGGATAGCCACGCCCCCTTATCACGTCCCGCATTCCTGTCACCGTTTCCCCGGCCCTCACCCGGATAGCCACGCCCCCTTTTCACGTTCCGCATTCATGTCAC
>CM051009.1:17132448-17147448 GCA_027704905.1 Muraenolepis orangiensis
TCAGAGACGGTACGGCCAGAGCTCCCACCTCAGCTGTTGAGTAGGGAGAACAGACCCACCACCAACTCTTCTAAGTTTGTATTCACATCCAACACGACCCTGGTGTCCTACGTGCTAAAGAAAGACAAATATGTGGTTCTCGTGAGTTTGTTGTGAGTGCAGGGAGCTCTGCTGATTGGCTCAGAGCCTCTGGCTAGACCCGCCCTCAGGGAGGATGGTCCTCCCTTAGCGCCGTACACACTCATGTTAAACCAGGACTCACCGGCCGCTTGGGTTTTTATTTTGGACTTCAATGGGGAGCTTGGAGGAGGACGATCCATTTTAAATAAGCGGTAGGGGGCGCTGTTGGTATTGATTGACAGGGACATGATTGTTGTGCTTTCAAAGTTTTCAAATAGTAATTTTATCAGTATTTTCACAGATGAATCTGTTACATTTTTTATTTTTTATTTTATTTATTTTTTATTTTCCTCTTTCTCTCTGAAATTTTAGGGAGGATGGTCCTCCCTTTCATCAATGGACGAGCCTCCACTGACACACACACAAATATATATGTATATATCAGTGGAGGCTCGTCCATTGAGGAAAGGGAGGACCATTCTCCCTAACGTTTCAGAAAAAGAAAACCTTTGTTAAATACACAGAAATTGACGCTTCAAAGTCACGCAAATGTGTGTCAGAATAGCACCAACAGCGCCCCCTACCGCAATGTTTAAATCCCTGAACGGAGGAAAACGTCCTCCGTAAGATCACATTTTAAGTCCATAATAATGGTTTGATTCAGTTTTATACAATGGCAAACCGGTGTGTTTTTTAATGTTTCATTTGTAATGTATTCCAGTGGTTTATTTTCATGTTCTTGTGCTTATTATCTGTTTGTAATGGTTTGAAATGAGTTTGATACTGAGGGGGCTTTTATTTTGAAGAGGTGTCGGACGGATGAGGAAGGGAAGCTCGCGTAAGGGGAGAGAAGGAGGAGATGAGAAGTGTGCGGAGAAAAGGAAAAGAGTTTGACTAGTTCAAAAGTTAGGAATATTTACAGTGAAGAACCAAATACGAGTTGTGTGTACTCATTTGAGTTTAAGTGACTTAAAGTTTAGTGTTACATTTCAGAAAATAAATGATCGCTATTTTTGAGGATCATCAGCTGGCTAAGTCGGACATTTAAGTTGGCAGGTGCTAGGCTATACCGGCCGTTTGTCCTGAGACCATCGCATGTGAGTCAACGACGAGGGATACCTTTTCCACACCTGAGAGAAGGTGGACGTTCTTGGTATGAGGAGCGCGCGGTGGAGGCAGTTGGTTGGCTTCCCGCTCCAGACCCTGGATGAGCTGCGGTAGAGGGAACGGGCCTTAGTCCATCCACATGGCCAACTAAAGGGTACCCACGCTGGGGTTTAAAACCCCGGGTCTTTTTGGTTTGGTTTATTGGCCACAGTGTTTTATTATGCAATGGATTGTGTGTATTTTCTATGCTGATGCGATTCTATTTTTTTCTTCTATTTTCTATTTTTTATTCAATTTTTATCTTATTTTGATATACTTCACAACTGCTGTCTGTCGTCGGGTATTGTACATAAGATTTTCACCCACTGCTTTATACTTATACAATAAACTTGACTTGACTATAGCCCTGTTTGGCTAAATAAATATTTTGTGTTGAATATGGGTTTAGATTAAATTGAGCCTAGGTTGATGAGTAAACTAGTTGGTGGTGATGCAATCAAATGAGTTGACATTTGAGGGAAACAGTATTTATTACGCAGTATTTTACATACATTCTTTGAGGTATAACCTAAAAAAATATATATAATAATAAATATATATAATATAATAAAGTGGGGGCTCACACTTTTGATACTGGTAAATGTAAGGGAGGTAGATTATATAGCGTTTAATAATGTCCATTTCCATAGGCTATCCCAGGCCTCTTGGACACCGTTACGGTAGTGTATTTCAAGATTCGGGGCGCGTGCAGGAAACTGTTGACATCACATGACACGTCACGTGACGTCAGTCAACAAAACGGCCGTATGTACGTGGATGACAAAGGACAAAAATAATGCGCTTCGTTACAAAAAAACCCCACCTCCGTAAACGGCTGAGAGTATCCTGGGTTATAGCGTTATCCCGGTCTAACGACATCATTTCCGTTCTCTCGCTGCATACGAGCGGTTAAATTACGTTAACGTGTTTTTAATTATACATTGAATATAAGAATAATTTTACAAAGCAATAAACAGACATTTTACAGAACACGGGATCATTACAAGCATTAGTATCACATAGTTAATATTAATATTATATTTAAGTTACATCTATTATACTTTAGCAGGGCTGCCAAGTTTCAGGAAAAAGTAGGAGTGAGACTTTCGGGGGAAGATGCGTTCGGCCTTTTTTAACGTCGATTTAGAGGAATATCTCAACTTAAATGAACATTAAGAGTGTTGTGATGTTTTCACCCCCATGCCAGCTGCTCTCCCTGCACTGTGGGCCTCCTCATGCTTATATAGTGGTAAGAATTGAGCAGCACAAGTAGAAATGAAAACAATTGTAACAAGAAAGTTTGACAAATAAAATACATTTATTTATAAAATGTCAATATAAAGAAAACATGGCAGCCTTTTAAGAAACAATAGCAGCCTTTTCCTTTAGTGCATTTTGTGTAGTAAGTGTAACAAAATTAGAACCAGAATAAGATATATATATAATGTATATTATAAAAAATAAAGTGCATGTCTTTGTGTGTTTTGGTGTACATGACATGTCTCATGTTGTGGGTGTTTGTGGCAGATTGTGATGCCTTGATGACAGAGGGGGGGGCTCCCATTTGAAACACTGTGGCTCAAGGTTTGCCATCTCCACAGTCATGATGGATGATAGAGTTCCATCAAGAGCCAAACTGTTTCGGGTTTTGGTTTTGTTCAGTCCCACCACAGAGAACACTCGTTCAGCATCAGCATTTGAATGTGGAAGTACCAACACCAACTTGGCAATACGAGAGAGCCTCCCAAATCTGCTCCTACCGAGCACATACCGTGATGACTTAACTAACACTGCTATTAGTCACGGTGGTTTGTTGTTAAACCCACCGCAGCAACCTGCCACACTGCTCACCAGCAGCCTGTGGAACGTTAAGTCTCACGTAGTCAGACCCACCGTTGACTTAATCTAAATATAATATTTGTAAACATTTCAGTCACGGGATTTTTGAGGCGCTGACAGACGTTTCACGTTTACTTTTCGATTTCTCCACCATAAGTTTTAGTGTTGTTCTCATAGGTTCAGGTTGTTCTTCATAGGATAGAGACGCAATGACCCGCCCTACGCTGCCTCTGATTGGTTTGTATACGTGGTGCCTTTCGTTGGGTTGGTTAGATTTAGCCTCAAGGGCTGATGATTGGTTATCACATATCTCAGTCAGCCAATCGGGGGCAGAATAGGGCGGGCTCACCCTGTCCCTGACTCGAACTACGGCAAGCCTCAAGCAACAAGTAATGGAAATAAATAATTAAATAAAACATTTTTTATAAAGTAGTGAAAGGGGGAAAAAGCGTGTGAAATGGCAAGTGTGGCGTGAGGCGTGTGAAGAGCTTAATTGCGTGACTCACTCTCAAAGGGTGAGATTAGCAACCGCTCCGTCACGGCGAGGCTTGCGGGACGTTAGGGCAAACAGATCAGGTTCACACACACACACACACACACACACACAATCTCATAATTATGAGATAGTTAAGTCATATCAGGTTCACACACACAAACAAACATACTATCTCATAATTATGAGATAGTAAGTCATATCAGGTTCACACACACACACACACACACACACACACACACACACACACATACTATCTTATAATAATGAGATAGTATCTCAGGGCGGGGCTTCAGTTTTACGTTGAAGGTGTGTGACGGGGGAGAGCAACCAGGCAGCAGCGCTACGGGATCAACAGCAACCGCAGCCTCACACACACATCAGGAGGACCAAACACAAACTACAGTTTCTAGGGACAACAACAGTACAGCAGACTAATCATGTCTTGTTCTCCATCAGATGCGTGTGAACTCACACTGGACCACCCCTATAGGGTATAGGGGTGGAGGAGGTATAGGGGTATAGGGGTGGAGCAGGTATAGGAGTATAGGGGTGGGGGAGGTATAGGAGTGGAGGAGGTATAGGGGTATAGGGGTGGGGGAGGTATAGGGGTGGGGGAGGTATAGGGGTGGAGGAGGTATAGGGGTATAGGGGTGGGGGAGGTATAGGGGTATAGGGGTGGAGGAGGTATAGGGGTGGGGGAGGTATAGGGGTAGAGGAGGTATAGGGGTATAGGGGTGGGGGAGGTATAGGGGTGGAGGAGGTATAGGGGTATAGGGGTGGGGAGGTATAGGGGTGGAGGAGGTATAGGGGTGGGGGAGGTATAGGGGTGGAAGAGGTATAGGGGTGGAGGAGGTATAGGGGTATAGGAGGTATAGGAGTATATGGGTATAGCGGTGGGGGAGGTATAGGGGTATAGGGGTGGAGGAGGTATAGGGGTGGAGGAGGTATAGGGGTATAGGGGTGGAGGAGGTATAGGGGTGGAGGGGGTATAGGGGTATAGGGGTGGAGGAGGTATAGGGGTATAGGGGTGGAGGAGGTATAGGGGTATAGGGGGTATATGGGGTGGAGGGGTATAGGAGGTATAGGGGTATATGAGGAGGTATAGGGGTATATGGGTGGAGGAGGTATAGGGGTGGAGGAGGTATAGGAGTATAGGGGTGGAGGAGGTATAGGGGTATAGGGGTGGAGGAGGTATAGGAGTATAGGGGTGGAGGAGGTATAGGGGTAGAGGAGGTATAGGGGTGGAGGAGGTATAGGGGTATAAGGGTGGAGGAGGTATAGGAGTATAGGGGTGGAGGAGGTATAGGAGTATAGGGGTATAGGGGTGGAGGAGGTATAGGGGTGTAGGAGGTATAGGGGTGGAGGAGGTATAGGAGTATAGGAGTGGAGGAGGTATAGGGGTAGAGGAGGTATAGGGGTATAAGGGTGGAGGAGGTATAGGAGTATAGGGGTATAGGGGTGGAGGAGGTATAGGGGTGGAGGGGCCAGAGCTCCACTTTGGCGATGTGTACATAGTGTGTGGAGAATCCCTCGTAGTGTATGGTGCACTGCACCACTGCTAGTTAGGCAGGCGGAGATTCAGAGAGAAACGGAACAAGCTGCATGGCAGTCAAGCAGAGAGCTACGCTTATAAAGTTACCGTTCCAAAAGGGTCCAGGCGTGGCCATGGGCGTAATTAGCTACTATAGCAAAAAAAATTACGGAAAGAAAATACATTTTTAAGTCAAGGCATTGGAGTCAGCTACACGGTATAAATACATTAGATTTGATTAGATTTAAATTTATTGTCAGTGTACAGCACAAGTACAGTACATCAAAAGTTATTAAATTAAATAATATGTAAAGTAAATAAGTAATAAGTAAATAAGTTATCCCGTAAGAGACGACCCAAAAAGCAGCGCATAAATCTTTTAAATCACCCTTGAAACCATGTTGGCCGGATCCCCTACAAAGAAAACCAAAAACACCCAGATATGAAATAAATATCCTTTATTTTTTTTCATCATCATCGTCATCATCATAGCGGTAACCGTTTTAGTTGAACTACCAAACGCATAATAAACCTCAACAGTTCCAATTAATCCCAAAGAGTTTTGCTCAAAAACAACCCAGCAACCATCCAGGGGGCATCCCACAGTCCGACAAGAGAGCCACCACCATGCAAATACATCTTGTGATCTTAAAAATAAGAAATAAAATAAAAAATATATATCTTAAAAAAATTATTTTTAATGCGTACCACCGATATACAGATCTGATATAAACAAGAGTCGTCAGTCACCAACCAATCAGAATTATAAACATGGCTTCGTTTACAACACACACACACACACACACACACACACACACAGACCGACCAAAATGTGTGGGATACACGTGGGCATTTGAGCCGTTAAAAGGGGTACATTTGAACTCATTTACATTTATACATCTTTATTTTTATTGATTTATTTATTATTTTTACCCAATCCACACACACCGTCTGAATGCGTACGCAGATGGTGTGTCCTCCACACACACACACGCACACGCACACACACACACACACACACACACACACACGCGGAAACAGTGGTTAAAGACATAAGATAATTATATATATATATATATATATATATGAATATTGTAGGTCCCGTTGCAGTCGGTAAATGTTCCATTTGGTGGGACCAGAAGGTTGGGGGGGGGGGGGGGGGGGGGTTCCTAGTGTGGAAGTGGGCCGTCTGTGGCCCCCACTGGATGAAACCGAAAGCATTACATTCATCTGAAGCCACCGAAAGAGCCGAGCCACCCGCCCCCCCCCGCCTCGACCCGACAACACAACCGCATGTGCGTACCAAAAACAGACCTGTGCGAAATCGGAATGAATTTTCCTGTCTATTTAAAAAAAAAATGTATTAATGTATTAAGACGTATATTGGGGGGGGGGGGGGAAATAAAATAAAAATAAAATCATGCAACCCAAGACAAGTCAAGCGTTTCCGATTTTCCGCAGTTTTCCCGTTTTATCCCGTACGGTTTTCGGCGACATAAAAATGCATATTTTTTTTACGGCATGCTAAGCTCGCTTGCTCGGCTACCTCTCAGGCGGGCGGGCTCCCCAAAACACACCGGCATCCAAGAGCAAAACACCAGCCTTTAAAAGACGCTTTAAAGAAGAAAAAAAACGCCGAGCGACGACACAGTCGTACTTAGAATTCTGCCCACGTTGAACAAGCCCATCCAACCAACAAGTGGTGGTAAAATCGGTAACATTCCATGGATTTTAAGAGACAAAAAGTTGAGTTGTTGTTGTTGTTGTCGTTTCAGAAGCCGCGGGGCAGAAGGCGGATTGTGTTACTTTAATCTAGATGAAGACTTTAACATCGTAAACGTCATCTCACGTTGGTCCACCAACGTTTCGAGAGCACAGGAGCATTGGAATGATAGCTATTATTAGTTAGTCATGTTTGGTTTTTTATTTGGGCATCATTTCGTAATAAAGTAGAGGACGTACGAGCTCGGCAAAATCCGGCACAGGAAGTTAAACTAAGTCGAATTTGTTCTGGCGCGACGACTGCACCTGGTACCACTGAGCGTGATAACGGGGTAATAATGCACGCTATGTAGCTTAAAGAAAACGAAAAAATCCAATTCAACTTAAGAGGTAAGTGCGGTTGTATCTATCCACTCGGTCAAAGGGCGTACAAAATGCATGTTTTGTTAGAAATAAAAAAAGAAACCAAAGAAACAAAACATAACCATATTCAACACAACGTACCGTGTCTTTTCATCTAGTTTAGTACCCGGACATGAGCAAGCATTCTTCCGTTGCTAACTACGAAGCAGGATATTGCGCAGTTTGTTTGGTGAGGCATTCAAAGTGAAAATAAGTGTGATAGGTTACTATTATTATTATTATAATAACGGCAAGAACCGTGATTTCACCGATGCGCTCGGACAACCAAAAATAACCCCCACGCAGCAAGACAGTATCATTCGGCCAAAGACTCAAGGCCAGTCAACCGCAAGCAGCAATCGCATGACCGGACGCACCCACCCACCCCCCACCCCCACCCTCTGAGCGACACCAGCTGATTGGACATTGGACCCTCCCCCCTCCCCCCGCAGTACCGAAACACTTTTGAAGAAGCAGTAAGTTAGGTGTATGTGTTACAGCGTACCCGGAACCATATAGCAGTCAGACACACCCCGATCCCTGGAGCTGTACCCATAGGGGGCGCAATACATTACACAAAACACACCGTCGCTAAGTTCCAACCATCGGTTGTTGGGTCTTCGGAAACCAAAGCGACAGGCGCGGCTTTCCACAGGCCGTCCCGCTTCTTATTTATTACCTTTTGGAACACGTTCCGACGACAAAGATACCGATAACACGAATGAACCCGAAGCCACAAATGTTTTAAAGCGGACAGCGCACTTCTGTTGCTGTCGGACTGCCATGTTTGTCGGTTTACGGCTGAGATCTGAAACTACCGAATGAAGGCTTTTAGCTCCCGTTGGCAAAAACTCTGGCTATTCCATCTCGTGCCCTACCCCGATTACCGGAGGTCCCTGGGGACCCCAAGCAGAGAACAGGGACTGGGGAACAGGGCCTTGGAGAAGGCAGACCTAGAGACTTTTACGTGGGGGCTGAACTGGGACTGGGCTTCGGAGAAGGACTGAAGAGGCAGAAAGAAGAGGAGGAAGTGAAATACATTCAGCAGGAAACGAGAAAAATAAGAATGTCGGCGACGTACGGACCGCTTGAAACGGACAATTAAGAAACTAAAAAGGCACATTGTTTAAACTTTTTTTGAAACTAAATAAAATTTATAAAAGCTGACAAAAAGAACAAAAATTAAAAACAATGTAAAAAAAGACAGAAAGAAGGCCTTGTGACGAAGGGAACAGGCCGAACCGACAAACGGGGTGAGGAGAAGAGGCCGTGTTGAAGAGATCCATGGCCCGACTTGAGGCTGAACACCGAGGCCAGAAGGAGGCGCAGGTCACCACGAGGCCAGAAAGAGGCGCAGGTCACCACCGAGGCCAGAAGGAGGTGCAGGTCACCACCGAGACCAGGAGGCGCAGGTCACCACCGAGACCAGGAGGCGCAGGTCACCACCGAGGCCAGAAGGAGGCGCAGGTCACCCCCAGAGGCCAGAAGGAGGCTTAGGACACCACCGAGGCCAGAAGGAGGCTAAGGTCACCCCCTGAGGCCAGAAGGAGGCGCAGGTCACCATCGAGGCCAGAAGGAGGCTAAGGTCACCCCCTGAGGCCAGAAGGAGGCGCAGGTCACCATCGAGGCCAGGAGGGTCAGGTCACCCCCTGAGGCCAGAAGGAGGCTAAGGTCACCCCTGAGGCCAGAAGGAGGCGCAGGTCACCACCGAGACCAGAAGGAGGCGCAGGTCACCACCGAGACCAGAAGGAGGCCAGGTCACCACTGAGGCCAGAAGGAGGCGCAGGTCAGAGGAACGGACATGGGTCCACCTTGACGAGTGTCAATGGTGTTTTTGAATTTTTTTTACAAGGAGTGTGTGTGTGTGTGTGTGTGTGTGTGTGTGTGTGTGTGTGTGTGTGTGTGTGTGTGTGTGTGTGTGTCCCTTTCCAACCGTAGTTTTGTCTACACCAAAGCTGTGGTTGCCGTAGCAACCCAGTGCTCTGGGTCTCTTTGCAGCCAAAATACATTCGGGGGTCAGCAAGGTGTGGAGGGGGAGGGGGAGGGGGAGGGGGAGGGGAGGTCGTATGGGGAGGGAGAGGAGGTGGTGTGGGGGAGGAGGAGGTGGAGGGAGGGTGGCGGAGGGAAGGTGGAGGTGGAGCCAATCCACCAAGTAGGTCCAACAGCACGGTTTATGTACAAAGACTAAAAAGTCCGCAGGGAGAGGCAAAAAAACATACAAAACCATAAAAAAAAAAAACCACATTTCAAATCTGGTCTTTCTTCCTTTCGTCCAAAAGGAGGAAGCGCTTTCCCCCCCCGACTCCATCTGGGAAAACAATTAAGGTGCAAATTTGCAGGGAGAGATATTACAACAACAAAAGGAAAGTCTTTGAGTCCTCAGTGGAGCTCCGGGGAAGGAGGAGGGGCGCGTCTACCTCTCGTCCACCAATCGCAGACCTCCGTTTGCATCCAATGGGACGTTGGGGGAGGGGAGAGTGTGTGTGTGTGGGGGAGGGGGGAGGGGAGGCGGGGCCTAATGCACGAAGGCGTGCCTCAGGAGCTCGTCGGCCGACGGCCGCTGCTTGGTCTCCACGAAGATGCGGCGGAGGAAGTCACGGCCGTGGTCTGAGACGTGGGCGGGCAGCACCGGGTTGGTGGGCTGTGTGGCGATCTTGAAGATGGCCGCCATGGCCTCGTACTCGGCCCAGGGCGGCCGCTGGGTGAGCATCTCCACCACCGTGCAGCCCACACTCCTGCAAAGGGAGGGGGGAGTGACGGGGGGCGGGGTTAGTTAGCGAGTTAGACTGACCCCGCCCCCTCCCCAAACCAACACCAACACCAAGGCGGACCTAGCTTGGGATGTCTTTGGGAATGTAGTCTCTTCTTCCCCCTACCGTCCGGTGATGCTGCCACCATCATAACAAGTCATTAACATGACACTATCATAACAAGTCATTAACATGACTCTATCATAACATGTCATTAACATGACTATCATAACATGTCATTAACATGACACTATCATAACATGTCATTAACATGACACTATCATAACATGTCATTAACATGACACTATCATAACATGTCATTAACATGACACTATCATAACATGTCATTAACATGACACTATCATAACATGTCATTAACATGACACTATCATAACATGTCATTAACATGACACTATCATAACATGTCATTAACATTACACTATCATAACATTGTCATTAACATTACACTATCATAACATGTCATTAACATTACTCTATCATAACATGTCATTAACATTACACTATCATAACATTGTCATTAACATTACACTATCATAACATTGTCATTAACATTACACTATCATAACATTGTCATTAACATTACACTATCATAACATGACACTATCATAACATGTCATTAATATGACACCATCATAACATGTCATTAACATGACACTATCATAACATGTCATTAACATGACACTATCATAACATGTCATTAACATGACACTATCATAACATGTCATTAACATGACACCATCATAACATGTCATTAACATGACACTATCATAACATGTCATTAACATTACACCATCATAACATGTCATTAACATGACATAGCTGGACTTTCTGGACTCACAGTTTCTGTACTGCACTGTATTCATGATGCTGCTAAACTACTGGCACTTTAAAATGCTTTTTGCACAATTCAACACATGTACATATCATCCATCAGTCACTTAATTGGTCTTTTTATTGTTCTTTTTATAGTTATAGTGTTGTATAGTATTTAGTACGTAGTATAGCAAAGTGTTCAATTGTAGGGAATTCATACAGTGGGAGGGAATGGGGAGTAAGCATTCCGTTGTACTTGGCAATTAAAAACCTCGACCAACCACACATATGCGGTGGAGCAAATTATAATTTAGTATAACATTTATTCAAAATACATTTTCTTTGTCGAAAAGACAATTACGGCGCAGGTAGGATATGTTGCTCTAACGACCCCTCCAGGTATGAGTGCCAACACCGTACCTTACGGTTGAGACCACTGGTCTCATTCTGCCCCCTGCTGGCAGCTGGTAGGCATTTAACATTTTTAATTGAGAGGACAATTATTTGTATGTCTGACCCTGGTCTCACTCTCTCTCTCTCTCACCAGATGTCAGCCTTCCTGCCGTAGCCCTCTCCACTGATGACTTCCGGGCTCATCCAGTAGGGGGTGCCGGTCACAGACTTGATGCCCGTCCCCGACAGGCAGATGGTCTGCAGCCGCCGGCTGGCCCCGAAGTCCCCCAGCTTCACGTTGCCCACCGAGTCTCGCAGAATGTTGGCCCCTGTGGGGGGAGATTGGAAGGGGAGTGAGAGGGTGAGTGGGGGGGTGAGGGGGTGAGAGGGGGGGTGAGGGGGTGAGAGGGTGAGTGGGGGGGTGAGAGGGTGAGTGGGGGGGTGAGAGGGTGAGAGGGGGGGTGAGGGGGTGAGTGGGGGGGTGAGAGGGTGAGTGGGGGGGTGAGAGGGTGAGTGGGGGGGGTGAGAGGGTGAGTGGGGGAGAGAGAGGGTGAGTGCGGGGGTGAGAGGGTGAGTGGGGGGGGTGAGAGGGTGAGTGGGGGAGAGAGAGGGTGAGTGGGGGGGTGAGAAGGTGAGTGGGGGGGTGAGAGGGTGAGTGGGGGGATGAGAGGGTGAGTGGGGGGGTGAGAGGGTGAGTGAGAGGGTGAGTGGGGGGGTGAGAGGGTGAGTGAGAGGGTGAGTGGGGGGGTGAGAGGGTGAGTGGGGGGTGAGAGGGTGAGTGGGGGGGTGAGAGGGTGAGTGGGGAGATGAGAGGGTGAGTGGGGGGTGAGATGGGGGGTGGGGGGTGAGAGGGTGAGTGGGAGGGTGAGTGGGGAGATGAGAGGGTGAGTGGGGGGTGAGATGGGGGGTGGGGGGGTGAGAGGGTGAGTGGGGGGGTGAGAGGGTGAGTGGGGAGATGAGAGGGTGAGTGGGGGGTGAGATGGGGGGTGGGGGGAGGTGTGGCAGGTAAGCAGCGTGGATCTTAACACCTTTTAGACTAAAAAAGGTACAATTTGCACCATTTCCAGGTTTGGAATGTGCTCTAAAAACAGCTTTCCACAAACCATGGGTGTAGCAGTGGCGACTAGGTCACACTCCAAAAATATATATAAAACTAAAGTCAGAAATCATAGTCTAGAATTAAAGAAATCCTATTCTGGAATCAGAGAAATCCTCTTCTAAAGTCAGAAATCATATTCTCGAGTCAGAGAAATCCTCTTCTCGAGTCAGAGAAATCCAATTCTGGAATCAGAGAAATCCAATTCTGGAATCAGAGAAATCCTCTACCAGAGTCAGGGGATTCCGACTCATTCTGAGCACGTTGGAGGTAGCATCAGCCAAATGTATAAAGCATCATCCCTCCAAGAACATCCTAATCAACTTAAAAATGACTTAAAGGACCTCTGAAGGACATTTGGAAGAGCTTACTTCAAAAGAACAACCTAGTACATCAGGTCACGGACGTGTAAGTGTCCAATTAAGTGTGCGCTGATAACGCAGGTTGTATCATAAATATACAAAAGCTTTAATTAAATACAATTAAAAAAAAGTTTAAAAGTACAGGTAGGGTATGTTGCTCCAACGACCCCTACAAGTATGAGTGCCAACAGCGCACCTGTCAGTTGAGAGTCAAACACCAGCAACCACCAGTCCCTATTCTGCCCCCTGCTGGTAGCTTGAGGGAAGACAGAGTGGCTCAGTGGTCAAACCAGTTATAGAGATTGAAAGTGACTCAAATGTAGACTGAAAAATGTACCATTTTCAGAAATAGTATAAAAGACAAAAAGCCTAACATCTTAAAAAAACGTTATCAATAAGTATTTTTTTAATTTAATCAAACTTCCTTACAGTGCAGGTCAAAGGAGTCCCTGATGACACAACTGTCCAATGTGTGGAAGAAGATATCATAAATACATGAATCGATGTTATATAGAAATGTAGGAGTTTGTTTTTCGCTGTCTACCTTTCTGTTTTTAGAGCACTCCATGTCAAATTACTCAGACTGTTCCGTGTGTGTGTGTGTGTGTGTGTGTGTGTGTGTTGTGTGTGTGTGTGTGTGTGTGTGTGTGTGTGTAAAATAATATAGCTGTGTGTATGTGTATGTATTGATAAGATAATGGAAACGCAAACGCAAAAGTTACTTTCCCCTAGTATACTAGTTACTTTAAATAAGCAGTGACTGTAAAGTAACTAAGTACTTATTTTCAGTAACTTGCCCAACACGGCTGTTCACAGAACCACATGAAGCTCCATTTGAAACCACAAAAAAGGGAAGAGACAGAACACCTGGTCACAGGTGCGACAGACACACACACACACACACAGACAGACACCCACCTTTGACGTCCCTGTGGACGATCATGTTGCTATGGAGATAGGACACGCCCTCCAGGATCTGACGGGTGTAGCGGCGCGTCACGTTCTCCGTCAGGGCGCCATACGACTTCAGCTGGTCCTTGATGGAGCCCTGGGAGAGGGAGGGAGGGAGAGGGAGAGGGAGAGGGAGAGGGAGAGAGAGAGAGAGCGAGACAGAGAGACAGAGACAGAGAGAGGCAGATAGACAGAGAGGCAGAGAGGCAGAGAGGCAGATAGACAGAGAGCGAGAGAGCGAGAGACAGACAGACAGACAGACAATCGAATGAGTTTGTGTTGTGGTCAATTTTAAAATCACCATGAAATGAAGACTAGAATAAAGGAGTCAGAAACCAAACAGAAACCAAAAATATATATGCTTTAAATTAAGAACAACCACATTTATATACATTAATATCAATAGTTTTCTTTGACCGCAGTAGTTTCATATATTATTGAAATTCTAATAATAAAAAATAATAATAATATACATTTTAGAAAATAAATAAATGGTATTTTTAAAACGTAACAATAAATAAACAAATAACCAACAAGGACAATGTTAACAACCCCTGCATCAGCTGATTCAGGTTGACGAGTCATGAGATGGAGGTGGAGGTGGAGGTGGAGGTCTCACCCCAGGCATGTACTCCATGAAGATGGAGAGGGTCCTCTCCGTGGAGTCCCGCAGACAGCCGTAGTACTGGACGATGCGGTCGTGACACAGGTTCTTCAGCAGCTGGATCTCACACTCCAGAGCACTCACCTCCTGGGGAACACATGAGAGAGAGAGACAGAGTCAGAGTCAGAGAGACACACACAGAGAGAGAGAGAGAGAGAGAGAGAGAGTCAGAGTCAAAGAGAGAGAGAGAGAGAGAGACAGACACACGGAGAGAAAGAGACACAGAGAGAGAGACAGAGATAGAGAGAGACAGAGATAGAGAGAGAGACAGACACACGGAGAGAGAGACAGAGATAGAAAAAGAGAGACAGAGTGAGACAGAGACAGACAGAACCAGAGAGCGAGAGAGAGAACCAGAAAGCAAGAGACAGACACCAGAGAGAGAGAACCAGAGAGCGAGAGACAGCCAGAGAGAGAGAGAACCAGAGAGCGAGAGACAGAGCCAGAGAGAGAGAACCAGAGAGCGAGAGACCGAGCCAGAGAGAGACAGAACCAGAGAGCGACAGACAGCCAGAGAGCGAGAGACAGCCAGAGAGAGAGAGAACCAGAGAGCGAGAGACAGCCAGAGAGAGAGAGAACCAGAGAGAGAACCAGAGAGCGAGAGACAGAGCCAGAGAGAGAGAACCAGAGAGCGAGAGACCGAGCCAGAGAGAGACAGAACCAGAGAGCGACAGACAGCCAGAGAGCGAGAGAC
>CM051009.1:17149948-17157448 GCA_027704905.1 Muraenolepis orangiensis
TCATCCAGGGAAACATGAATTCTGAAGTGTATCAGCAAATTCTTGATAAGAATCTCCAGCCATCAGTCAGGAAGTTGAAACTGGGCCGTAAATGGGTTTTTCAACAAGACAACGACCCAAAACATACCAGCAAATCTACCAAGGAATGGTTCAGAAAAAAGAGGATTCGTACTCTGGATTGGCCAAGTCAAAGTCCGGACCTCAATCCAATTGAAATGTTGTGGCTAGACCTGAAGCGGGGGGTACATGCCAGATGTCCCTCCAACCTTTCTCAACTGGCTGAGTTCTGCAAGGAAGAGTGGGCAAAAATCCCCCACAGCAGATGCGAGAGACTGGTCAGTGGCTATAGAAAACGTTTGATTGCAGTAATGGCTGCAAAAGGAGGTGCCACACGCTATTAACCAAAAGGGTTCACATACTTTTGCACAAGTCATATTTTCAGTTTTTGTGGGAGAAACCACTTTTTTTGAATAAATAATGAAAATACATCATTTTTCTTTGTTTGTGTCCATTATTTGGAAAGTCCTGCTTTACAAATTGGTGTTTGGATATACATTTAATAAGGTTATTTTACATTTTTGTACAATTACAATGACCATGTCTAGGGGGTTCACATACTTTCGAGCAGCACTGTATATATATATATATATATATATATATATATATATATATATTAATTAAACAACCCCCTCACCTTGCTGGTCTCCGGACTGTCGGGGTCGAACTGGACCTGTTTGACGGCCAGCTCCCTCCCGGTGTCGGCGTCGTAGCAGAGGAAGACCCGTCCGAACGCCCCCTGGCCCAGCAGCTTGCCCAGGCGCCAGTTGGTGGGGGCTCGCGGTGCTAAGGGTCACGACCACAGGGAGAACATCAGTCACCTCCCGACCCCAAGAAACTACACTACAAAAAAAAAAACAATACTCAACTTGAAATACGGTATTTTTCGGACTATAAGTCGCAAAGAGTCAGTCGTCGTTGTTGTTTCGGTGTATAAGTCGCATTAACCAGCCAGAAGACGTAACTGCACCGTTGATAGTAGAATGCTCCGATCGTTCGGCTAATATCAACTCTAAACCGGTCGATCGGAGCTCTTAAAAAAAATGTCCTTTTTTCTCGGTGCGCGGCAAAAAGAAAATGCAATGTGTGTGAATTCAGAAAGTACAGATCAGAAAATACGGTACACTTTTTGTCGAAAACATGCCTTACATTTTATGATTATGACATTTTAAAAATGATAAGCCATTTTATTTCACTAACATTTTCCCGCACATTTAAATCGCATTAAAAACACACATTTTGAGCTTGACTCGTTTTGGTGAAGATATGAAAATTGTGGGTAATTCTAGACTCCCCAGTTATATGCCATTACACTTCAAGTTTTATTACATTTAATTTAGTCGGATAGTAGGATACATTTTCAGCTTTCTGCCAGGTCCTTATGCAGATTGATGGGCACACACGCTTCACTGTAACAAAGTGTGTGTGTGTGCATGTGCGTGTGTGTGGGCGTGTAGGTGTTTTGGCGTGTAGTTGTGTGTGTAGGTGTGCATGTGTGCACGTGTGTGTGTGTCTCTGTGTGTCTCCGTGTCTGCATGTGTGTGTGTGTGTAGTTGTGTGTGTGTCTAGGTGTGCGTGTGTGCACGTGTGTGTGTAGGTGTGTGTGTCTCCGTGTGTCTCTGTGTGTCTCCGTGTCTGCATATGTGTGTAGGTGTGTGTGTGTGTCTCCGTGTCTGCATGTGTGTGTAGGTGTCTCCGTGTGTCTCCGTGTCTGCATGTGTGTGTGTGTGTGTGGGGGGGGGGGGGGGGGGGTCCTCACAGCGGCTGGGCGGGCTGATGTCCATGACGGAGAGGCTGGGGGGCGGGGCGGCGGGCGGCAGGGTGTTGCCCTCCAGGTCACTCCCCTTGCGCGGCCGGCGGACGACGGGCCCCAGCGGCGCCTCCTCCGGGTCGGGGGTGAAGACGCTGCTGCCACTGCTGGTGCTCGGGGACTGGTCCGTGGGGCTGAAGCTGACCGGGGAACGCAGGCCGTGGACCTGGGTCCGCCGCGCCCGCGGGAAGGTCTTCCTCCCTGGAGACCAGGGGCCGGAGGAGGAGGAGGAGGGAGACGGGTCAGGTCCAGGTTAGGAGGGATGGGCAAAGAGAAAGAGGATGAAGATGCAGAAGAAGAAGAAGAGGAGGAAGAAAAGAATGGTTGAAAATACAGAAAATCTTTTTATTTGAATTTGAATATCCAAGAAATTCCCGCGCTGATGTTTGGAATTAGCTATGCAACAACAATTAAATCAATCGAGCGATAAACTGATGAAATTTCTTTATCTACTCCCTGGTTCTCATTGCCGCCGTAAACTAGAAGCACAGAACCAAGGCTTAGCTTAGCGTGTGTCACGTATCGAGAAAAAAACCCATTCAAAAACATAGCATTTTTATCTGTAAACCATTGGCTTGTGAAATATGTTGATTACTTCAACTAGTTCATAATACAGACTCAACGTAATACGGACTCAGTCTGAAAAGGAAAATTATTTGACCAACTAGTTTGTAATACTGACTTTCCATCTCAAAAAAGGTAAATAATTCAACCAACCTGTTCGTAATACGAACAGTCTGAAAAGGGTTAACATTTAAAAATTCTATATTAATAATAATAATATTATTATTATTAATATTTCAAAAAATAATATTTAGACCAACTCGTTCATAATAACGGACTCAACGTCTGAAAAAGAAAATATTCCAAAAATGGAGTTTGTAATACAATAATAATACTTTCCATCTGAAAAAAGGTACATAATAATTAGACCAACCTGTTCGTAATACGGACTCACTGTCCGAAAAGGTCTATACTTGGACATACTACTATGTAATGACAGACGATTTGTTGATGATGATGATAATGGTGGTGGTATTTGGGCTCACCATCGCTGTAGTCCTGAAGGCTGAAGGGAATGCAGTACCTCCGGGGGTAAGTCCCGCCCTTCCCAGACTTCTCAAACACCGGAATGTCGTATTCTGCCACACAAGACGATAAAACGTAGCGTTCAGACATATAGGTCCACTGGACTGACTACCCGCACTACACTTTACACTTTTTAACTGTATACTTGTATTTATACTCACTGTTTACAGTGACATCATATATTCTGCCGTTATGTAAATATACCATTTACTCTTAAATATAAATTTCATTGATATCATTTAATTTTTGTGTATTTTTTGGGAAATTTGTAATTTTGCACATGGAGCTGGTGATAACATTTCACTTATACATAGAAGTAAACTAAATCTGAATCAGCATCAGCAATGTCAGAATCATCCACACACAAACTAAGTCCACGCTTTTATCCAAAGTGACAGCAAATCCAAGAGAACAATATACATTAAGTATATAATCCATATTATACAAGTCAAGTCAATTCATTTCCGTAACATCAGCATTAAGCCTGGGGGTGGGGTTAAGCTACGCCAATCACACGCAACGTAACATCGAGCTTGTGGTCAGAGCCACCAATCAGGCGTGTCGTAGGCCAGGAGGAGTTTACCTGGGAAGTCCTGGTGGTTGTCCGGGTAGCTCTGTGCCCTCGGCATCCTGGACTTGGGGTAGTCGCTATGGTAACACGTTAAAAACACATAACTTTATGGCTTCAATTGTTTTTACGATTTTAATTTTTTTGAAAAGGTTTCAAAATGTGTGCATTTGTGTTTTGAGATGTTGAGACGAAGGTATTCTGTTTTGTTTTAAAAAAATTGGAAGAGAGGCTTTGAGAAGAACTTGAAAAGCCTCACTAAACGTTAAAAGGAAGTTTAAAAGAAAATATATAGCAACGTTATACTATGATGTGAAATTACATTATGAGCAGTAGCAATGTCGTCGCAAAACATATTTTATATTTGGTACAATATAAAATTTCATGCAGAATCACTAGGATTAATTACGATTGACTGGCAAACATCCACCCACCCACCCCCCCACACCCACACACCTGTCCAAGGGGCTGTCTAGCGATGGACAGCTACCAGAGGCCGAGTTCTCCGGACTGCTCATGGACAGCGGGTCCAGCATCTAGGAGGAGGAGGAGACGGAGAGGACCACCAACGCGTTAACACCAGGTGTGAAGGTAGCCAAGAAAAAGCGGAGCTAGTCAAGAGTTAGGTCGGCAAATACCCGCATACCAGGGAATTCAGGGCTTACATAATACATACGTTTTCTACAGTTTTATTATCCCCCCCTACAATTTCGGTCGCATGTTCCTTAGCATCCGTACAGCAAGGACAAGCAGGTTCAAGGATCGTTTTTATCCACAGGCAGTGACCTACTGAACTGATAGGAGTGCTGCTACTATCATAACATGTCATTAACATTACACTGTCATAACATTGTCATTATCATAACATGTCATTAACATTACACTATCATAACATGTCATTAACATTACACTATCATAACATTGTCATCAACATTACACTATCATAACATTGTCATTAACATTACACTGTCATAACATGTCATTAACATTACATTATCATAACATGTCATTTACATTACACTATCATAACATGTCATTTACATTACACTATCATAACATTGTCATTATCATAACATGTCATTAACATTACACTATCATAACATGTCATTAATATTACACTATCATAACATGTCACTAACATTACACTATCATAACATTGTCATTAACATTACACTATCAACATTGTCATTAACATTACACTATCATAACATGTCATTAACATTACACTATCATAACATTGTCATTAACATTACACTATCATAACATTGTCATTAACATTACACTATCATAACATGTAATTAACATTACACTATCATAACATGTCATTAACATTACACTATCAGAACATGTCACTAACATTACACTATCATAACATTGTCATTAATATTACACTATCATAACATGTAATTAACATTACTCTGTCATACTGAGCTGGACTTTCTGGACTCATCACAGTTACTGCACTGTACACTGTACTTTTGCACAATTCAACACGAACATATCATCCATCAGCCACTTCATTGTTATTGTATATAGTATTTAGATATATATAGTTGTAGAAAGTCATACTGCGGGAGGGAATGTGGGGTAAGCCTATCATTGTAAACATAAAAATCTTTAGTTTCGCTTGTATCTTGTATGTCTATGACCACACCCACCCACACACACACACACCCACACACACACCCCCACACACACACACACACACCGCCACCCACGTTACCGTCCTCTGACGGGAACAGACTGTACTCCCTTTTAAAACATCGCTCAAGAAAAGAAAAAAAAGAAAAGAAAAAAACATTTTCCTCCAAACAATATTTTGCTCCATATCGCCCTAACTCCCTCCCTCACTTTCTCCCTCCCTTTCTCCCTCTCACCCTCCTTCACTTCCTCTCTCACCCTCATTCACCCTCCTTCACTCCCTCTCTCACCCTCCTTCACTTCCTCCCTCACCCTCCTTCACTCCCTCTCTCACTTCCTCCCTCACCCTCCTTCACTCCCTCCCCCCATCTCACCTGGTCCATGCTCTCTGGAATGAACTCCCCCTCACTGTTGATGCTGGTGAAGGAGCCGTTTCGCGCAAACTGCTGCAGAGCGTCTGGAATGTAGCCCGGGGGAGGGGAGCTGCGGTCCGTGGAATGGGAGTCTGGTGGGAGACCGGGGGAGACAGTGAGACACACCAAGGCCCCCCGAGCAGGCATGCACGGAAGTAAGAACACATAATGACTAATGAGAGGGCAGGGGACGGGGACCCAACCTTTGAGGCCCAGCATGCTCTTCCTGTCTGTCCCCAGCTGGAAGCCTGTGTTGTCCAGCTCCTCGTGGGACGGCAACAGATCCATGCTGGAGGGCGTCTGGACAAAGACGGACGGACACACACACACACATGGGGACACACAGACACACATGTGGACACACATGGGGACACACAGACACACATGGGGACACACACACAGTCAAACTAATTTCTCTTTTAAATCGTTCTTTATCCACAGTTACTGGCAACTACTAAGATGCTTCATCACTGACGACACAAGAGGTACCATGTGATGCCAACGTGGTTCTGCTATTGGCTCACAAGCCTTTGTTTAGAAGCGGGAACCAGACATCGGACATCTTACACAGAGATAAACAAAACATTAACTTCGGACCCGTCAAAATATATTGAGATATATATAGATATAGATATAGATATAGATATATAGATATATATATTCTCTAAGTAATACTTTTATTCGGCACCTTTCTAAAGGCTCTGTGAGTGTTTTTTTTTATTTTTATGAATAGTCTACAGAAAAAATAAGGTTATCAAAAGCACCTTTAACATAAAACCGAAAATAGGGGGAATTTTGGTCCAATACAGTATACTGTCATCTGGTTGTTGATGTGGATCGGATGGATGAGAGGATACTGTATGTGGCTTCTGGGTGGCTACAGGTCCAACTGCAGACAATAATGCAGTTTTCACACTGGGCTTAAATACGGTACGTTGCAAAACTAGTTTTTCTGCGCTTTTGCTTTCACACTGGCAAGTAATGCGCATTTGGTAGGTGGTTTAGATCCCGAAGTAACTAGTAACTTTGGGTGCAAAGCAATCAAACGGGTTTCTCTTCCCGTGTGTGTGTCAAAATAATCTCTAATACGCATTACTTTCACTTCACACAAAACTTACCAGTCTCCTAATTTAATGCGCATTCTCTTCTATATCGCGTGTGAACGAAAACCTGGTATCGAGTGCATCGTGAATGAGAAGAGTGTGAACATAAGTGTATTCGATGAGCACTAACTAATCCGGTATCGACACCCGTATTAACTAATACGGGTGTCGATACCGTATGCAGTGTGAAAACGGTATTAGATTCAAACACTCAACCTCTCGGCTGGGAGTCAAAACAACGGAACCGCTAGACCATCCTGTCCTGTCCGGTCGCTTAAAAGTTGGGATGCAGACTCAAGGTGCCACTCAAGACATTGGGGGTTCGAACCCAGAATGGTTTCAGCCAGGAGTCTAATACCCCAAACGTGGTCCACACATGATGAGCGTCACGCAAAGTGTTTTACACTCCAGCTTTGGGAGTATAACCGCCACAACCAGACGGGAGAATACCTTTTTAAAAACACATGAAAACATGTATTTAAGTTTTTTTGACCCCAAGCGGGGTCAGAGTTGAAATTGTCTGAACTTTGAGCACAGCGTGGACAGAGGGAGAATCCGAGCGGTCCACATCCGCTAGGCCCAGGTTAGCATCCGTCGTCCACGCTAGGTAGGGTTTCAAACGCATAGGATGCATGGATCTTGCAATCATGCATTGGCCTCGACAATGCCTAAAGCTCATCCTCCTCAAGTCTACTACAGGGTGGCCCACCACAGAAACTAGGTCACCTCTAGCATGTTGTCGATGTTGTAGTAGTAGTAGTCACTGACCTGTAGGAGGCTCTGCAGAACAAGCAGGATCTTCAGGCTCTTCATGTGTGC
>CM051009.1:17167448-17182448 GCA_027704905.1 Muraenolepis orangiensis
AGGGAATGTATCATTCTACCAGCTGCAGTTAAAGAGTAACACAACACGAATATATATTATAATAATAATACCGCATTTTATTCATATATATATATATATATATATATATATATATATATATAGTATATATATATAGTATATATATATATATATATATATATATATATATATATATATATATATATATATATATATATATATCTATATATATATATATATATATATATACATATATATATATATCTATATATATATATATATATATATATATATATATATATATATCTATATATATCTATAATAACATAATATAATCATTTAAAGCACAGGGCACTTAATGTGTCCTTAAAGTGAAACACGAGGCACCCAAATCCTCTCGGTCCAAATTCTACTTACTTAACCCATTTTGACATCAAACACCATTGGTTCAATGTCACAAAATAAGACAGCAATGCGAATGCCTTTCCGTGCGGTCAACACCACTGGTGGTGGCGTCACAGCTCTTTAGTAACACCGCTTTTTTTGAGAAGGTGAATAAAATACCCATTTTCTTTAAAAATAAAAATAAAGGGAAAAGGGGATGTTTGCAATCGTGCAATTGTTGTTAACGGGGTTTTAGTGCATGCAGAGAGGAAGTCGTCCCATCTACCTCATTGTTGGTGTAGTGAAGGTCCATCGCTTGGCCGAAAGCCACCTTGGCCTTGGTCTTCAGGTCCTCCAACTGGACAGGCCGTGGGAACTGCAAAATCCTAGAAGAAGAAGAAGAAGAAGAAGAAGAATAAGAAGAACAACGAGCAGAAGAACACAAGGATCTCTGTTTCGCCAAGGAACCACAAAGAGAACCAAATGCAGTCAAAAACGGGGGTTTTTTTTTTACCTTCTCTCGCCTTTGAACTCAAACTTCACTCGAACATCGTTCTGTGAAGAATAAAATAAATAAATAATTTAAAAAAGGGGCGTCAGTTGAAACACCGCAAGAAAGAAAACAGTGACATTTTGTTGTTCAAAAGACCACCCACCCGTACATTAAAAGGGGATTTTGAGATGATTCATTTTAGACCGATTGGAACGGGGTTCAAATATCTCACGGAAAGTGATGGTAATGGACATTCCTCACATTCACCCACAGTCACTCATCCACCGATGGCGGAGTCAGCCATCAAGGAGACAGCCAGCACGTCAGGGGCAGTTAGGGTTGAGGGTGTCTTGCTCAAGGACATCGCCACAGTTTTTGCTAAAGAGGAAGAGGAGCCGGGGGGATCGAACTAGCAACCTTCCGGTTGTGAGGCAACCGCTCTACCTCCTGAGCTATACTGTATGTATATATATATATATATAATATATATATATATATATATATATATACACACTGTATAGGGGCGGCAAAAACTGCCGAGGTGTCCTTGAGCAAGAATGGGTGAATGTGAGGCATGACTTGTAAAGATCTTTGAGTAACCATTGGTTAGAAAAGCGCTACATAAATGTCCATTTACTACTGACAATCTTGTGGCAAGACGGTTCCTTATTTAGTGGAGATGTCCCCAGAACTACGAGCAGCGCAGATGGAGTAAGTGGGGGTGGTTCACACCTGGTTCTTGGGCGAGGAGGCCTTGGGCTTGCCCAGGTCGGCCAAGGACAGGGCAGGCCGTCTGGTGGAGCGATGCAGCTCGGCCAAATCCTGCATGATGGAGTTCAGCGCCTCCTGCTCATCTGTAGCCGGGGGGGAAGCCAAGGGAAGAACCATTTTGGTTACTTGGGTTACTTTAATGCATGCATTGGTTGCTTTCTGGTGTATGTTTGGAGAGGGGAGGGGGAGGGGGAGGAGTCACTGTCACGGTAGGCGCTCCTGTTGATTAGACATTTTAGTGATCCACTTGGAACTTCCTGCGCTACCACAGTGTCAGAATATTAGAAAAACACATCCGACGAGCACAAAGTAAACCAAACTTAACACAGAAGACGACAAAACACAGCTTGCCGACACACAAACCAACATGATCGACAAATGAAAAAGGCTGAATGAAATTATGTTTGTGACCGAATCTCTGCAGAAAGCATCCATATCATTATAGAGGTTTGGTCCATGCCAACGCGCTGACACCAAGGGGTCTGTGTGACAGTGAGGTCCGGTTAATAGGAATATAGATGTTATTGCACAGAACCGGTGGTATAGAAGCATAAGTCATTCTACCAGCCAACCAGAAGTACACATGACAGACGGACTCCAGAGGAAAAAGAGGATGTCAGAGACTCCTTCAGCAATGAGATCAACAGCTCAGCAGAGCTAGCATTGAGTGAGTTAGGAGGACATACCATGACAAATAAGCGACGACAGACTAACATAGAATTGCTGTCCCTTTTTCATAATAACACAAGGTAACCTACTAGTGCTGTCACTTTTTATTATAACGACACATTGTAACATACTAGTACTGTCACTTTTGATACCAACGACACTGTAACATAGTGCTGTAACTTTCATAGTAACTACACTGTAACATAGTGCTGGCACTTTTTATGGTAACACACTGGAACAGTGCTGTCACTTTTGATACCAACGACACTGTAACATAGTGCTGTAACTTTCATAGAAACTAAACTGTAACATAGTACTGTGACTTTTATAGTAACATACCAACATGCTGTCACTTTTTTAAGTAACACACTAACATATTGCTGTCACTTTTTACTATAACGAACACTGTAACATCCGAGTGCTGTCACTTTTATAGTTACTACACTGTAACAGTGCTGTCACTTTAATAGTAACGACACTAACATACAAGTGCTGTCACTTTTATAGTTACAACACTGTAACATAGTGCTGTCACTTTTATAGTTACTACACTGTAACATACAAGTGCTGTCACTTTCGATACCAAGAACACTAACATAGTGCCGTCACTTTTTATAGTAAGGCAAGACATGCAAGTTCACTAACTATCGTCCAAGGTGCACAGGGTGGTTTTAGTATTCAGATCACACACACACAAATATTACTGTGGTTCCCGTTTAAGTTCATTACACAACACACGCCAAATATTACTGCGGTTCCGGACGCAGCTCATTACACAACACACACGCACACACACACACATCATTGTGACACACACACATCATTGTGACACACACACATCATTGTGACACACACACACACACACACACACACACACACACACCTACCCATCATTGCGGCGGCACGTCGTTGGTTGACCCAGGAGGCCAGGAAGAAGGTTGGTCCCATCAATGGGGTCCTCTCTCCTGTAACACACACACACCCTCGCCTCATTAAAAGCCACGACTAGAAAGCAGCCACTTCCTTAAAGGGATATCCTTGCTAAAAAAGAAGAGTTAAAATGCCCTGGTCTGTGTGTGTGTGTGTGAACGTATGAACATACGTTTGTGTCTAGTAGTAGATGTGGATGCTGACACTATTATACTTGAGGCCCAACAACAAGCGGTTCTCTTTGAACACACACACTGATCAAGCCACAGCTGTGTGTGTGTGTGTGTGTGTGTGTGTGTGTGTGTGTGTGTGTGTGTGTGTGTGTGTGTGTGTGTGTGTGTACAAGATATAACACACACACGTGTGTATGAGTGAGTCTGTGTATGGTCTACTATTAGTCAGGCCACTATAAGTTTGGAAAGAGAAATGTGTGTGTGTGTGTGTGTGCGTGTGTGTACAAGACACTTGGAAACTTGTCGTTACTTACTTACTGAATGTATGATTGTATGATGATTGTGACCATTTCATATACTGTCTGTTACGCACACTTTGTGACCATAACAACTTGGATGAAAAGAGATGGCTAGGCTAGGCTAGGCTAAGACGTTAGCAACACAAAAACTACTACTACTACTACTACTACTACTACGAGCATTAGTACAAAGATGCATGTCTAATAAATCAACAAACAGTGGTTGTGATTGTTCATTTTGGATAAAATGATAAAAAAAAGACAAGACGACAAGACGACTAGTAACCGTCGACACATAATATGACATCGGACAAATGTGTTAAAAAAAGAAATATATATATATATGTATAAAAGTAAAACCAGCATCCAGACTTTGAAGCCACCCCATTAATAATAATAATAATAACACGCCAAAAGTACTATTATAAAATACAAAAAACCGTGGATTTATACTTACAATAAGCCGCGTAAAGAGACTGTCACCACAACAACAAGCTGTCAGTGTCAAAGCCAGGGGGAAGTTGAGTCAAGCTAAGCTAAGCTAACCAGCTAACAGCAACATTAGCCACCAGATTAGCCGTTGACACACATGATCGATAACCTCACATCGCGATTCCTAATCGATTCTTATATAAGTTGACTGTTCTGTGTGTGTGTGTGTGTGTGTGTGTGTGTGTGTGTGTGTGTGTGTGTGTGTGTGTGTGTGACCTCACCTGGAACCAGCCAGCCAGCCGTGTCGTCGTCCTCCACAGGGGGGCCGGTGATGACAACACAACACCCCCCCCTCCGGACCCTGCGGAGGAACGGCGGACTGATGACCGGAGGAAGGAGGCCGAAGTTCGGACTAACTCCGGTGGTCCTTGTGGGGGTAGCCTAGCCTAGCACCCGCTAGCACCGCTAGTTTAGCTATCACCAAAGTTAGCTATCAATCCCCGCCCCCTCCCCGAGAGAGAGAGAGAGAGATAGAGAGAGAGAGAGAGAGCACCTTGGTCCCGCGGGGGTCGGGTCGGCGTCGGGGGGGGTCGTCGTCGGGGGGGGGGCGCGGGGAAGAAGTCCCTCCCGGGGGGGGGCCTCCTCCTCTATAGGTCAGTATCTCTCCACCACCACCAAACCCCTACTACTACTAGCTGGCTGCCTGGCTCTGGCTGCTTTTTGCACCTATAGGGCCACCGTACTTAGTAGTAGCGCGATAGCTGCTAACTTACTTACCCGCCCCCCCCCGAGAGCGGATCGCGTTGGAAGAGTCCAACGACGACGCCACACGTGACGTCACACCTGCTGATTGATTAATCGATTCAACTTGAAAACTATAATAATTATGATTAATAATTAATTATGATTATAATTAATAACTATAATAATTATGAAATATTGGCTGAGTTTGATCAGCCAATAGATTTGTTTATATATATATATATATATATATATATCGTTTTATAATATAATGTACACATATATATGTATATATATAAAACTATAATATATTACATAATATATACAACTATAATTATATTATAAAACTATATATATATATATATATATATATATATATCGTTTTTTTATATAATGTACATATTTATATGTATATGTATATAAAACTATAAGAAATGTGTTATATATATATATATATATATATATATATATATATATAAAACTATAATATATCATATAATATTTTTATAATATCACGTAAATATATATAAATATATATATATATATATATATATATTTACATTATATTATAAAACGATACATATAAATAGAACGTTTTATAATATACTATAGTTATATATATGTTAAATTATATATTATAGTTTTAGATATATTATATTATTATAGTTGTATATATATTGAAGGATATTGAAGGATTAAAGATATCATTTAAGACTACTTCCCATTTTTGAAATGTGTTTAACCACTACCAATCTCTGTCTTGCTTTATTGTTGCTTTATATCATTTATTTATTTACTGCATTATTTATATTAATTTGTTGCTCATGTTGTGCTCTTATATATATATAATATATATCTTAAATAGAAAATCTAGACGAGTGTGTTACTTGATTGTATTCTCTACTGATTTATTTCACAATTAGTCCATTTTTTATTTAGATTTTTATGTATATTTATATTCATATATTTATTATATATATTATATATTGATATATTTATATTTATAACTACAAAATATACAGGCTACTAGACTGTTGTTTATAATATAAATTCAGAAATATGTTCATATGTAACCGTGTTCAGCCTGTTTTTCCCCCTATGAAAATGTGGATTTTTACAGTAAGATGTTAATAAATTATAAATGTACTTTTATTTTGAAGAAAAAAGAAAAAAAAACCCTCACCCTCTTAACTTCCGGGTCAAATAGCAGGATTCCTCATAATAACATAACAAGCTATCAGGCAGGCAGGCAGGCAGGGCTAGAAGAAGCTAACTTAGCTGTAGCTTCATCCTCCTCTGGTCATTGTAAGAAAAGGGACTAAGTATTGATCACATTAGGAGATCATGTCGGACATGGTGAGACACACACCTTTAATCACCTCTCACATCTGGCTTTAGATACATCTATAAGTCATACGTACTTTGTTGTTATGTTATATCTTGTTGACTATCAACTGCTAACTATGCTATCTGTGTTAGCTTCAGGCCCCACTTTACCCCCACTTACAATAATGTAGTGTTTTTGGTGGTGTTTGAGGTCACATTTAACTCACCATGTCCATGTCT
The DNA here is from genome assembly GCA_027704905.1 of Muraenolepis orangiensis. NCBI lineage: Eukaryota > Metazoa > Chordata > Actinopteri > Gadiformes > Muraenolepididae > Muraenolepis > Muraenolepis orangiensis. The sequence goes on from CM051009.1 coordinate 17,173,886, forward strand.
TATAATGTTTATAATGTGTTCATAATTGTGAAGTTTTGTAGGGGTCAAACCAACCGACAAATTTAGGTTATTTTGCCCTTTTTTGTAATTCCGTTTAAATCCAAGACGTGTAGAGAATGCATGCTTCCATAGACTAATCGCACTATATATCAATATATATGTCTATTTGTATGTATATATATGTGTATATATATGTAGTATATGTTCCCTCCTAGGAGACCAAACCATCCAGCCACGATGGTGGAGGAGATAAGAAAGAAGGCGAATACATCAAGTTAAAAGTCATTGGCCAGGTGTGTGTGTGTATGCATGTACTGTATGTGTGTATGCATGTACTGTATGTGTGTATGTATATATATGTGTGTGTGTGTATGTATATATGCATGTGTATGTTTGTATTTATGTGTATGTATGTGTGTGTATGTATATGTGCATGTTTGTATTTATTTATGTGTGTGTGTGTGTATGTATGCATGTATGTGTGCATGTATGTATGTATCTATAGATGTATAGAGAGATAGATAGATGGATATGTATATGTATGTGTGCATGTATGTATGTGTGCATGTATTTATGCATGTATGTATGCAAGCAGAGTAATGTTTGGTGAGCTGGGATTCAAATGAAATGTAACTGTGATTCTTTGTTACTCTTTCTCATTAAGGACATTAAGTCCACATGTTAACTTTGGAGGTGGTTTTATATGTTAACCACGTGGGTGTTTTCATTGAGGTGTGTGTGTGTGTGAACAAGCAATCTGTTCATTTGAGTGTGTTAAGCTTTAATCTACATATTAATCAAACATGTGGGAAATGTAGGAACACACGTTTACATGAAACCCTCTATCCAAGCGTCTGTTTTCCCGTCCTGTTCTACTACATTATGAAATTCCCCCTATTTTTGTTAGGTTTGTCTATTAGATTAGATTAGATTAGATTGTAATGTATTGTCATTTCACAGCACAAGTACAGTACAGCGAAAATAAGTTGGCATCTAACCAGAGGGCAAATGTTGCAGAAAAGTGCATGGTGATATATATAATGTACAGTTGTTGAATAATGTAGTGAGCAGGGGTACGCAGTTATATCAACATGATACATATATATAAATGTAGGTAGTGAGCATGCAGTTGTATCATTAGTTGAAGATTAATATATATATATATACATTAAGTACAGTGAAAATGTACATTGCTATCCTACAGGTATGTAAACCATAAATATGTAAACTAAAGGTAGGGAGACATTTTTACTTAAACTCTAAAATGTTTTGGGTATTTGTGAGCGTCGGTGGTCACCGGCGGATGAAGCTTCTCTGATGGATGCCTTCTCGTGCCAACCGTTGACCCCTTTCTCCCGTTGGCTCATTGTCCTTCTTCCTTCTCGACCCCTCTAGGACAACAGTGAAATCCACTTCAAGGTGAAAATGACGACGCATCTAAAGAAGCTCAAGGAATCGTACAGCCAGAGACAGGTAAGGGAAAGATACTCCTGGTTTCTCTAAGTTGTTGTCTTTTTCCAGCCCGGTGGCTTCGTCTGTGTCTGTCTGTTGAAAAGGGCTGTTAGATTGGAGGGAATGGGGGGGGTAAGTATTCCATTGTACTTGGGGCATATGGAAAATCAAAATCTTGGTGTGGGTTGGTACGGTCCACTGGTAGGTGGACTGCTCTATCAATCGTACATCTGCCGCTGTGTGATGTCACTGACAGTTTTAGTCACGTGACAATTAAGAAACTGCACACCTGGTATATAGTGTAATATGACCCCCTTTTTAATGCAAGTAGATTCGAGTAACATCATCATCAATCAAGGTACTTCTACAACTACTGGTAGTTTGGTCTCGATAGGCGTGTGAGAAGTCGTCTTAAAGCCAGTTTGGTCTGTACAGGTTTGTTTTATCAACCAGCTGTTCAAGTTAGTGAGGCGTTCTAGATTAGATTAAAATTTATTGTCGGTGTACAGCCCAAGTACAGTACAGAGAAAGGAATTTGGCATCTAACCAGAGTGCAAAGACTTGAGTTGACAGAGTTCTAGACTGGGTAACGTCACTTTAAAGAAACATCCAAAAGGAAAAGGAGACCCATTTGTGATGTCATTACTACATGACAGCCAAACCTTCCCAAGCTGTGTCTGAAATGACGGCTGACACTCAATAGATTGTATTTGCACCACTTAACAATTTAGCACACACTTTTATCCAACCCACCCCCCCATAGCCTAGCCGATACGCGAACCAGTCAAAGGCAAAGCGCTGAGCTCCCGTCTGTTGGGCTGGGGATCGCCGCGGGATGGTCGACCCTCTTCATGGCGGGATGGTCGACCCTCTTCATGGCGGGATGGTCGACCCTCTTCATGGCGGGATGGTCGACCCTCTTCATGGCGGGATGGTCGACCCTCTTCATGGAGATTGGTCGACCCTCTTCATGGCGGGATGGTCGACCCTCTTCATGGCGGGATGGTCGACCCTCTTAATGGCGGGATGGTCGACCCTCTTCATGGCGGGATGGTCGACCCTCTTCATGGCGGATGGTCGACCCTCTTCATGGCGGATAGTCGACCCTCTTCATGGCGGATGGTCGACTCTCTTCATGGCGGATGGTCGACTCTCTTCATGGCGGATGGTCGACTCTCTTCATGGCGGATGGTCGACTCTCTTCATGGCGGATGGTCGACTCTCTTCATGGCGGATGGTCGACCCTCTTCATGGCGGATGGTCGACCCTCTTCATGGCGGATGGTCGACCCTCTTCATGGCGGATGGTCGACCCTCTTCATGGCGGATGGTCGACCCTCTTCATGGCGGATGGTCGACCCTCTTCATGGCGGATGGTCGACCCTCTTCATGGCGGATGGTCGACCCTCTTCATGGCGGATGGTCGACCCTCTTCATGGCGGATGGTCGACCCTCTTCATGGCGGATGGTCGACCCTCTTCATGGCGGATGGTCGACCCTCTTCATGGCGGATGGTCGACCCTCTTCATGGCGGATGGTCGACCCTCTTCATGGCGGATGGTCGACCCTCTTCATGGCGGATGGTCGACCCTCTTCATGGCGGATGGTCGACCCTCTTCATGGCGGGATGGTCGACCCTCTTCATGGCGGGATGGTCGACCCTCTTCATGGCGGATGGTCGACCCTCTTCATGGCGGATGGTCGACTCTCTTCATGGCGGATGGTCGACCCTCTTCATGGCGGATGGTCGACCCTCTTCATGGCGGATGGTCGACCCTCTTCATGGCGGATGGTCGACCCTCTTCATGGCGGATGGTCGACCCTCTTCATGGCGGATGGTCGACCCTCTTCATGGCGGATGGTCGACCCTCTTCATGGCGGATGGTCGACCCTCTTCATGGCGGATGGTCGACCCTCTTCATGGCGGATGGTCGACCCTCTTCATGGCGGATGGTCGACCCTCTTCATGGCGGATGGTCGACCCTCTTCATGGCGGATGGTCGACCCTCTTCATGGCGGATGGTCGACCCTCTTCACGCGGGATGGTCGACCCTCTTCACGGCGGATGGTCGACCCTCTTCACGCGGGATGGTCGACCCTCTTCAATGCGGGATGGTCGACCCTCTTCAATGCGGGATGGTCGATCCTCTTCAATGCGGGATGGTCGATCCTCTTCAATGCGGGATGGTCGATCCTCTTCACGGTGGATGGTCGACCCTCTTCACGGGGGATGGTCGACCCTGACGTGATGCTGAGCCATGAGATGACGTATGTTTCTTTTCAGGGAGTCCCAATGAACACGCTACGGTTTCTCTTTGAGGGCCAGAGGATCACAGACAACCAGACTCCCAAAGAGGTACACACACACACACACACACACACACACACACACACACACACACACACACACACACACACACACACACACACACACACACACACACACACACACACACACACACACACACACACACACACACACACACACACACACACACACGCACACACACACACACACACAGCTACAAAGAATGAAGAAATTCTTGAAAGAAGAAACCCCACAGATTTGTTGTAACTATCATTTCCATTATATTTTTGTGTGGTTTGTATTAGAATTGTTAATTACTTCTGTATGTACCATGTAGGAAGCGTCACTTCTACAGCATGTTTTGAAAGTAAATGCAGAACTTGAAATATATCCCGTCCCTCTCCTCGCCTCATTACTTTCACAAGGTCCCAATTCGTTTACATTTTTGTAACGGCCCGGCCATTTAAATGGCTTCTTGAGAGACAAGGACTCCGGGTGATGAGGAATCAGGTTTAATGTAAGAGTTTGAATCATGGTGAACAGAGCAGATGGAACATGCTACACTAGAGCTCTCCCTCCCACTAGAGCTCTCCCTCTAGTGTGTGTGGGGGAGGCTGTTTTAACCTGTGGGCCTCGATTAACAAGGACCCACAGGTGAGGCTGCTTCAACCAGACTCTAATCAGTCTGACTGGGGGCCAGATGAGGCTGCTTCAACCAGACTCTAATCAGTCTGACTGGGGCCAGGTGAGGCTGCTTCAACCAGACTCTAATCAGTCTGACTGGGGCCAGGTGAGGCTGCTTCAACCAGACTCTAATCAGTCTGACTGGGGCCAGGTGAGGCTGCTTCAACCAGACTCTAATCAGTCTGACTGGAGCCAGGTGAGGCTGCTTCAACCAGACACCAAACACACACACACACACACTCTCCACGGTCACATAAACACCTTTTAGTTCCGTATATCGGTGCTTTGTTGCCATCATTTAGGGACGACAACATTTCATCACACACCACGCGCGTGGAGCGTACGTTTGGTTAATTGTCGTTGTGTTTAAGCCCCCCCCCCCCCCCTCCTCGTCTCACACGCCCCTCTCTCTCTCTCCCCCTCAGCTCGGTATGGAGGACGAGGACGTCATCGAGGTGTATCAAGAACAGACCGGCGGACTTTGTAACAATTAAACCTCAAACATATTCATATTTTTCGTATTTTATTCTCTTTATTATTATAATTTTTTTTAATTTTTAGTATCTTTGTTTTTTATATATGGTTATTTTTGCCCTTTCTTATTATTTTAATTTTTCTCATTTCAAGCCATCTGGATCAAATGTAACTTGTGTCGTTGGGGGGCGGGGTTTAACTTGTGTTGTCAGGTAAACAAACACACCTGGATTCTGGGTAGGAGGAGGAGTTTAATCATGAGCCAAGTAGAAAGACGGGGAAAAGGGGTTGGAGTTACCGCATTATGAATTCATCCTAGGGCTTTGATTGGCTACAGCCCACGGACCTGGCTTTTGTAGCTGTATTCATTACAGTTTTTTATTATTATTTATATTTTTATCTGGAAGCGCTGGGGGGGACGGCCTTTTTCCCGCTGCAGTAGGGAATCTGTTTCTTTCTTTATGTTTTTCCGCATTCAACGCCACGCGTCTCTAATCTAGCTTACCGGTTTACCATTTGACGTTCCCTCATTGGCTCTGATTTTGGGGCCCGTGTGACCCCCATCCAATCAGAGATGGTCATTTTGTACGGTCGGTGTTTTGGTGTGATTTTGGCTCCCTCCCCCGTTGTTTTTTTGGAAATCGGACAACGAATATTGTTGTAAATAGGTTGGTACCCCATAAATGATAAATCTAGGACCTTCTAAGGATCACCACCTGAGTGGACCACCTGGGTGGTCAACTAGCTACTGGAAAGGCTACAGGCTGGGACCAGCGGTTTTATTCTGGTGGTCAATCTTCCTGGAGATGTCAGGCCATTCTCCACAGCTGTATGTATCTACTACCAGCGGGAAAATGTGAAATCAGCACACATGCTACATCTCACTGCAGTAGGCCAACTACCAATATGGGCAGCAGTCTTTGCCTCAGGATTTGGCTGAGATGAAGAAACTGCCAGAAACAGCCCTGGAGGTACCTGATGGTGGGTGCCTTTGTTGGGAGGGAAGCAGATGGTTAAAACCACAATGGTGTCTCTCCTGGTGACTCCTCCATGCTTCTGGAACAGACTTATAAGATGGTCTGGATTGGCATTACACTCAACCCCTGCTGCCCCGGGTTAAGTGGGTCGACACTAAAGCAGCCTCCATCTCTGCAGAGCTCAGATCTACGCTTACTCCGTACACCAGGAATGCAGAGATGATGTTGGTCTAGGCAGCAGCAGCAACAGCAGTAGTAGAGACCAAAACCTGTTCACTGAAGCCTCATCAGCCCTGTTCAGTGTATCGACTGGACAGGTGGTGTCGATTTCCCCCCCCCCCCCCCCGGTCAAGGACAACCTGACCTTCGTGAGAACACAGAATAACGGTGTAAACCGGTGGTGGCCTAGAAGTTCTTTAGATATCGTTTATTGTGCAAAACCTTTTGACAACGTATTCCATTCCTGGGTAGTTGGCTTATTTGTGGCTGCAAAACTAATTAGAAATGATAGCAAACTATCGTCTTTTCTTTTACATTCTCTGCGCTATTTTTCGGACTCATCGTTTCGTCGAATTCTTCCATTTCTGTCCACATCTGTTTATTGGCAATTGCCCTCCTAATGATATTTCAAGTTCGTTTTTATTATATATATATATATATATACGTATATAACGCGTGTGTGTGGTGTACTTGTTTGTATTCACGATGACGGACCGTGTTGATTTGAGCAATACACACTATCTACTGTATCTTAACTATCCCCGCCAACCATTTTTTAACTCCATTTAAGTTGAAGGAAGCTGGCTCCAAATTCTGAACCATGAGTTACACAACAAAGAGATGACCTCCCCCATCCCCCCCTTTCTTTCCCCCATCCCCCCTTTCTCTCCCCCATCCCCGCTTTCTCTCCCCCATCCCCGCTTTCTCTCCCCCATCCCCGCTTTCTCTCCCCCTCCCTCACCCCCCAAAATGGAACTGCTTCAGTCTTCGTACGAATTGTCTTAACGATTCAACTCTGTGACCTTTGGTTTCATAGTGCATTTTCACTTTCACTTTTGACGTTGGAGATGTTGCTTTTGCATTTTGGATGATTTTTCTCTCAGGTTTTAGTAGGATAATAATTATTGCTTTTAGAGTAGAATCCTGATTGCTATTGCTATTATTAAAAGTATTATTATTATTATGAATTTATTTGTTTCACCAGACTGTTCCACCAGACGTTGATGCAGATTCTGGCTATTTTAGTTTTATTTTAATTTAATTTTAGTTTTTTTCCATTTGAAGTGCCTGTAACGTAAAGGTAGTTTGTAGTTTGTCTCATCACCCCAGTCTTCGATAGCCGCAATGGTTTCCAGTTCAGAACTGTAGAACTTCTGAACTGTAAAATCCCAGGTCCAACAAGCGAAGCCAAGCATGATAATCCTGAGGACATGGTTTTAGATTAGATTAGATTTAGTCACTGTCCAAATACTCCCTCGATCCCCCCTGCCATTCGGTCCAGTCAACATGCCATTTCAAATCAATAATAATAATATTGATGATGTTATTGATTTGGTTTTTGATCATCACAATGTGTTCTTATTGAGTATGTGTTCATTCTCCCTCTTTTTAAATAGTAAATTGATCCGAAGGTGTCTCTCATCGCCGTAGAGGAACTTGTATGCAGATGGTTTGAAATGATGGTTGTTATTTGTGTTTTTCTTTTTGGAATAAAATGTTTTAAGGAATGTGTGTGTGTGTGTGTGTGCCTTGCTGCCATCTAGATCGATCTAGGTCTCTTTCCAGAGTTACTTATTGTTTAAATCTGGAAATGTATGTATATATATTATATAATATCTATATGTATATATCTATATATATATGTGTATATATGGTAAGTATAAACAGGTATTGAGCAGGGGTAGGCAGTTATATCAACAAGATAAATATATATAAATGTATTTACAGCAGGTAGTATGCAGGGGTATGCTGTTATATCAACAGTTGAAGACTAATATATATATATACATACATACATACATACACACACAGTAAGTACTGTACAAATGTACATGGCTATCATACATGTATGTAAACTATAGGAGGAGGTAATGGAGTTTAATGAAATATGGAATGGGTATTAGGTTAACATTTGTGTTCCAACCAGGTGAGTAGAGGAACGGGCCGCTTTGGACAAAAAGCGTCTGCTAAATGACTTGTGTAATGGAATGTAGTCATGCATGTAGTCCTATATATATATATATATATATGTATATACATTTATATATATTTATCTTGTTATAACTGCATACCCCTGCTCACTACCTTACCGTTTATATACCTATAATTAGTTATTAGTGTATATATATATTAATATATTTATTAGTAGTAGTTTTTTTTAGTAGACTGTTTTTACATCTTATTCAACAACTGTACATTATATATTAACCATGAACTTTATTGTAACATTTACACTCTGGTTTAGATGCCAAATTATTTTCTCTGTACTGTGAAAACATTAGAATCGAATCGAATCTTAAATAACGCGTGTAGTTGTACAGTTCTACCACCAGGGGGCGGTGTGCTCCAATTAATGAAAATTGATTGCGTTGAAAAAAGTTTCAACTGAATGAAAAGGTTAGAGAAGAAGAGGCTGATTCATTATGTCCTTAAACTGCTTTATTCTCTAT
>CM051009.1:17187448-17189948 GCA_027704905.1 Muraenolepis orangiensis
CTCGAGGCCGGAACCACACCACGGCTTTCTCCCCCCCCCCCCCCCCCCGGGTCTGAGGAGGAACTGAGGGTACCTCACTGAGGAGGAACCGTATAAACGTCTTGTCTCTCTCTCGGGCCGGAACCACACAGTTTTCTCTCTCTCTCTCTCTCTCCTCCCTGGGTCTGAGGAACCGAGGGCCTCACTAGAGGTACCACATTAAAGTCTCTGAGGAACCGAGAGGAGGTTCAGGTTGAGGGAGCAAGATCGGAGAGGGGGGGGAACCCTCTTAATTCAAAGGCCTAAAGTCACCCCCCCCCCCCCACGACGGGAACCATAGACAACACTCCCTTGCAGAACGCCACCATAATAAGAACATCTCGTCCCCACCCCCCGATAGCGGTGTCAGGGTCTCTTCATGTCCACATTAATGCATGGGTCTATTTTGTGGTGGTTGTCTTCTCATTCATTTCAACAACCCTCGGTTCCCCCCCCCGCTCGTCGGGCCTTCAGTCCGTCCCCAGCCTCCCCCTCTCCCAACATACATCCTGGGGTCTCACCCCTTGGGGGGGGGGGGGGGGGGGGGGGAGGAGAGGGGGAGCTCTCTCCCTCTCACACGGTGGTCTCGCCCTGCGCGCTGTTGGTGAGCCGCCGGTAGAAGCGCCGCCAGGACTGCAGAGTTTTCCCCGACCAGATCCAGAACCCGGAGGTGATGCCCACGATCATGGTCATCAGGTACTTGATCATGAACACCGTGAAGTCCGGCGTCACCGGCGCAAAGTCCCCGCCGGCGGGACAGGGCACGGCGAAGCGCTTGCACGTCTGCATGCGCCAGGTGCGCTCCCACTGCGGCCGGAAGGCCTGCTCGTAGAAGTAGCAGGCGATGACGATGGTGGCGGGCACCGTGTACAGCACGCTGAACACCCCGATGCGCACCATCAGCTTCTCCAGCTTCTCCGTCTTGGTGCCGTCGTGCTTCATGATGGTGCGGATGCGGAACAGCGACACGAAGCCGGCCAGCAGGAAGGACGTGCCGACGAAGAGGTAAACGAAGAGGGGCGCCAGCACAAAGCCCCGCAGGGAGTCCACGTCGTGGACGCCCACGTAGCACACGCCCGTCAGCAGGTCCCCGTCCACCCGGCCCATGGCCAGCACCGTGATGGTCTTGACGGCGGGCACCGCCCACGCCGCCAGGTGGAAGTACTGGGAGTTGGCCTCGATGGCCTCGTGGCCCCACTTCATCCCCGCCGAGAGGAACCAGGTGAGGGACAGGATGACCCACCAGATGGAGGAGGCCATGCCGAAGAAGTAGAGGATCATGAAGAGGATGGTGCAGCCCTCCTTCTTGGTGCCCTGGGCCACAGTCCTGTAGCCGTCGTCCGTGAACTTGTCGATGCACACCACCTTGTCCTCCAGGAAGAAGCCCGCCGTGTACACCACGGCCACCATGAAGTAGCAGCCCGACAGGAAGATGATGGGCCTCTCCGGGTAGCGGAAGCGCCTCATGTCCACCAGGTAGGTGAGCACGGTGAACAGGGTGCTCACGCAGCACAGGATGGACCAGATGCCCACCCACAGCTTGCCGAACTTCAGCTCCTCCTCGCGGAAGTACATGAGGCCGTTGGGCTTGGAGAGCTCGCAGGGGGCCCCGCAGTCCTTCATGCCCATGAAGTGGTAGTTGAGGTAGGGGGGGATCTGGAGCTGCAGCGGGCAGGAGAAGGGCCGCGCCGGGCGCCCCGCGTGGAGCGGGGGCACGGTCATCAGCGCGGGCAGGCGGGGCGTGGGGTCCGAGCCCCCGCCGGCGGCGTCCGAGTCCGTGGTGTTCTGGCCCACGCAGATCTCCCCGGCGCCGTGGACCGGGAAGTTCTCACAGCGCAGCCTCTCGGGCCACTGGAAGCCGAACTTGTTCATGAGGGCCTCGCAGCCCTGCCGCGCCCGCTCACACAGCGACCGGCACGGCGGGATGGCCTGCTCCAGCACGGTGCACACCGGGGCGTACATGGAGCACAGGAAGAACTTGAGGTCCATGGAGCACTGCACCTTCACCAGGGGGTAGAACTGGTGCACCTCCAGCCCGGCGTCCTCCTGGTTGGTGTGGCCCAGCAGGTTGGGCATGATGGTCTGGTTGTAGGCGATGTCCGTGCACAGCGGGATGGAGATGGGCTGGCAGAAGCCGTGCTCCGGGATGGAGATGCCCTTCTCGCCGTGGTACTGCCCCGCACACGGCCGGCCGAGGAGGAGGAGGAGCGCCGCCGCGGTCAGCCACCACCACCCACGGCCCGTCATCCACACACACGGACACACGCGGGCTCTCCGCACCGCCATGGTGGAGGAGGAGGAGGGTGGGGGGGGAAGGGTGAGGGTGAGGAAGTGGTGGGGTAGGGAGGAAGAGGAGGGGGGAGGTGGAGGTTGGGGTAGGGAGGAAGAGGAGGGGGGAGGGTGAGGTGAGGTGGTGGTGGGGGAGGAGGAGGGAGGGTGAGGTGGTGGTGGGGGAGGGGGAGGAGGAGGGGGGAGGGTGGAG
>CM051009.1:17205914-17208414 GCA_027704905.1 Muraenolepis orangiensis
TAACTATACTATACTATACTATACTATACTATACTATACTATACTATACTAACTATCCTATACTATACTAAACTATACTATACTATACTATACTATACTATACTATACTATACTATACTAAACCATATTATACTATACTATACTATACTAAACCATACTATACTAAACTATAATATACTAAACCATACTATACTATACTATACTATACTATACTATACTAAACCATACTATACTATACTATACTATACTATACTATACTAGACAATACTAGACAATATTATACCATACTATACTGGCCTTCACTGGCCATACAGTACAGTACAGTACAATGCAGTACAGTACAGTACAGTGCAGTATAGCGCAGTACAGTGCAGAACTGTGCAGTACAGTGCAGAACTGTGCAGTATAGTGCAGTACAGTACAGTACAGTGCAGTACAGTACAGTGCAGCACAGTACAGTGCTGTACAGTGCAGTGCAGTACAGTGCTGTACAGTGCAGTGAAGTGAAGTGCCGTACAGTACAGAACAGTGCAGTACAGTGCAGTAAAGTGCCGTACAGTGCAGTATAGTGCAGTGCAGTGAAGTGCAGTGATGTACAGTGCAGTGCACAACAGTGCCGTACAGTACAGTAAAGTACAGTACAGTGCTGTGCAGTACAGTGCAGTATAGTGCAGTGCAGTGAAGTGCAGTGCAGTGCAGTTTAGTGCAGTGCAGAACTGTACAGTACAGTACAGTGCAGAACTGTGCAGTACATTACAGTACAGTGCAGAACTGTGCAGTATAGTGCAGTACAGTACAGTACAGTGCACGTGCAGTACATTACAGTACAGTGCAGAACTGTGCAGTACAGTACAGTGCAGAACTGTGCAGTATAGTGCAGTACAGTACAGTACAGTACAGTACAGTACAGTACAGTACAGTACAGTACAGTACAGTGCAGTACAGTACAGTACAGTGCAGAACTGTGCAGTATAGTGCAGTACAGTACAGTACAGTACAGTACAGTACAGTACAGTGCAGTACAGTACAGTGCAGTATAGTGCAGTACAGTACAGTACAGTGCAGTGCAGTACAGTACAGTACAGTGCAGTATAGTGCAGTACAGTACAGTACAGTGAAGAACTGTGCAGTACAGTACAGTACAGTACAGTGCAGTACAGTACAGTACAGTACGGTGCAGTACAGTGCAGAACAGTGCAGAACAGTGCAGTACAGTGCAGTACAGAGTAGTGCAGAACAGTGCAGAACAGTGCAGAACAGTGCAGTACATTGCAGTAAAGTGCAGTACAGAGCAGTGCAGAACAGTGCAGAACAGTGCAGAACAGTGCAGTACAGTGCAGTACAGTGCAGTAACTGTAATGAGTCCAGAAAGTCCAGCTAAAGAAGTCTATAAGTATATAACATGGGTGACCATTGTTATGATATCGAAATCCATTTTGGGGTCAATCTTATTTGTATAGTTTACATATTTATTCTTTACATACCTATAATTAACTGTTGATATAACTGTAGGCGCCATCGAGAGTGTTCTTACAGGGTGTATCACTGCCTGGTACGGGAACTGCACCGCGCTTCAAAGGGTGGTGCGGACGGCCCAGTATATGGTTGGAGGTGAGCTCCCCTCCCTCCTGGATATATACAACCAGCGGTGCGTGGCCAAGGCCAAACGCATCATAAAGACATTGCCCACCCCAGCCACGAACTGTACTCACTGTTACCGTCAGGCAGGCGATACCTCAGTGTCAAGTGCCGTACAAATAGACTCAGAGATAGCTTCCAGTCAAGCCATCAGGCTGCTGAACAAGGGCGTATAGCATATAACAATGTATATTTTATTACATTGATTTATATATACATATTGCTCTTTTTCTGTGCCGATATATTGCATTTTATAAATTGCATTTAAATTTTTTAACTTCTTTTATTCTATTCTGTTTTTATTCTATTTGTATCTTATTTTTATAACTGCTGTCTGTCGTCGGGTATTGCACATAAGATTTTCACTCACTACTTTATACTTGTGTAAAAAGTGACTAAAGGTGAATAAACTTGACTTGACTTGACTGCATACCCCTGCTCACTACCTGTATATACATTTATATATATGTATCTTGTTGATATAACTCACTACCTGTTGATACTTGTATACTTACCTGTATATATATATACCTTTAATTCTGCACATATCTCATAGCTACTCTATAAGTTATTGTATCCTGTTTTTATACCCAGTAGACTGTTTATTACATCCTATTTAACCACTGTTCATTATATATTAACCATGAACTATATTTTAGATGCCAATTTATTTTTAGCTGTACTGAACTTGTGCTGTGAAATGACAATACATTAGAATCTAATCTAGCCTAATCTAATCTAATCTCATCTAATCTAATCTAATCTAATTGAATCTAATCTAACCTAATCTAAATCAATCGAATCTAATCTAATCTAACCTAATGTAATCTAATCTAACCTAATGTAATCTAACCTAATCTAA
>CM051009.1:17215914-17218414 GCA_027704905.1 Muraenolepis orangiensis
TAGTTACCAGACCTCTCCCTATGCTGTTTTCCCTGTGGCCCCCCGTAGACCTCAACCCTCACATCCCCAGACCCTGACCATGGAGGAGCCAATGTAGGTGGGTTGCTCCAGACTGTCTACGGAGGCGCGAGACCAGCGCTTCCGGGTCCGACTCTGCCCCTATTGTGGACAGGTCGGACACCTCATCCGAACCTGTCCTAACCGACCCCAGATGCCAAAAGGCCAGGTTCACTAGGTCTGGGAACCCTGGTGAGCCTGATGACCCTTCCTCCCAACCAGTGGCTGTCTGGAAACCGACTTTTCCCCGTCACGCTGTCCTGGGGACAGGAGACATCTCATCTACTCTGGAGCGGATGAGACACCTAGACACCACCTTGGCCAAGCAGGCAGGGATCCCCTTGTTATCTCTCGACAAACCCCTCAAAGTTCACGCCTTGGATGGCCACTCCCTGGTCCCGATCACTCAGAGCACTGCCTCCATAAGCCTGTCCATTTCTGGAAACCACGGTCCACCCGGTTCCTAGTTGTTCACGCCTTCACTGCTCCACTGGTCCTTGGCAGACCCTGGCTCGAGAGACACAATCCCCACATTTGCTGGACAGTATCATCGGGTGGAGTTCTTCCTGCCACGCCAACTGCCTGTGGTCAACTACTCCTCCTGCCTCAGACACCAGACCCGCGCCTTCTCCTCCTGATCTCTCTGGAGTTCCGTCCATGTACAACGACCTGCACGGCTGAGGTGTTCAGTAAGGTGCACTCCCTTTCCCTTCCACCTCATCATCCCTATGACTGCCCCATTGACTCCTCCCTGGCGCCCCCTTTCCTCCGGGCAGCTGTACAACTCTCGGTTCCTGAGAAGACTATCATGCAGAGTTACATCACTGAATCTCTGGCATCCAGAATCATCTGCCCTTCTTCTTCCCTGGTGGCAGCAGGGGTTTTCTTTGTTAAGAAGAAGGGCGGTGACGTCCTCCCTTGCATAGACTTTCAGGCCATCATGACATCACGATAAAGAATCGCTACCCCTTACCCCTGATGAGCTCCATGTTCGAACCCTTGACCCACGCCACCATTTTTTTCTAAGCTAGACCTTCGCAACGCCTAACGCCTCGTCCGCATCAGGAAGGGGGACGAGTGGAAGATGGCGTTCAATACCCATCTCGGACACTTTGAGTATCTGGTGATGCCATTTGGATTGACCAACGCCCCGGCTGTTTTTCAGGCCTTGGTCAACGACCTCCTCCGGGATATGCTCAATGTGTTCGTGGTGGTGGATTTGGACGACATTCCATTTTTCTCGGTCAGAGCAGGAGCACCGGCAGCACGTTCTCTTGGTTCTCCAACATCTCCTGGAGAACAAGCTGTTCGTCAAGGCGGAGAAGTGCCTGTTTCACTCGTGTGTGGAGGTCCTCGGCCACATCGTGGAGAAGGAAAGCAACTGCGCCGCTTTCTGGAGTTTGCAAATTTCTACCGCCGTTTCATTCGGGGAAGAGCCTGTTCACCGCAGCCCCGGTACTAGCCCACCCCGATCCTTCCCTACAATACATTGTTGAGGAGGACGCCTCTGATGAGGGCATTCGTCCTCTCCCAGAGGTCGGCGAGGACGAGAAGCTCCAACCCTACTCCTATTTCTCTTGATGCTTTAGTCCAGCTGAGAGAAATTACGACATCGGCAACAGGAAACTGCTGGCGGTTCAGGCAGCACTAGGTGAGTGGCGACACTGGCTGGAGGGGATCCGATTACCTCCATACAGCCAAGGGGCTGAATTTCCGTCAGGCAGTCCCTGTTCTTCAGCCATTTCAACTTCTCCCTCACCTTTCGCCCAGACTCCCACTATACCAAGGCTGATGCCCTATCCCGTCTCTTCCCTGAGAGGGCCAGCCCGGTATCTGAGGACACCATCCTGCCTCCGGCCTGGGTGATCGGTACGGTCTGGTATTTATGGGAGATCGAGTGTGACGAACCTGATCCGGGTGGGGCTCCCCTGGTCGGCTGTTCATTCCCCAATCCGCCCGCTCCCGAGTGCCCGAGTGGGGTCACTCCAACAGACTGGTAGGACACCCTGGCTCAACCCGGACTCTCTCCTACCTCCGCCGTTGGTTCTGGTGGCCTTGCATGGAGACAGACACTCGTGAGGAGGCGGATGTGCGCCGCACCTTCAAGCGGTTGAACATCCGTAAGGCGGCAGGCCCCGACGACATCCCGCGTCCTCAGAGCATGCGCAGACCAGTTGGCAGGAGTCTTTGCAGACATCTTCAACCTCTCCCTGGCCCAGGCTGTTGTTCCCGCAGTCTTCAAGATGTCCACCATCGTGCCTGTCCCTAAACAACCCAAGGTAACCTGCCTGACTGACTATAGACCTGTAGCCCTCACCTCGATTGTCAGCAAATGCTTCGAGAGGTTGGTCAAGGACTTTATTTGCTCCGTGTTACCTGCCACGCTGGACCCGTGGCAATTTGCATATCGTCAAAACAGATCCACGGACGACGCAATTGCCAT
>CM051009.1:17230914-17238414 GCA_027704905.1 Muraenolepis orangiensis
CTGTAATTTGGTAATTATTGTAATTTTGTAATTCTTGTGATTTGGTAATTCTTGTAATCTTGTGATTTGGTAATTCTTGTAATTTAGCCATTCTTGTAATTCTGAGCACATCTTGTGGAGCTGGTTATAACATTTCATTGTACATTGTACCTTATTATACATGTGACAAATAAACGAATCAATCTGAATCCAAACACCAAACTACTACCGCTACTACAACTCCTACTTCATGATATCTGGTATCTGAATCTCCTGTAGGCTCTTGGCACTTTAAATGCTTTTACATTCAACAGATGTAAATATCATTTAACAGTCACTTTGCTGCTCGTTTTCTGTTTATTTATATTTTTATGGTGTTGTTTTGGAGATGTTTACTGCAGGAGGGAATGGGGAGTAAGCATTCCAATGTACCGTTGCAATTGGCCAATAAAATATCTTGTATCTCTGGATGTGTGTGAAGTGTAAACGACTAAATGATACAAGCGTATACTGTACTAAAGACACACGGCGCACCTGGAAATGCATTTTATCACCCCCCCCCCCCCCCCCCACTCGTTCCTTTGAAAGCTGCAGTCAGCGAGGCCAAAACGACCAAAACAAGCAGCTGATGGAATCCCCAGACTCAGGCTCAGGGCCACTCACCGCCCAGATCTTCTGCAGCTGTTCGAAGGCATCGGCTGAGCCGGGGAAAGCTGGCGCCCCCTGGAGCATCTCGATGAAAATGCACCCGGCTCCCCTGGAAAAACACAACAAGAGTTGAACCGTCATATATATAATAATAGCCCCGTGATTTGGCTTGGAAACCGGAGGGTCACCGGTTCAAGTCCCAATAGGACCAAGTATGGAGTGAGAACTGGTACTTGGACAAAAGGTGCCAGTTCGTACTCCTGGGCTGCACTGCCGAGGTGCCCTTGAGCAAGGCACCAGATCCCTCCTCTGCTCCCCTGTATATCCAATAGCTGATACCCACTGCTCCTCATACTAGGATGGGTTACATGTAGAGGAACTCTGTTGTGTAAACACACTGTGTGTGTTTACATGGATGTAATCAATAAAGATGATTCAATCCTCCAGATTTAGATTTACACTACAGTTTCTTTCCAGCTTTCTAAAATAAACATATTCATTCAATTAATCTCCCTTTAACCTCCTTGTGGAGTGTGTGTGTGTTGGTTGAAGCAGCCTCACCTGGCCCCAGTCAGACTGATTAGAGTCTGGTTGAAGCAGCCTCACCTGGCCCCAGTCAGACTGATTAGAGTCTGGTTGAAGCAGCCTCACCTGGCCCCAGTCAGACTGATTAGAGTCTGGTTGAAGCAGCCTCACCTGTCCCCAGTCAGACTGATTAGAGTCTGGTTGAAGCAGCCTCACCTGGCCCCAGTCAGACTGATTAGAGTCTGGTTGAAGCAGCCTCACCTGGCCCCAGTCAGACTGATTAGAGTCTGGTTGAAGCAGCCTCACCTGGCCCCAGTCAGACTGATTAGAGTCTGGTTGAAGCAGCCTCACCTGGCCCCAGTCAGACTGATTAGAGTCTGGTTGAAGCAGCCTCACCTGTCCCCAGTCAGACTGATTAGAGTCTGGTTGAAGCAGCCTCACCTGGCCCCAGTCAGACTGATTAGAGTCTGGTTGAAGCAGCCTCACCTGGCCCCAGTCAGACTGATTAGAGTCTGGTTGAAGCAGCCTCACCTGGCCCCAGTCAGACTGATTAGAGTCTGGTTGAAGCAGCCTCACCTGTTGGTCCTTGTTAATCGAGGCTCACAGGTTAAAGCAGCCTCCCCCACACACACTAGAGCAGGGGTTCCCAACCTTTTTTGGCCAAGGACCCCAATTTTAGGTCAGAAATTTTTCGAGACCCCAGCTATTTACCCCCCCCATGATCGGACATTCTGTGGCCGCGATAGCACCCCCCCCCCCCCCCCATGATCAGACATTCTGTGGCCGCGATAACACCCCCCGCCAACAATTCATCTTTCAGTTCGAAAAATCTCTGCAGCACTCTGCTCCTTGACAACCACCGTGCCTCTGTGTGAAAGAGCAAATTATCATGCTCAGAGCCCATATCACTGCAAAGCTTTGCAAATAGGCGTGCACGCAGTGGATGTGGCTTGATGTAGTTGGCCATGGTAGTTACCTGCTGTAATACATCTGCGAGGGCCACGCTCAGTTCCTTTGCTGCCAGTTGCTCGCGGTGTATCATACAATGCGTCCATATAGCAGACAGGGACACATCCATGATTAGCGTGCGTAGGCCTGCCCGCCGGCCGGCCATTGACGGAGCTCCGTCTGTGCAAAATCCCACCATCCGATCCCTCCTCCATAAACCTTTGCAGGACAGCAAACATGCTCTGTGCTGTCTCGTTCTCAGGAAGTTGAAGGCAGTACAAAATATCCTCATGAATTGCATTCTCGTGTAGGTAACGAACAAAAGTCAAAGCATGGGCGTTTTCCCCTTCCGTGCTAACGTCCATCTGTAGAGCATATGAGGAGGAGTTGTGAAGTCGCTCAGTAAGAGCATATGAGGAGGAGTTCTGAAGTCGCTCAGTAAGAGCATATGAGGAGGAGTTCTGAAGTCGCTCAGTAAGAGCATATGAGGAGGAGTTCTGAAGCCGCTCAGTAAGAGCATATGAGGAGGAGTTCTGAAGCCGCTCAGTAAGAGCATATGAGGAGGAGTTCTGAAGTCGCTCAGTAAGAGCATATGAGGAGGAGTTCTGAAGTCGCTCAGTAAGAGCATATGAGGAGGAGTTCTGAAGTCGCTCAGTAAGAGCATATGAGGAGGAGTTCTGAAGTCGCTCAGTAAGAGCATATGAGGAGGAGTTCTGAAGCCGCTCAGTAAGAGCATATGAGGAGGAGTTCTGAAGCCGCTCAGTAAGAGCGCTCTCTTGGTTTTTAGCTATGGCCTCAATTCTTCGCTTCACTGTATTATTAGATACCGGTATTTTCTTTAGTTTTTCTGCTTCTACTTCGCCACACATTGTTGTGACCATATCAATAGCCGCGGGTAGAATCAATGTCTCGACAATGCTGTGCGGCTTCATAGCCTTGGCTACGCGATAGCTAACTTCAAAATATGCTCGCTGAGCTTTCTCACTCATTGTCATGGTCTTTCTGAAGTGCACCCGCTGCCTGCTCAGCTCATCACGTTTTCTTTCAAAATATGATTTTGGCTTGCCCATGTATTCTTTGTGCGTCGTTTCAAAATGTCTTTTAAGTTTATTTGGTTTCATACTCTCCGTGGACAGTACATTACCACACAAGAGGCATTTTGGTTTTTCTTCATTATTTTCGATGACGCTCGTAAATCCATATTGAAGATACGATTCGTCATATTTGCGAGACCGTTTTGAAGCTAAATGATCAGTTTCACTTGTTGATGCGGATGGGGGAGCTCGATTGAGAAATGTCCATTTTCTTGTTCACTTGCTAGAAAGCTCGCTCGTACGTGTTGGCTACCCAGAGAACAGCGTGTAGGCTACCACTGCGCTGAATGACAGGTTGCATCACGTGCAGTCGCATCACGTGCAGTCTTGTGAAGTTCAAGGTTCATGCAACATAAGCAATTCATCTTTTAATACGTTTTTACGTTTTCTTATTTAAATGAAACTTGTAAGAAACAAACTTGATTTAAATTTAAAAAAATTATTATTATTATTTTTTTTATATATATTTTTCAGGCGACCCCATTTGCATATCAGGCGACCCCATTTGGGGTCGCGACCCCAAGGTTGGGAAACGCTGCACTAGAGGAAGAGCTCTAGCATGTTCCATCTGCTCTGTTCTCCATGATTCAAACTGTTCAAAAAAACAGATTCCTCATCACCCTGAGTCCTTGTCTTTAGGAGGAGCCCTCAAGCAGCCATTTTAAAGGCTTGTGGCAGCATCAACAGCGTAATTTCTATTTTGGTTTGTTTTCATTGATGGTTTGGGAGATTTATCAAAAGGGAGCACAAGTCTACTCCGATACAACGGAACGCAAACACACACAAAGCGCAGGACATTTGTGAATGTTCGGATCTGAGCTATGACGTCTCTCTCCAAACCCACAACCAGGCTACTCATGGTTTTTTTTCGCTCCTGACTCCGAAGACTTTGACCACACATGGTTTTAATATCTCAATTGTGTGGACTAGACCGCCACGAAGCCTAGATAACCATCCTAATGAATCAGCGTTTTTTTAAGAGGGAGAAAACGCTCACCAGCTCCTGATGGCAAAACAATAAAATAAAATAAAGAAATTAAATAATTGAAAGGTAGGAATGTCCACATGTCTTGATGGCAGATGTTAGCTCACAGCAGGGCTCAACTACTCTACGCTAAACAACGCTAAACAACCAACTGCCAAGACCAACAACCAACTACTTTCTTGTGAAAGTAGTTCAGTAAAAGTCAGTTGTATTAGCATCGCCAGAGTGTCTGGCTAACAGAATACACATTGTTAGTTTGAGTTGTGAGCTTTGTGTCAAGAGCGTTATTGGACAGGATGTCATAATGGTCGTTGGACAAATACAGCAACCTTTTCATAGTTCTAAGACCTATTGGAGGAACTGTCCTCTTTTTGTTGTGTTGGCACCACAGGAACTAGGAACCATCGTAGTTCCCAGAACGCTGTTCTGAGAGACTTCAGAGAAGGTCCTCTCCCAGCTAAGAGGAACCTTTTGTAAAGTAGGTGTCTGGTGATTGGTCGAACACCAGCCAATACACCACCCACGACCGCCGTTTTTTGAATGTAGCTTAAATGTGTTTACTGTAAACTGTCAAAAATAAGGTACAAAACATCGCTTACGCTTACGGTAACGGAATGGAAGAGACACAACAAAACAGAGCCAAAAGTTGGGCTGACAGCGCAGGAAATTATACGCGGGTTTGTATCGTCCAGCCGAAATGTAAAAATATTTGCTAGCATTTCTGCTAGCATTTTGCGCCAATGACGTTGACGTCACGTTCTATTGGCGGTGCGAATGCAAACAGACAAAAAAGCCCTTGAAGGAACAATTTCTCCCCATGTCTCTAGTTCCTGGTTCCCCCAGAACGTTTTGGTCTGAAAGAACTTAATATGGACCAGTTCTCTTCCTTCACTTCCTTTACTTCCATTACTTACACTGGATAATACCGGTTCTGACTACTGTTATGGTTCTGGCGGGCCGTGACGCCGGTACTCACCAGATGTCCAGCGCGGTGGAGTAGTGGGTGGAGCCCAGCAGGACGTCAGGGGGGCGGTACCACAGCGTCACCACCTCGGACGAGTAGGTCTGGCAGGGGATGGACTTGGACCGGGCCAGGCCTGGTGGTGCCACAACAGATGATATGTTCACAGTCGTGTTATGCTAGCAGTGTAGGCTAAACATTTTGCTAGCAGTGTAGGCTAAACATTTAGCTAGCAGTGTAGGCTAGACATTTTCACCGTTGTGTGATGCTAGCAGTGTAGACTTTCAGAGTCATGCTGGCATACAAAACAGGAGATGTATTTGCATATTAGGACATTGTGACAAATAATAACCCTAATAATGTACTATAACTACTATACTTACTAACGACATGCAGCGCATGCAGTGTGGGAATCAAACCTGGTTCTCTCTCTCTCTCTCTCTACGAGGCGTATCAGCTGAGGCTAGAGGCTAGCGGTTCACATTCTGTTTTGCGCTAAGTATAGCTGACCTCCTGTTGTGTCAAGGGGTTGGCAAGGTGTTGTGTTGTTTTTATCGGGTTCTTGTTGAGTTCTAACTTCAGACTGCAGACTGTCTGACCTCTGACCTCTGACCTGGTCTCAGAGGTAACTTCTGGTTGTCGTAGTTTATTTAGGAACCCACCAAAGTCGGCCAGTTTGAGCTCCCCCAGGTAGCTGATGAGGAGGTTCTGAGGCTTCAGGTCTCGGTGGAGGATGCGCCGGCCGTGGATGTAGGAGAGACCTCGCAGGAGCTGGAACATGAAAACCTGGAGGGAGGGGAGATGGAGCCAAGATGGAGGGGAGATGGAGGGAAGATGGAGGGAGGATGGAGGGAAGATGGAGGGAAGATGGAAGGAAGACAGAGCCAAGATGGAGGGGAGATGGAGCCAAGATGGAGGGAAGAGAAACCAACTTAGTGTAAGTGTCCAAAGAACCTAGACAAACAGTAGGCGCAGGGTAGCCATTAATGACGGGTTGACGAGTGAGGGAATCGAACCGTCAACCTACCCTGACGTTATGGGAATGAAGGCCTCCTGGGTGCTGGATCATGTACTGGGCCAGGTCTGTTTGCTGGGAGGACGCAGAGGAGGGGGGGAAGAAACAAGAGACAAAGACCATTATGAAACATGAACATCACTGTGGAGTGTGTGTGTGGTTTGTGTCTGGTTGAAGCAGCCTCACCTGGCCCCAGTCAGACTGATTAGAGTCTGGTTGAAGCAGCCTCACCTGGCCCCAGTCAGACCGATTAGAGTCTGGTTGAAGCAGCCTCACCTGCCCCCAGTCAGACCGATTAGAGTCTGGTTGAAGCAGCCTCACCTGGCCCCAGTCAGACCGATTAGAGTCTGGTTGAAGCAGCCTCACCTGCCCCCAGTCAGACTGATTAGAGTCTGGTTGAAGCAGCCTCACCTGGCCCCAGTCAGACTGATTAGAGTCTGGTTGAAGCAGCCTCACCCGGCCCCAGTCAGACTGATTAGAGTCTGGTTGAAGCAGCCTCACCTGGCCCCAGTCAGACTGATTAGAGTCTGGTTGAAGCAGCCTCACCTGGCCCCAGTCAGACTGATTAGAGTCTGGTTGAAGCAGCCTCCCCTGGCCCCAGTCAGACTGATTAGAGTCTGGTTGAAGCAGCCTCACCTGGCCCCAGTCAGACTGATTAGAGTCTGGTTGAAACAGCCTCATGTAGGAGCCATCGAGGACTCACCATGAACTCGAAGACCAGCGTCAGTGACTCCCGGCTGTGGATGATGTCGTGCAGGAGGACGATGTTGGCGTGCTTCAGGCCTTTGAGCAGGGAGGCTGCGCACACACACACACACACACACGCACACACACACACACACACACACACACACATACACACACGTGTAAAAGGTGCAATGATTGAGTCAGTGGGTGTGAAAAAAAAAAGAGAAAGGAGAAGAGCGAGAGAGAGAGAGAGAGAGAGAGAGAGAGAGAGAGAGAGAGAGAGAGAGAGAGAGAGAGGAGAGAGAGAGAGAGAGAGAGAGAGAGAGAGAGAGAGAGAGAGAGAGAGAGAGAGACTATGATATTACTAATGGGTTTGTTTATGGGTTATGTGCCTTAGAGAAAGTAAAAAAACAGCCCATCACTTGTGACTGTTTGTGGTTGGTTGGTCTGTGTGTCTGTGTGAATGTGTGAATGTGTGAATGTGAATGCATGCATGTGTGTGGGTGAGGATAGTGAGTGAGTGAGTGAGTGAGTGAGTGAGTGAGTGAGTGAGTGAGTGAGGGTCGTAAGTGAGAGGGTGAGGGTAGTGAGTGAAAGTAGTGAGTGAGTGAGTGAGGGTAGTGAGTGAGTGAGGGTAGTGAGTGAGGGTAGTGAGTGA
>CM051009.1:17250914-17268414 GCA_027704905.1 Muraenolepis orangiensis
AGGGGGGAATCGAACCAGCAACCATCCGGTTAGCCAGGCAACCCACTCTACCTACCTGAGCTACTGCCGCCACCATGTAGCACGTATACAACAACATTCATATTTTAAACAATGAAGGGGATATATAGAATATATAGAATAACACTTTGCCTAAAATTACCACAACAACAAAAATAGTAAAACGGTAAAACCTAAATAAGTAAACATTAATAACAATTCAAATAAAGTCAAAATGACCTAATAGGAAGAACATCCATTGATATTTTAATCAATAAAGTGTGTAAGCCAAATAGTGTTCCCCCCCCCCCCCTATCCTCCTCTCTACAGGAACAGAAATCTACACCACACCTCGGGTACCCAGAACACAGAACACCTGCAGAACCTGCAGAACCTGCAGAACCTCAGAACCTCAGAACCTCAGAACCTCAGAACCTCAGAAGCTCAGATCCTCAGAACCTCCTCCCCTCTTCTACACCGCTGGGTGGGAGAGAGGGGCTGACGCATCAATAAATGATGAGTCAGATGTGTCAGAACGTGAGCAAGGGGAGGACGGTTATGTTGTGTCATGTTGAACACAGACTCAGTCCCAACCATCGCAATAACACAGCTGGGGGTTTAGAGCTCTCCAAAAGACGTATATATATATACATATATACACATATATAGGATATATTTAAATAGTTAGTACTATTTATTTTTAAATAGTACGCATATACCACCAGGCCAGTGTGTGTGTGTGTGTGTGTGTGTGTGCGTCCATATGTCTTGAACTCTAACTAACTTAAACTGTAACGGGTGTCAATCAAACTCCAATCTTAAAACTGTGTCATCCATCCCTCATACTCTTTCCAATCTCTCTTAACCCCATCACCCTCACCATCACCATCACCATCACCTGGACCAGGTGGTTACTGCTGTGACGTCTAGGCCGGGGCTTCTCTCAGCTCCGAGGGTTTGGAGCATTTGGAGCAAGAGAGAGCATCTGCCCCCAAACCGTCATTTTTAGAAATGAAGCCCACCCAATAATTGAACTAATGTTTCAATCGCTTCCTTTTTTTCATGTATGTATGTGTGTGTGTGTGTGTGTGTGTGTGTGTGTGTGTATGTGTGTGTGTGTGTGTGTGTGTGTGTGTGTGTGTGTGTGTGTGTAGCCCCAGTGGTCGCAGATTTAGTATGCGCCCAATATTTTAACTAAATCAGTACAGGGCATTGATGATTACTGCAATATTCGGTCATGTCGATTGGTCAATGGTTTTATGTCTGGGTCGTGACTTAATGACACTAATAATTATAGTGACACATGAGTGAGACCCGTTGAGAAAGGGACAGTCTAAAACGCCGAACGTGAAAAGGTTTAACGTGTGGTGGAGTGACATCATAATTCACCAAACGGAACTACGGGTGGGGTGTTGTGTTGTGTTGCTGGGGACATTAGCGCACCGAGGACCTTTCTAGATCCTCTTCCGGTAGAAAGTCAGTTGGTGTTGACGTTCATCTCCTCATGGTGAATAAACGTCCCGTTTGGGACTCTAAAGTCCCCTCCTCCGACTCCCGTCTCTGGGCGCTACACCGGTGACCCCGAGGTCTCGCTGAAGGATCCCAGAGTGAACACCAACATGGCAAACAACGCCGTTTTTAATCAAATTGCCGGAGTTTTGGGAGACAAACGCGACATCGCGGTTCTCGCAGACGGAAGCTCAATTCCTCCGCCGCGGGATTACGGACGACGACGTTCGCTATTTCCACGTGGTCTCGTCGCTGGGGAGCTCCACTGCGTCCGGACGGTGGCCTTAATTACACATCCCCCCCTGCACTGGATAGATATGAAGAGTTCAAGGCTTACCTCCTCAAGACCTTCGAGCTATCACAGTCGGAATGAGCCCGACGTCTGCTCGCTATTCATGGCCTCGGAGACAGCAAGCCTTCAACACATGGAGATGATGCTGAGCTGCTGGGGGAGGAAGAACCAGGTTTTCTTTTTAAAGAAGTGTTTCTTCAGCACATGCCGCCTCATGTCCAGATAGCGCTCGCAAATACGACTCTAACTGAACACCGCGCTTTAGCCCAAGAAGCTGACCGTTTTTTCTTAGCCACTCAGCGTTCCGCCCCCAAGGTGCTAGCTCCGACATGCAGTTACCTCCCCCCCCCCTTGGGCAGAGACATGGTTACTAGCAGAGGACCCACGGCTACCGACAGCAGTGCTAGCCCAGGCATGTGCTATTTCCACGCACGTTTTGGCGCAAAGGCAAAGAGGTGCCGCTCTCCTTGTAACTACAAACCGACGGGACGCCAAAAGCCTGCGCTCAGTAGTGGCTGAGAGCGTGGGCTTAACAAACGGGCTGCTGTTCATCGGAGACTCTCTCTCCGGGCGCAAATTCCTCTGCGACACCGGCGCTCAGAGGAGCGTCCTGCCGGCTACGGGGAGCAACACCGCTGGCAGAGATCATGGCCCACATTTAACGTCCGCTAACGACACGCCTATCCGAACCTATGGCACAAAGGCTGTGGACCTGTGTTTCGGGGGCCAGCGGTTTACATGGGACTTCGTCACGGCCGACATTTCCTTCCCCCTCCTCGCCGCAGACTTCCTGTGTGCTAACGAGCTACTGGCAGACGTTAAGAACAGCCGCCTGGTGGACGCACTGACATTTTCGTTGTTCGCATGTGTATCTCTCCAGCTCACTCTCAGAGGGTGACGAATACCACCTTCCTGTCAAAAGTGGAGGCGGTTTCCTCCTTTCCCCGCCCACACACAGCTCCGGCGCTCCGGGAATTCCTCGGGATGGTGACTTTTTATTACCGGTTCATTTGACGGGCAGCCCACACCATGCACCCACTGTACGAGGCTCTGAAAGGCACGTCCCCCAGCCAGACCGTCGACTGGACGCCCGAAAGAGAGACCGCTTTCGATGCCACCAAAGCCGCCCTGAGCCAAGCCGCCATGTTGGCTCACCCGTCACACAAGGCCCCCATCGCTATCACAACCGACGCGTCTGACTACGCCGTCTGCGCGGTGCACGAGCAATGGGTCAATGGCGTCTGGCAGCCTTTTCAGTCGCCAGCTAACCCCCAGAAAGCGGAAGTACAGTGCGTTCGACAGAGAACTCCTTGGCCTTTGCTTGGCAATACGCCACTTCCGGTTCCTGCTGGAAGGCCGTGAGTTTACGCCATTCGTGGACCACAAGCCACTCACATTCTGCATTTCCAAAGTGGCCGAGCCGTGGTCCGCCCGCCAGCAGTGCCAGCTCTCGTACATTTCTGAGTACACCACGGACATCCAACACATCGCTGGCAAGGCCAACATGGTTGCGGACTGCCTCTCCAGAGCAGTCATCAGAGCTGTTCAACTGGGCCTCGATTACCTCCGCATGAGCACGAGATCCAGACCCTCAAGACCTCAGACACAGGATTACGCCTGGAGGAGGTCGTTGTCGGTGACTCGGGTGCAAAGTTGTTGTGCGATGTCTCCACGGGCCAGCCTTGACCTCTAGTCCCTGCGAACTGGCGCCGGCCCGTTTTTGAGGCAATACATATCCTTTCTCATCCCCCACCATCAAGTTTGTGTGGCAGGGACTTAAGAAGGACGTGAAAACCTGGGTCGACTCATGCGTGGCCTGTCAACGGGCTAAAATACGCCGCCATACTAGAGCCCCTTTCAAACTTTTCGCTGTTCCCAAGAGGAGGTTCGACCATGTGAATGTCGACCTTGTAGATCCAACCCCCCTCTCACGTCTTCACCTACCTCTTCACGATGATGGACAGGACGACACAGTGGCCCGAGGCCGTTCCCCTTTCCTCGACATCGTCTTCCGATGTGGCCCGCGCATTCATCAGCACGTGGGTTGCACGCTTTGGGACCCCGTCCGACCTCTCCTCCGACCGTGGCTCCCAGTTTACCTCAGAGCTCTGGAACGCGGTTGCCGAAGGTTTGGGGGTCAAGCTGCACCGCACTACCGCCTATCACCCCCAGGCTAACGGCTTATCTGAGCGTTTCCACCGATCCATGAAGGCGGCCCTGCGCGCCGGCCTCACGGATGGCAACTGGGTGGATAAGCTCCCGTGGGTGATGCTCGGCCTCAGGTGTGCCCCCAAGGAGGACCTGCAGTCCTCGTTGGCAGAGCTCGTCTACGGCCAGACTCTACGAGTACCGGGTGATTTCATCCCGGACACCACTGTGCCCTGGTCTGCAGGGAGGAGTGCTGCCTGGAGGCCGCCGGGACATTCGCGCCCGTCCCCACGTCGCAGCACGGCCCCCCCCCGCCTTCCGGGTGTCCCCGGGTCTGCGCTCAGCGGACTTTGGACATCCTTGCCCTCCGACCTTGTGGACCTTGTGGTTTGATCCCGCCTGTTGCTCCACCGACTGCCCCGCCTGCTGCCCCGCCCACCTCGGCCCCTGTTGTCCTCACTCTCCGTGGTCGGGTCATCGTCCCTCCCCGACACAGGGATTTTGACTCTGGGTGAATTCTTGTGTGGTGGAGTGACATAATTCACTAATTCAACTACGGGTGGGGTGTTGCCGGGGACATTAGTGAATGGGACCTTTTCAGTTCCTCTTCTGGTAGAAAGTCATGTGGTGTTTACATTCTTCTCATGCTGAATAAACGTCCTGTTTGGAGTTTAAATACCCCGCCTCCGACTCCCGTGTCTCAGTACTACAAACGTAACTTAAAGTTCCAAAACCGCGATCAATTCACCAAATTACACAATTACACAAATCACACTTTCACCTGTCAAAAAACCTAAACCAAAAAACTACTTTTATGGACATTAGGATTGTCTTACAGGAGATTACATCTTTATTTTGATAAATCATTTTCACTTGAGGATTTTCGGTTTGGATTAGTTGACAGGTGAAAGTGCTAATGATGACCAGACATATTCGAGAGAAATTTGGTGATTATTGATCGATTGTTTTTGGACATTTAAGTTACATTTAAGTTATGCCACAAAAAAAGTATATAAGAAAAGTCTGACACGATCATGGGAAAACCCCAACGTACAATAAGTAGTAAGTTATCACATCACAACATTGACTGTTGTGTCCACAACAAACAAACGACACAACAACAAGTAGCGCTCACCCAGACGGTGGAACGCTTCGGTGGCGGCGTGACGTAGGTTGTCCATGGTGGTGGTGGTGGTGCTGATGATAGTAGTGGTGGTGGTGGTGGTGGTGCTGATGATAGTGTTGGTGGTGGTGGTGGTGGTGATGGTGGTGGTAGACACCCCCCCCCCCCCCCGGGAGGAGGAACAAAAACGTTTATTATTAATATTATCTCCGGGAATTAAACCGGACAGAGTGGTACTAGATACTAGAACCATGAACCATCTTCATCCGAAGTCACTTCGTCTCTCTCCCGCTTGTCTCTCTCTCCTCCTAGGACATGTCGGCCGAGCATCTGAAGGGCGAAGTGAAGAAGAAGCATCATCTCTCTCTCTCTCTCTCTCTCTCTCTCTCTCTCTCTCTCTCTCTCTCTCTCTCTCTCTCTCTCTCTCTCTCTCTCTCTCTCTCTCTCCTCTTTAAGTCCCTCAGCTCCCTGTAGCCTCCTCCGTGTCTCCCGCTGGGGTTCTGGCTGTGTGTGTGTGTGTGTGTGTGTGTGTCTCTCTCTCTCTCTCTCTCTCTCTCTCTCTCTCTCTCTCTCTCTCTCTCTCTCTCTCTCTCTCTCTCTCTCTCTCTCTCTCTCTCTCTCTCTCTCTCTCTCTCTCTCTCTCTTGCTTGTGTGTGGTTGTTTAATCACTAGGAGGCAGCAGAGAGCCACCATATCTTTCATAATAATAATTAAATATGCATATGTCATACTTGTATAAAGGAGAAACGTAAAGAAAACAGCGCAAGGTTATACTAAGTGTTCATTCGTTAAAGACGTTGAAACACTCTTTTGATTCGACCTCGTCAATAATTATGGGTGAATACAGTGAAATGACTTTACAAAAGCCACAAATTCGTTTTTTTGATGTGTTAACTTGCTTTATGAACTGGAATATCTGCATTACTAGATTAGATTAGATTAGATTAGATTAGATTAGATTAGATTAGATTAGGTTAGATTCAAATGTATTGTCATTTCACAGCACAAGTACAGAACTTTACAGTAAAGTCCATGGTAATATATAATGTATATAATGAACAGTGGTTAAATAAGATGTAAAAACAGTCGAAAAAACAGGTATAAAATAACTTAAAGAGTAAGTATAAGATATGTACAAAATTATAGGTATATATATATATATATATATATATATATATATATATATAGGTAGGTATACAAGTATCAACAGGTAGTGAGCAGGGGTATGCAGTTATATCGACAAGATAAATATATATAAATGTATATACAACAGGTAGTAAGCAGGGGTACGCAGTTATATCAACAGTTGATACATACATATACTGTACAGTATATACATACATACATACATATACTGTACAGTATATAAGTACAGTAAAATGTACATACTTTACAATTTGATGATGCATTTTGTCCGCAATTATGTAAATATATATATTTGTGTTGTGTGTAATGTGATCACCTGAATCTTAATACATGACAATACAAATAAACCAAAATCACCGATCACCTGAATCTCATATAACTGAACCAAAATTACAAATAATGACAAATAACCCAAATCACTGATCACCTGAATGTTAATCTTAATACATGTGACAAATAAACCCAAATCACTGATCACCTGAATGTTAATCTTAATACATGCGACAAATAAACCAAAATCACCGATCACCAGAATTTAATACATGTGACAAATAAACCCAAATCACTGATCACCTGAATGTTAATTTTAATACATGCGACAAATAAACCAAAATCACCGATCACCTGAATGCTAATATTAATACATGTGACAAATAAACCAAAATCACCGATCTCCAGAATTTAATACATGTGACAAATAAACCCAAATCACTGATCACCTGAATTTTAATAAATGAACCAAAAGCAAACACCTAAATCCCGACACCCTAGTCGTGTGTTTTGAGCCCTCCGAGATCCCGTATCCCCTCAACCACCATAACAACAACAGAGCGCCTCTCTCTCTCTCTGTATCTCTCTCTCTCTCTCGCGCTGTCATTAAGACCACAGCCTGCGATGTGACGACAACAACAACAACAACAACAACAACAACCACTAAATACACACACATGGACACCTGACGTCCAGGTAAGTGTGTCTATATGAATAGGTCTCGGGGTACGGAGGTAGCTAGTCGGTGTCGATTGGGAAACAGCTACGCTGCTAAAGCTAGTGTGTGTGTGTGTGTGTGTGTGTGTGTGTGTGTGTGTGTGTGTGTGTGTGTGTGTGTGTGTGTGTGTGTGTGTGTGTGTGTGTGTGTGTGTGTGTGTGTGTGTGTGTGTGTGTGTGTGTGTGTGTGTGTGTGTGTGTGTGTGTGTGTGTGTGTGTGTGTGTGTGTGTGTGTGTGTGTGTGTGTGTGTGTGTGTGTGTGTGTGTGTGTGTGTGTGTGTTGAAGGCTGATCGATACCTTTAGTGATCGATATGGATCTGCCGATGTTTGACATGTGATGAAAAGGAATAAGACGAGTTTTATAGTGGATAGTAAGCGAGCATTGAGTGGCACACTTACTTGTCACATTACATTACTTTACATTTCATTACATTACATTACTTCACATTTAATTACACTACTCTCTCATGTGTTGGCTCTCTCTCATGTGCTGTATCTCTCTCACACTACACTACAATACACTACACTACATTACATTACATTACATTGCATTACATTTAATTATACAATGGTAAAAGTACAATAAGTTTAGGTTAAAGTACAATAAGGTAAAAGTACATACTAGTGCACTGGCACTAGTGGGGAGCAAGCCAGTTGAATGTACTGTGTGTGTGTATATATATATATATATATATATATATATATATATATATATATGAGATACAGTTCCAGGTACATCTCACAGTGTGGGCATTGAACCTGTGTGTCTTCTTGGACTGTTGTGACGTAGACAGTAAGATAGTAAACACAGTCAGGTAGTAAACAGGCGGTTGGGCTATGTCAATAACCAGCCTAGTAGCTAAACCTGTTGGCACTCTGTCCTACTTTACTGGAGCAGAGGTATCTCATATGTCTCTCTCTCTCATGTGCTGTCTCTCTCTCTCTCTCATGTGTTGGATTTCTCTCATGTGCTGTCTCTCTCTCTCATGTGCTGTCTCTCTCTCTCTCTCTCATGTGCTGTCTCTCTCTCTCATGTGCTGTCTCGCTCTCTCATGCATGTGCTGTCTCTCTCTCTCTCATGTGCTGTCTCTCTCTCTCTCTTATGTGCTGTCTCTCTCTCATGCATGTGCTGTCTCTCTCTCTCTCTCTCTCTCATGTGCTGTCTCTCTCTCTCATGTGCTGTCTCTCTCGCATGTGCTGTCTCTCTCTCTCTCTCATGTGTGCTGTCTCTCTCTCTCGCATGTGCTCTCTCTCTCTCTCATGTGCTGTCTCTCTCTCTCTCGCATGTGCTGTCTCTCTCTCTCATGTACTGTCTCTCTCTCTCTCTCATGTGTTGGATCTCTCTCTCATGTGCTGTCTCTCTCTCTCTCTCATGTGCTGTCTCTCTCTCATGTGTTGGATCTCTCTCTCATGTGCTGTCTCTCTCTCTCATGTGCTGTCTCTCTCTCATGTCTTGGATCTCTCTCTCTCATGTGTTGGATCTCTCTCTCATGTGCTGTCCTCTCTCTCTCTCATGTGTTGGAGCTCTCTCTCATGTGCTGTCTCTCTCTCTCATGTGCTGTCTCTCTCTCATGTCTTGGATCTCTCTCTCATGTGCTGTCTCTCTCTCATGTGCTGTCTCTCTCTCCCATGTGCTGTCTCTCTCTCATGTGCTCTCTCTCTCTCATGTGTTGGATCTCTCTCATGTGTTGTCTCTCTCTCTCTCATGTGTTGTCTCTCTCTCTCTCATGTGCTGTCTCTCTCTCTCATGTGCTGTCTCTCTCTCATGTGCTGTCTCTCTCTCTCTCATGTGCTGTCTCTCTCTCTCTCATGTGTTGTCTCTCCCACAGGGTTACAGAGCATCACCAGCCTACATGACGTCATCATCACCACCGTTGGCATGGTGACCGATACATCCAACTGATGGACTCCTCGAGAAACAGGTTGGTGACTTTTGAAAATGTATTCCCGGGAAAAACAAAAATGTATTATTATTATGTAAAGTAAAGTAGGTCTTCTGTTCACCATGTGGCCTTTGACCTCTAACCTCTCACCCTTCCCTTTCCCCTTCCTTTCACTGCTACTGTTATATATTTACTTTATTTATTTTTAGTTTTGTTATTTGCCTTATTAGCTGTTTGGTTGTCCCTTGGAAGGCGCTATATAAATGAAAGTTATTATTATTATTATTATTATTATTATTATTAATAATAAAGTGTCACCTCCCCGTCTCTGATGGTCATGGGACATCATGTCCTTCTGTGTGTCCTAGTGTGCGCTAGACTTCTGTTCAGTTCTGCTGAAGTGGTTTCTTTGTTCTTCTTCTTTTGGAGAGTTCTCCTTTTTTCTGTGGTTCCCACGAGACATGATGTGTTCTGTAGCCTCGGGGGGGCGCGGGGGGGGGGGGGGGGGGGGTGTAGGTAACAGACGGACGGACGGACATCATCTGGATGGAGATGGAATGGAGAATGAACAACCACTGCCTTGTTGATCTAACCCCTAAAAAAGCAACTTGTGCCAACTTCTGGCCGTTCATTATCGACGGGAGGGAGATAAAAACAAACTAGATCCTAAGAAAACATTGGGTTAATTATTATTATTTTTATTTGATTTCAAGGGGAATCTATCACTAAAATGTTGTGTGTTGTGTTGTGTGTCCCCTCTCCCAGTGCTGGGGAGGAGGATGTCTCTGGGGAACCCCGAGGCCTGGCCCACTCCTGGAAGGGTTATTCCTGCAGCCTCTCCCCAGAACGGCTGCTCCTCTCCCGGCCCGTGGTCCAGGCCGCCCTGGGGACCGGACACGGGGTTCTGTTGGTGGAAGGTGACACTCACAACATACCCACAGGCCTGTGTGTGTGTGTGTGTGTGTGTGTGTGTGTGTGTGTGTGTGTGTGTGTGTGTGTGTGTGTGTGTGTGTGTGTGTGTGTGTGTGTGTGTGTGTGTGTGTGTGTGTGTGTGTGTGTGTGTGTGTGTGTGTGTGTGTGTGTGTGTGTGTAATATACATGTGTATATGCGTGTTTGTATATGTAAATTAACAAATATTAAAATCAATAAAAATTAAATTCTTGAAATAGTATACTTTTTAATATTTGTGAGAGGGGGGAAAAAAAAGAAGAGGTCAAAAGCAGTGGATTATTATTGATAAACGGTACACAGAGACATGTTAATCATTGTTCACTGTTTTGACATCGTATTTTGCATTGTTTGCTTTTTCTTTGTGTGTATATTTGTATAAATGTTTTATAAAATATTTGATTTGATCCTGGGACCAGAAGCAGTGTAATCACAACATGAATACATTTCAGATCCCCTGACCTATTGGACTGTTTTGTGAATAGTAGACATATATTTGTAGAGTGACTCATAGTGTGTGTGTGCGTGTGTGTGTGTGTGTGTGTGTGTGTGTGCGTGTGCGTGTGCGTGTGCGTGATGTGAACCCCCCCTGCAGGAGGGCAGGTGTACAGCTTCGGCGTGTCTCCATGGAAACAGAGCCAGGCGGCGGGGGCTCCATCCCAGCCCACGCTGGAGGGCTCGCTCAGCGGCCAGCGGGTGGTCTGGGTGGCGGCGGGCAGCTTCCACAGCGGCGCTGTGACGGAGGACGGCGGTGTCCACATGTGGGGCCGGAACACGGCGGGTCAGTGCGGCCTGGCGGGCCTCAGCGCCGTCCCTAACCCCACCCCCGTGGCCCTGCTGCTGGCCGACGGCCACCTCGCCCCCGCCCTGATGGTGCCCGCGCTGGAGCTGGCGTGCGGCGGGACCCACACCCTGGCCCTCTCGGCCCAGAGGGAGGTGTGGGCGTGGGGCAGCGGTTGCCAGCTGGGTCTGCTCGGCGCCGCCGCCGCCACCACCAACAACAACAACGGCAACATCGGCACCTCCGCCGCCGGCCCGGTGTGGAAGCCCCAGAGGGTGGAGCACCTGGCAGGGCGCCACGTGCTGCAGGTGGCGTGCGGCGCCTCCCACAGCCTGGCCCTGGTGCGCTGCCAGGGGCCCCGCGACGCCCACAGGCCCCCCGTGGATAAGTGCGGCCAGTGCCACCAGCTGCTGTACACCATGACGGACAAGGAGGACCACGTCATCATCTCGGACAGCCACTACTGCCCCCTGGGGGTGGAGCTGACGGAGGAGACTGACGACGGCACCGTCGGGGCTCTCAAGACCTCCCCGTCGGAGCCCGTCCTCCCCTCGTACGCCTCGGGGGGGAGCCAGCCCGACGCCCACGCCCACCAGACCTCGGAGAAGCCCGGGGAGGAGGTGGCCCCCGCCGCCGCCGCCCCTGCCCTGGCCAACGGGAGGGTAGCCGCCCCCGCCTTGGTAGAGGGCGGGCAGGCGGTCGCAGACGGGCCCCCCTGCGGAGCCCCGGCCCCGGGGGCCAAGAACGCCTCCCCCTACCCCGACGAGAAGGCCGTCAAGGACTACCTGAGGAAGCTGTCGGACCACAGCCAGATGGAGCAGGTGGCGTTAGCGGCTCCGGGGGTGGTGGTGGTGAGTGGAGTCAGGGCTGGAGGGATGGAGGGATGGAGGGATGGAGGGCTGGAGGGATGGAGGGCTGGAGGGCTGGAGGGATGGAGGGCTGGAGGGCTGGAGGGATGGAGGGATGGGGGATGGAGAGATGGGGGATGAGGCCTGGAGGTATGGGGGATGGAGGGCTGGAGGACTGGAGGACTGGAGGGCTGGAGGGATGGAGGGATGGAGGGATGGAGGATGGAGGGATGGAGGGATGTGTGGGTGTCAGAGTTACCTCACCTGTATGTAGAGTAACCTGGATGATGTGAGGTTAAATGAAGGGCGGGAAACTGGGAACAGGAAGTAGGAACATCCGCTAAAGGAGACTCAAATAGAACAATATAAGAATAGTAATCACAGAATAATAGAAGAATATAAATAATAGAAGAATAGTAATCACAAAATAATGGAAAAATAGAAGAATAGTAATCACAGAAGAATAGAACAAAAGTTATAACAAAAGAATAGTAATAACAAAATATATATTATATATATATATATATTATATTATATATAATATAATATATTAAAAAATATATTTATATATAATATAATATATAAATAATAGACCGCCTGCTCTCTCCCTCTTTCCCCAGCTCCCGGTGGAAGAGACCCACCACCACGACCCCGCCTCCCACTTTTCGCCCGGCCACGCCCACCACCACCACCCCGGCTCCGCCCTCAACACCCTGGTGACCTCCTGCGCCTCGGCGGTGGGTGAGCGGGTGGCCTCCACCTACGAGGCCCTGTCCCTCAAGAAGATGATGCACTTCTACCTGTCGGCCGCCCCCTCGGCCGCCGGCGCCACCGCTGTCCCCGGGTGCCCCGTCCTGGCCCCGGGGACCTGCCTGGAGGAGTCCAGTCAGGCCAGGAAGAGCTCCAGCACGGGGGACATCCGCGGCGAGGAGGCGGAGGGCGTGCGGCGACGCCTCTCGCTGCCGGGCCTTCTCTCTCAGGGTAGATACACCGTTGGCCTCCTAGCCGCCTTCTCCGCCGCTCACGCCCCGCTCTGTGAGTACGCAGGCATGCGCGCTTGTCGCCGTGTGCCCGTGTGTGTGCTGTGTCGGGACACGTCTGCAGCATGTGCAGAGCGGGACGTGAGGTCAGATCGTACCACGGTTGACGTTAATAAAGAAGGTCCAAACCATCGTAACTCGTAACCCTGGCTTCACTGTAGATAAGCATCCGTTACCAATATCATACTAATGGCGTTTGGAGAGAGCCACGATTTGTAAGCGATCCTTGGTTGTTTGAAGGATGGTAGGGTGGTTGTTTGAAGGATGGTAGGGTGGTTGTTTGAAGGATGGTAGGGTGGTTGTTTGAAGGATGGTAGGGTGGTTGTTTGAAGGGTGGTAGGGTGGTTGTTTGAAGGATGGTAGGGTGGTTGTTTGAAGGATGGTAGGGTGGTTGTTTGAAGGATGGTAGGGTGGTTGTTTAAAGGATGGTAGGGTGGTTGTTTAAAGGATGGTAGGGTGGTTGTTTGAAGGATAGTAGGGTGGTTGTTTGGTGGATGGTAGGGTGGTTGTTTGAAAGATGGTAGGGTGGTTGTTTGGCGGATGGTAGGGTGGTTGTTTGAAGGATGGTAGGGTGGTTGTTTGAAGGATGGTAGGGTGGTTGTTTGAAGGATGGTAGGGTGGTAGTTTGAAGGATGGTAGGGTGGTTGTTTGAAGGATGGTAGGGTGGTTGTTTGAAGGATGGTAGGGTGGTTGTTTGAAGGACGGTAGGGTGGTTGTTTGAAGGACGGTAGGGTGGTTGTTTGAAGGATGGTAGGGTGGTAGTTTGAAGGATGGTAGGGTGGTTGTTTGAAGGACGGTAGGGTGGTTGTTTGAAGGATGGTAGGGTGGTTGTTTGAAGGACGGTAGGGTGGTTGTTTGAAGGATGGTAGGGTGGTTGTTTGAAGGATGGTTGTTTGAAGGATGGTAGGGTGGTTGTTTGAAGGACGGTAGGGTGGTTGTTTGAAGGATGGTAGGGTGGTTGTTTGAAGGATGGTAGGGTGGTTGTTTGAAGGATAGTAGGGTGGTTGTTTGAAGGACGGTAGGGTGGTTGTTTGAAGGATGGTAGGGTGGTTGTTTGAAGGATGGTAGGGTGGTTGTTTGAAGGATGGTAGGGTGGTTGTTTGAAGGATGGTAGGGTGGTTGTTTGAAGGATGGTAGGGTGGTTGTTTGAAGGATAGTAGGGTGGTTGTTTGAAGGACGGTAGGGTGGTTGTTTGAAGGATGGTAGGGTGGTTGTTTGAAGGATGGTAGGGTGGTTGTTTAAAGGATGGTAGGGTGGTTGTTTGAAGGATGGTAGGGTGGTAGTTTGAAGGATGGTAGGGTGGTAGTTTGAAGGACGGTAGGGTGGTTGTTTGAAGGACGGTAGGGTGGTTGTTTGAAGGATGGTAGGGTGGTAGTTTGAAGGATGGTAGGGTGGTTGTTTGAAGGACGGTAGGGTGGTTGTTTGAAGGATGGTAGGGTGGTTGTTTGAAGGACGGTAGGGTGGTTGTTTGAAGGACGGTAGGGTGGTTGTTTGAAGGATGGTAGGGTGGTTGTTTGAAGGATGGTAGGGTGGTTGTTTGAAGGATGGTTGTTTGAAGGATGGTAGGGTGGTTGTTTGAAGGATGGTAGGGTGGTTGTTTGAAGGATGGTAGGGTGGTTGTTTGAAGGACGGTAGGGTGGTTGTTTGAAGGATGGTAGGGTGGTTGTTTGAAGGATAGTAGGGTGGTTGTTTGAAGGACGGTAGGGTGGTTGTTTGAAGGATGGTAGGGTGGTTGTTTGAAGGATGGTAGGGTGGTTGTTTGAAGGACGGTAGGGTGGTTGTTTGAAGGATGGTAGGGTGGTTGTTTGAAGGATGGGAGGTTGAATGTCAGCTATGAATGTCAGCATTTATCTGGGAGGTTGGTGGGGGTTGAAAGCACTCAGCCACAGTAAGGAAATCATGTTACTGTTAAAGCCCTAACTTGGACACTGATGTGTGTGTGTGTGTGTGTGTCCAGTCCATCTTCTACAAGGGCGTCTGCACTTATCAAACAGCATCCTCTTGCTGTGTGCGTGTGGGGGAAGGCGGGTTTAAATGTGAATTCAAATGGCAAACAGCCAAAAGTAACAGGAAGAGAGAGGAAATTACATGTTTCCATACGACCACAACAGCTACAAGGCTCATGGCCTACGTGGTTAGCTACAAGGCTTATTGTGTGTGTGTGTGTGTGTGTGTGTGTGTGTGTGTGTGTGTGTGTGTGTGTGTGTGTGTGTGTGTGTGTGTGTGTGTGTGTGTGTGTGTGTGTGTGTGTGTGTGTGTGTGTGTGTGTGTGTGTGTGTGTGTGTGTGTGTGTGTGTGTGTGTGTGTGTGTGTGTGTGTGTGTGTCCCCCCCCGTGTGTCTGTGTGTGTGCGTGTGTGTGTCCCAATGTGTGTGTGTGTGTATCTCCCTGTGTGTGTGTCCCCATGTCCGTGTGTGTGTGTGTATCTCCCTGTGTGTGTGTCCCCCTGTCCCCCAGTTTCCCCGCGGCTCCTGAGGAAGGTGGTCCGTTCCCGGGTCCCGGCGGTGGCCCTCACCCCCCAGGCAGGCCTCCTCCCTGGGGTCATCCAGGAGGTGCTCCCCAGCCTACAGACGGAGCTGTGGAGCTGGGGCCAGGGGCAGCATGGCCAGCTGGGACACGGAGACACCCTGGACAGGTGGGGCTCTCCTTACCTATAGGGCTGGTTTCCTGTTTGGAAAAATATAAAACAATAAATACAGAGAAAATGTTTTCTTCATCAGAAACGGTCGATTCTATTTTTTTTGGCGCAGATCCGGATCCGATTCCGGATCCAGGGGACATTCTACTGAGGGCCCTCTAGTAATTATTTGCTTGTTTAGTGTGTGCGTGTGCCTACCATTTAGATTAGATTAGATTAGATTCTAATGTATTGTCATTTCACAACACAAGTACAGTACAGAGAAAAGGATTAGTCATCTAAACCAGAGTGTAAATGTTCCAGTATAGTTCATGGTTAATATATAATGTACCGTGGTTAAATAAGATGTAATAAACAGTCTACTAGGTATAAAAACAGGTATATAATAACTTATAGAGGAGGTAGGAGATATGTGCAAATATAAGTTTATCAACTAGATAAATATATATAAATGTATATAAATGTATAAAAAGTGGCCAGTTTTTGGGCTCTTTGGCTTTTTGTGATCCTCAGCAGAAATGTGTGTGTGTGTGTGTGTGTGTGTGTGTGTGTGTGTGTGTGTGTGTGTGTGTGTGTGTGTGTGTGTGTGTGTGTGTGTGTGTGTGTGTGTGTGTGTGTGTGTGTGTGTGTGTGTGTGTGTGTGTGTGTGTGTGTGTGTGTGTGTGTGTGTGTGTGTGTGTGTGTGTGTGTGTGTGTGTGTGGTTCCTCCCTAACCTGTGTGTATGTGTGTGTGTGGTTACAGGTTGTGTGTGTGTATGGTTCCTCCCTAACCTGTGTGTGTGTGTGTGTTTCCTCCCTAACCTGTGTGTGTGTGTGTGTGGTTGCAGGTTGTGTGTGTGTGTGTGTGTATTGTTCCTCCCTAACCTGTGTGTGTGTGGTTGCAGGTTGCAGCCCCTGTGCATCAAAAGCCTCAACAACAAGGAAGTGATTCGCGTGGCGGCGGGCGCCCACCACTCTCTGGCCCTCACCGCCGGCTCTCAGGTGAGACCCGTCTCTGGGATCCTCTAGTCTGGTCTGTTTCGTCTTATCTGGCCGGGTATTGTCTAGTTTTGTCGAGTATTGTCTAGTCTGGTCTGGTATCGTCTGGTCTGGTCTGGTCTGGTATCGTCAGGTTGCAGAATAGAAGACTATGAAGCATAGAATAGAAGACTACTTATATTCTATGCAAGAATAGACGACCACGCCCCTGACTCAGCGAGTGGTGCTTGTATTCTCATCTAGCTTTAGTGTCCTTAGTGTGGATGCTGGTTCCCTTTCCACTTTGGTTCAGGTTGCCTCATACTGCTGGTGGACTTTTGTGTTTTTTGTCACAAACACTAGTGTAGTGGTAGTACACCATGTGTAGTCGTAGTACACCATGTGTACATTGTAGTACATTGTAGTACACGAGTACACCCTAGTGTACTCTTAAGGGTTGTGTTGTTGTGTGTTTGTGTCGTGTTTGAATCCCGGGGGAACGGCTTGCTTCTCCTTGCTTAGTGCAGGACTGAAGTTTGACCGTGAGAGAGAGAGAACGGCTCACCACAGATCACAAGAGTCTGATAATAACACAATAATATGAGGGACATTTTGGTTCTGTCATCATAAAGAGAGTGTTTCTGTCTCTGTCTCTGTCTCTGTGTGTCTCCGTCTGTCTGTCTCTGTCTGTGTGTGTGTGTCTCTGTCTGTGTGTGTGTCTCTGTCTGTGTGTGTGTCTCTGTGTGTGTGTGTGTGTGTGTGTGTGTTTCAGGTGTTCTCCTGGGGCAGTAACAGGGCCGGTCAGCTGGGTCACATGGGGTCTCCCAGCACCGTCCCCCGGCTGGTCAAGGTAGGTCAACATCCAAGATCATCTGGTTTGATTTACCATATGCAAACA
The DNA here is from genome assembly GCA_027704905.1 of Muraenolepis orangiensis. NCBI lineage: Eukaryota > Metazoa > Chordata > Actinopteri > Gadiformes > Muraenolepididae > Muraenolepis > Muraenolepis orangiensis. The sequence continues at coordinate 17,268,111 of CM051009.1, forward strand.
ATGGAAACGCTTTACTCCCCATTCCCTCCCGCAGTATGGATTACCTACAACAATACTGTAAAAAATACTACACACAATAAAAAATGACGATAAAAAGATCAATAAAATAGTGACCGATGGATTCAGATTCAGATTCAGATTCAGAAAACTTTATTAATCCCGAGGGAAATTAAGGTGCAACAGTTGACACAGGGGAATAAATGCACACACAAGAATACTAAAACCTAAGCTAAAAAACAAAACAACAACTAACTAAAATAAAAACTATTATAAACAAAAATAGTTAAAATAATTCTAAATGAAG
>CM051009.1:17275914-17295914 GCA_027704905.1 Muraenolepis orangiensis
CTCCTCCCCCAGAGGACACTGAACACACACACACAGGGCGATGGGGAAACCGGTTTATTGCGGAGTTTGTAGATAAGATTAAATTAGATTAGATTCAAATGTATTGTCATTGAAAAGCAGAAGTACAGTACAGCGAAAATAATTAGGTGTGTGTGTGTGTGTGTGTGTGTGTGTGTGCAGGCCAAGTGGCTGCGTTCCATCAACCAGACGGTGGATCTGTCGCTGGGAGGGGCGGGGCCCGACCCGGTCACGCTCAGCCCGGGGGCGGGGCAGAAGGCGGAGCCTCCTGTCTCTAGGACCGCCTCCTACACCTTCTACAAGGACAGCCGGCTGAAGGAGGCCAAGTACGAGGGCCGCTGGCTGACTGGCAAGCCCAACGGGAGGTGGGTGTGCAGTAATATATATTATAATAATATAATATAAGTATTAGTATAAGGAAAAAGGACGGAAGTGACGTCTAAGCACAGGTAACGGCAAAAAATGCTATCAAACGTTTATTTATAATTCAAACTCGGGATGTGCACGGATAATGGACTATTCAGATAACCATTCGGGGCAAACAAACTTGTTAAAATAATGGTCGAAAGATTATATGAAACTGGCCAACTTTTAGTGACGGACAAGACAGCGCCCCCCGGTGGAGTTTCTTTTTCCCGAAGTACTTTCTTTTTTTTAATTTAAGCTACAGCGTGAGACGGTTGCGCAATGTTTGTTGAATTGCCGTCACGATAAACGGTGTTTCCGATAAATGGAGCATTTACTCTTACTTTCTTCCTCGAGGCTAATCTCGTTTGTTTACTCTGTACTCTCGTTACGCGAATAATCAACCAAACTAACATTAGTTAATGTAAACAATACTATACTATACTAAACAGTACTATACTATAATCAACACTGTATACTATACTGTATATTAGAATAGATGCTATAAACAACACTGTCCTATAAACAACAACACTATACTATAAACAACACTATCCTATAAACAACAATATATACTATACTATACACTATACTATAAACTATAAACAACACTATATACTATACTATACATTATACTATGAACTATAAACAACACTATATACTATGAACAACACTATATACTATACTATACATTATACTATGAACTATGAACAACACTATATACTATACTATACATTATACTATGAACTATAAACAACACTATATACTATGAACTACACTATATACTATACTATACATTATACTATAAACTATAAACAACACTATATACTATACTATACATTATACTATGAACTATAAACAACACTATATACTATGAACTACACTATATACTATACTATACATTATACTATAAACTATAAACAACACTATATACTATACTATACATTATACTATGAACTATAAACAACACTACTATACTATGAACAACACTTTATACTATACTATACATTATACTATGAACTATGAACAACACTATATACTATACTATACATTATACTATGAACTATAAACAACACTACTATACTATGAACAACACTTTATACTATATATTATACTATATACTATAAACAACACTTTCCTATAACAACAACACTATACTATAAACAACACTATATACTATACTATATATTATACTATAAACAACACTTTCCTATAACAACAACACTATACTATAAACAACACTATATACTATACTATATATTATACTATAAACAACACTTTCCTATAACAACAACACTATACTATAAACAACACTATATACTATACTATATATATTATACTATAAACAACACTATACTAATACGTCTAGTACCTTGCCTTAGCTACGGCTCATCACCGTGGCGCTATCTTCTACTACGGTGTGTGTGTCTCTCAATGTCATGTTGAAGCTCTGGGAGCCTCGAGGCTCTTGTTGGGCGTGAGTTCTGGCTTCACCTGCTGTTCTCCTGTGCTCCACCAGGGGGACGCTGAAGTGGCCGGACGGACGAGTCTACACGGGCTCCTTCAGGAACGGCCTGGAGGACGGGTGAGTGGCGAGACACAGGATAGATGACTTTGATTGGATTAGATTCGAACGTATTGTCAATAGTACAGCGGAATCCACGTTTTCTCCTACAACAATACTATAAAAATACTGTACACCATAAAAATAAACATAAAAAGAACAATACAGTGACTGATGGATGATATGTTCATGTGTTGAATTGTGCAAAAAGCTTTTAAAAAGCATTTTAAAGTGCCAGTAGTGCAGCAGCATCATGAATACAGTGCAGTGACTGAGATGAGTCCAGATTTGAGACCTACACCTTACCTGTCGACCACGTTGCTCCACCTTTGATTACGAGATGATAACGGTGTGTGTCCCTGTGTGTGTGTGTGTGTGTGTGTCTGTCCCTGTGTGTGTGTGTCCATCCCTGTGTGTGTGTGTGTGTGTGTGTGTGTGTGTGTGTGTGTGTGTGTGTGTGTGTGTGTGTGTGTGTGTGTGTGTGTGTGTGTGTGTGTGTGTGTGTGTGTGTGTGTGTGTGTGTGTGTGTGTGTGTGTGTGTGTGTCCGTCCCTGTGTGTGTGTGTGTCCCTGTGTGTGTGTGTGTGTGTGTCTGTCCCTGTGTGTGTGTGTGTGTGTGTGTCCATCCCTCTGTGTGTGTGTGTGTGTGTGTGTGTGTGTGTGTGTGTGTGTGTGTGTGTGTGTGTGTGTGTGTGTGTGTGTGTGTGTGTGTGTGTGTGTGGTGTGTGTGTGTGTGTGTGTGTGTGTGTGTGTGTGTGTGTGTGTGTGTGTGTGTGTGTGTGTGTGTGTGTCCGTCCCTGTGTGTGTGTCCGTCCCTGTGTGTGTGTGTGTCCCTGTGTGTGTGTGTGTGTGTGTCTGTCCCTGTGTGTGTGTGTGTGTGTGTGTGTGTGTCCATCCCTCTGTGTGTGTGTGTGTGTGTGTGTGTGTGTGTGTGTGTGTGTGTGTGTGTGTGTGTGTGTGTGTGTGTGTGTGTGTGTGTGTGTGTGTGTGTGTGTGTGTGTGTGTGTGTGTGTGTGTGTGTGTGTGTGTGTGTGTGTGTGCGTGCGTGTGTGTAGCTATGGGGAGTTCACCTCTCCCAACAAGGCGCTGAGTCAGAACGACCACTACCAGGGCCACTGGAGAGAGGGGAAGATGCACGGCTCTGGGACCTACAGGTGGGTGGGTGTGTGTGTGTGTGTGTGACGGTGGTATGAATGTTTGTGTGTGTGTGAATGTGTGTGTGTATGTATCGAGTGGCCATGGTTGTTAGTGTGTGGGTGCGTCTTGAGTTACTGTGTGTGAGAGTCGATGTGTGTGTATCAAGTGATATCGATTATTGGTTGTGTGTATGTGAGTGTGAGCCGGTGGTGTGTGTGTGTGTGTATCGAGTGGTTACTGTGTGTGCGCGCGCCAATCTTGCTTTCAGTTCTTCCAATCCCTCGTGAGTACGGTTCTCATCTGTGACGGTTACTGTCTCCCACACGCACACACTGACACACACTGACACACACTGACACACACACACACACACACACACATGTGCCCAGGTACGCCAGTGGCGAGGTGTACGAGGGCTCGTTCCGGGAGGGCATGCGGCACGGCCACGGCGCCCTGCGCAGCGGGAAGCTGAACTCGTCCTCCCCCAGCGTGTTCATCGGCCAGTGGGTCGCCGACCGCAAGACGGGCTACGGCGTCTTCGACGACATCACCAAGTAAGGGGTCATGTGACCACATGAGACCTTCTCTTTGCTGCGCACCGATAAAAAGTCTCATGTATTTTGCCTCATCGGATCGGCTCTTCCGATCGGCCGTTTTATAATGATCGGCGGACGATCGATCGGAGCATCCCTACAAAATACGATATATAAGTCGCTTCGGAGTATAAGTCGCAGGACCAGCCAGACAGCTAAAAGAAGTGTGACTTATAGTCCGGAAAATACGCTATTTAATTACTCCGCCAGTCACTTCTCATTTGCAGGCACAGCAAAAAACCATGGACAACTATTTGCAGTAACTCAATAATAATATAATAATGTTTTGGATTCAATCATTTTTTGGACTCATTAAGTGAAATTGGATGATTTCCCACGGCACACCTGACGATATCTCAGACAGTGGTTGAAAATCACCGCTATATACTATAAACAACACTTTACACTATACTATGAACTATACAATATACTATAAACAACACTATCAACTATACTATGTACTATACTGTATACTATAAACAACACAATACTATAACAATACTGTACACAGTACGGCACTCTGCCAAAAGGAGTGGGGATTTGTGACGTATGAGAGGGGACATCAGGAGTAGTTTGTTTAATTTCTGGCTCATATTCCTAAAAAAAAACTATTTTCTCGTGCATTTCATCCATCCATCATCCAAAGCCTTGTTCAATGGAATGGATGAAGGTTCTTATTGAACTGGTCATGAAACGTTGAAACGTGAACTGGTCACGAAGATCTGCTGTTATCACCTGGGCCCATCCAAAGTGTGTTTAAAACAATCTGAGATTGATTTTCTCTCTCTCTCTGTCTCTCTCGTTCTGTCTCTCTCTCTCTCTCTCTCTGTCTGTCTGTCTGTCTGTCTGTCTGTCTGTCTGTCTGTCTGTCTGTCTGTCTGTCTGTCTGTCTGTGTCTCTCTCTCTCTCCCTCTCTCCCTCTCTCCCTCCCTCCCTCCCTCAGGGGGGAGAAGTACATGGGTGTGTGGCAGGAGAACCAGCGTCAGGGCACCGGGGTGATCGTCACCCAGTTCGGCCTCTACTACGAGGGGGCCTTCAAGGACAACAAGATGGGGGTGAACACCACCACACACACACACACTCAGAGCCCACACCAATGTTGATGCTTATGCTTATATTCCATTTGTGTGTGTGTGTATGTATCTACATCTGTGTGTGTGTGTGTGTGTATCTACATCTGTGTGTGTGTATGTATCTACATCTGTGTGTGTGTGTGTGTGTGTATGTATCTACATCTGTGTGTGTGTGTGTGTGTGTGTGTATGTATCTACATCTGTGTGTGGTGTGTGTGTATGTATCTACATCTGTGTGTGTGTGTGTGTGTGTGTGTGTATCTACATCTGTGTGTGTGTATGTGTGTGTGTATGTATCTACATCTGTGTGTGTGTGTGTATGTATCTACATCTGTGTGTGTGTGTGTGTGTGTGTGTGTGTGTGTGTGTGTGTGTGTGTGTGTGTGTGTGTGTGTGTGTGTGTGTGTGTGTGTGTGTGTGTGTGTGTGTGTGTGTGTGTGTGTGTGTGTGTGTGTGTGTGTGTGTGTGTGTGTGTGTGTGTGTGTGTGTGTGTGTGTGTGTGTGTGTGTGTGCGCAGGGCACTGGGGTGCTGGTAGCAGAAGACGACACTACATACGAGGGGGAGTTCTCTGAGGACTGGACGCTCAGCGGGAAGGTGAACCATGTGATGAGATAAGATACCACCCACTGCGCTACTGAGGCTCTCAGGGTCACTGAATGAGGAGCTTTCTGTTGCTAAACATTATTCATTCATTCATTCATTCATTCATTCATTCATTCATTCATTCATTCATTCATTCATTCATTCGTGTGTGTGTGTGTGTGTGTGTGTGTGTGTGTGTGTGTGTGTGTGTGTGTGTGTGTGTGTGTGTGTGTGTGTGTGTGTGTGTGTGTGTGTGTGTGTGTGTGTGTGTGTGTGTGTGTGTGTGTGTGTGTGTGTGTGTGTGTGTGTGTGTGTGTGTGTGTGTGTGTGTGTGTGTGTGTGTAGGGCGTGCTGACCATGGCTAACAGGGACTACCTGGAGGGCTCTTTCAGCGGGGAGTGGGGGTTGGCCCTGAAGATCAACGGGTCCTACTACAAGCCCCAGCTGTTTGACACCGACAAGGACAAGAGACAGCCTGTGTAGGACACACGCACGCACGCACACACGTAGATACACACACACACACACACACCTTTCTGAGGTCTGACCCAGTTCATGTAAGCTGAACATTTATGTGTGTGTGTGTGTGTGTGTGTCTCTCTCTCAATTTCTGTGTATGTGTGTCTCTTTCTGTGTGTGTGTGTGTCTCTCTATCTGTGTGTGTGTGTGTGTGTGTCTTTCTCTCTTTGTGTGTGTGTGTGTCTCTCTCTCTCTTTCTCTGTGTGTGTGTCTCTCTCTCTCTTTATGTGTGTGTCTCTCTCTCTTTCTGTGTGTGTCTCTCTCTTTCTGTGTGTGTGTGTGTGTGTGTCTCTCTGTCTTTTTGTGTGTGTGTGTGTCTCTCTCTTTGTGTGTGTGGGGGTGTGTCTCTCTCTTTCTGTGTGTGTGTGTGTGTGTGTGTGTGTGTCTCTCTCTCTCTCTTTCTTTCTCTGTGTGTGTGTCACTCTCTCTCTTTCTGTGTGTGTGTGTGTGTCTCTCTCTCTTTCTGTGTGTGTCTCTCTTTCTGTGTGTGTGTGTGTGTCTCTGTCTTTCTGCGTGTGTGTGTGTGTCTCTCTCTTTGTGTGTGTGTGTGTGTGTGTGTGTGTGTGTGTGTGTGTGGGGGTGTGTCTCTCTCTTTCTGTGTGTGTGTGTGTGTGTACATATGTGTCTTTCTGCATGTGTGTGTGTGTTGCAGTAAGCTGGGTCGTCTGTGTGTGTGTGCGGAGGACAAGTGGCCTGCTGTGTTTGAGGAGTGCTGGGGTCAGCTGGGCTGCCTGGTCCCCGGGGAGGGACACCACTCCAGGGCCTGGGAGAACATCGCCGTGGCGCTCACAGCCAGCAGACGACAGCTGCAGGACAGGTACACTAAACACACACACACACACACACACAGATGTACACACACACACACTCACATAAATCAGCACCCATACACACCCCCTGTGTGGTCCTCCTGACCCCTGGTGGTGACCCCTACAGCCCAGAGGTCATGTCCCGCAGCCTTAGCCGGACCCTGGAGAGCCTGGAGGTCATCCCGCAGCACGCTGGACCAATCACCATGGAGCGCTACCACAAGATCCGCCTCTACCTCATCAAGGTGGGACACGCCCCCTCCTTAAGAATACCAGTCCGTTAGCAGAGCAGTTGGTTCGTTTAGTTAATCTAACTTAGGTTAATCCCATTATGAATACCAGTCGTTTAGCTTAGCAGTTGGTTAGCATAGCTAAGCTTAGCTAACCAAACAGAGATATGCTGACCTCCATTACGAATACCAGTCGATTAGCTTAGCAGTTGCTTAGCTTTGTTAAGCTAACCGCCCCCCCCCCCCCCATATAATGACCAGTTGTTTAGCTTTCCTAAGCTAACTTAGTTAGGCTAACTCCCATTAGTCGGTTAGCTCAATGAAGTTAACTCAAATGCGTGCATTTAAATAGTTCATAGCCGACCGGCCAACCCCATTTTCCATCAACTCCAGGAACCTCCAGGTTTAACAACGTTAGCCTCTCTACCGCTGCTACCTCTGCTGTTTTCGGGTCAACAAATCACCAGTATTGACTCCTCCCCCCCTGCTTCAGGCCTGCGACACGCCCCTCCACCCGCTGGGCCGGCTGCTGGAGGCGCTGGTGGCGGTCTACAGGATGACCTACGTGGGCGTGGGCGCCAACCGCCGGCTACTGGCCCAGGCCGTCTGCGAGGTCAAGTCCTACCTGGACCGCATCTTCCACCTGGTCAGGTAAGAGGGGCCTCGCCTGCTAGGACCTCACCTAGTCCTAGTCCTGCTAACTGTGTTACAGCAGAGCTGATGGCCACAGAGACTGGAGACAGGAAACCAGAAACTGAAAGGGGCGGAGTTACACCTTGTGTCCTAAATCTAAATCTTAGATTAGATTAGATTAGATTCAAATTTATTGTCAGTGCACAGTACAAGTACAGTACAGAGAAAAGGATTTGGCATCTAAAAACCAGAGTGCAAATATTGCAGTAAAGTGCATGGTAATATATAATGAACAGTGGTTAAATAATATGTAAAAACAGTCCACTAGGGATAAAAACAGGTATAAAATAACTTAGTACTATACTATAGAGTAACTATAGAGTATAGGTATGAGATATGTGCAGAATTATAGGTATATATATAAGTATAAACAGGTAGTGAGCAGGGGTATGCAGTTGTATCAAAAGATAAATATATATAAATGTATATACATTTATATATTTATTATTTACATTATATAAGTATAAATATAAATCTAGGGTTGAATCCTCTTTATTGGTCACATGTCCTCACAGTGAAATGAGTTCCTCTCATTGAACCCGTCCTAGTGTGAGGAGGAGCAGTGGGTATCAGCTGTTGGATCTACAGCTGCCCCCCTGGGGAGCAGTGGAGTGGTCTGGTGCCTTGCGGCAGTACAGCCCAGAGGTGTTTCCAGGGGGGGGGGGGGGGGACTTGAACCGGCGACCTTCCGGTGGTTCACCAAGGCCACCACACAGTCCCACAACAGACTGAGCCTTGTTTGGTTACGGAGATAGATTCATTCATAGAGACATTCATTTGTTCATTGCTATTCATCAATTCACATCAAGATGTAAGATGTAGTTTGAAGTTGATGATGGTGACCCAAAACTTAGATGTTAAGTTTTAGGTCATTTCTAATGTCATAAATTATTTATAGAACATAAAGCTGAGGGTAAGAATTGTTTTAAAGAAAATACAATACAATATAAATAATTAATATTACTACTATATTACTAAATACTAAAAATACTAATAATAATAAATAAAAAGTAAAGAAAAAATACAAATAAAATAAAGTTTTATGGTCACAATACGTCTATTTTCTATGTAGTCATGTAAGTCATTTGTCACATGTAAAAGTCATATATTTAGTAGTTATGTAAGACACAAAGTCCGGATTGGGCAGATGGTCAGAGGACCATAAATGGTTAAAAAAAACAACTTAATTAATGAATGAATCATGATATTAACGACTATTATCAACACACTTGTCTCCAGGTTCCTGTTCCCCGACCTGCCAGAAGAGGGCGGTGTTATCCCAGAGGCCAGCGCAGAGCTCCAGGACAAGGCCTCCTCCTCAGCCTCAGCCTCTGGTGGTGAACCCACACTGGAGTCACCCAAGGCTGTGTAAGAGGCCCCTTTGAAAACTTCATTCAACAATATCATTTTATCAGTGGAACTGAGCTACACATTTCACACTGTACTAGGGTTGGGGTTTTTCGTATACTAAAGATGATACTCTGTGTGTGTGTGTGTGTGTGTGTGTGTGTGTGTCCTGTCTGTCTGTCCTGTCGTCCTGTCCTGTCTGTCGTCCTGTCTGTCCTGTGTGTGTGTCCAATTTGTCCTGTGTGTGTGTGTGTGTGTTTGTCTGTCTGTCGGTCGTCCTATCGATTCTGTCTGTCTATCCTGATCTGTCTGTTGTCGTCTCTCTCTCTCTCTCTCTCTCTCTCTCTCCTCTCTCTCTCCTCTCTCTCTCTCTCTCTCTCTCTCTCTCTCTCTCTCTCCTCTCTCTCTCTCTCTCTCTCCTCTCTCTCTCTCTCTCTCTCTCTCTCTCTCTCTCTCTCTCTCTCTCTCTCTCTCTCTCTCTCTCTCTCTCTCTCTCTCTCTCCAGCCGTGTGGTGAGCAGCTGTGCCCTGCTCCTCCCGGTGCTGCTCCCCCGGCTCTACCCCCCTCTCTTCACGCTGTACGCCCTGGACAAGGAGCGGGACGACGACCTCTACTGGGACTGTGTGCTGCGCCTCAACAAGCAGCCCGACCTCGCCCTGCTCGCCTTCCTGGGAGTGCTACAGTACGGGCTAACACGCTAACGTGCTAGCATGCTAATGCATGCTAAGGCATGAGAGAATGACACCGACACGGGGGGGCTAACATAATGTAACATACTGAGGACATGCTAAGGACATGCTTATAACCATGCCCACATGCTAACAGCATGCTAACATACTGAAGACATGCCGATGACATGCTTAACGGCCACTCAGATCGACCGATCAATTAGTGTGTGTGTCTCTCGCTCTCCACAGAAAGTTCTGGCCCATCTCCATCCCGGTCTCCTTGCCTCTACTGGGAGAGAACCAGCAGGTAGGGCCTGCCTCGATCTATTGATTAACAGGGATATTTTTATATTGTGTATAATTGATTGGATAATTGTGTATATTTAGCCTGCTTTCAATATATATTGAAACATATATCCCCAAAGTAGAGTATGGGAGATATTATGGAATGGCCCCGACCTGCAGATCCTCCTTGTTAACGCAATTACTCAAACATTATGTCCTCTGCAGATTTCTTGTTTGGCACATGGTAGATATCATTGAGGATAGCAACTGATACGATTTCAGGTGTTTTAACATTTCAAGATTGGCCACCAGGGGGCGCTGCACAGCTGAAGAAATCGCAATATTTTTGTTGCCATATCTCTGGAACTGTAGGTCCAATTAGCTTCAAAACACGCCCAAATGAAAGTTCTGGACCTGACGATATAGTTAATGTCCACGATGCTTCTCAGGTTCATCATTCAGCCACCAGGTGGAGCTTTATGCTCGAAAATTGCCAAATAATCCCGTTTTCAGTCGTATCTCTGGAACCGTTGGTCCAATTGACTTGGAAGTCCATACAAGGTGGCAGAACCTGAGAAAGCAATATTTATAAGATCATAACAACCAGAAACAATGTGCTATTGTTGGATTGCCTGAGGGTTATACACAAGTGAGTCTAATACATTTAAATAATAAACATGATCTCAATAAAAAAATGTATGTCCTTTCTCTGGTGGGGTGTTTCGTCATATTAGGTTGCTAACGTTGTCGTTTACGCCAGATTGTTACGGTCCAGTAACGAGTTATCCCGAGTTATTTTATTATGTTATTGGAGGAGGTTTCCCCCCCGAGGTCTGACCGTCTGACCGCCTGACCGTCTGACCGTCTGACCGTCTGGTCACTTGTTCTCCTGCAGATCCTCTCCAGCACCAAGGACGTCTGCTTCGCCTCCGCTGTGGAGACTCTGCAGCAGATCAGGTAGCGCTCGCTGCTAACTCGCTTATGCTAACGTGCTACTGCTAACTTGCTTCTGATGAATTGGTTATGCTCACTCCTCCTTACTTAACTTCTGCTAACTTGGATCTGCTAAGTGATGCTTCTGATGAATTGGTTATGCTAACATGCTTCCTAACTTGCCTAACTTGCTACTGCTAATTTAGTTAAGCTCACTTGGTTTTTCTAACTTGCTACTGCTAACTTAGTTAAGCTCACTTGGTTCTGCTAACTTGCTACTGCTAACTTAGTTAAGCTAACTTGCTACTGCTAACTTTGTTAAGCTAACTTGCTACTGCTAACTTCATACTTATAAATTGCTCATCCTAACTTGCACTGTCTTCATTGTTATTGTGTGTGTGTGCGTGTGTGTTGTCTGTGTGTGTGTGTGTCTTTGTGTGTGCGTGTGTGTGCGTGTGTGTGTTGTCTCTGTGTGTCTCTGTGTGTGCGTGTGCGTGTGTGTGTGTTGCAGCACAACCTTCACGCCGTCTGACAAACTCCAGGTGATCCAGCTGACGTTTGAGGAGATCACACAGGAAGTGCAGTCTCTGCTGAAGGAGGACTTCCTGTGGTCCATGGACGACCTCTTCCCCGTGTTCCTCTACGTGGTGCTACGAGCACGGTGGGCCCACACACACACACACACACACACACAGAGACACACACAGAGACAAACGCACAGATACACACACAGATACACACACACACACATAGACACACACACACACACACACACACAGAGACAAACGCACAGATACACACACAGATACACACACACACACACACACACACACACACATAGACACACACAGACACACACACACACACACACACAGAGACAAACGCACAGATACACACACACACACACACACACATAGACACACACAGATACACACACACACACACAGAGACAAACGCACAGATACACACACAGATACACACACACACACACACACACACACACACACACACACACACACATAGACACACACAGACACACACACACACACACAGAGACACACACAGAGACAAACGCACAGATACACACACACACACACACACAGACACACACAGACACACACACACACACACATAAACATACACACAGAGACACACACACACTCCCACACACACAGATACACACTGAGATACACATACACACACATACCCAAAGATACACACACACACAACAGATACACACACACACACACACACACATACACACACACACTCCTGACACACGCATACACACACACACAGATAAACACACAGATACGCAGACACACACAGTTACACCGTTACACAGACACACACAGACACACACACACACACGCCATGCACTGTTAGATGCATTGCATTAGGGTCTAAAACCCCACTTGTTGTTAAGCGTTAACTTAGTTTGTTTGTGATGTGTTTTATCGTATAACTAACTAACTAACTCTGTATATCGGAGTTCATTGTTATTATATTTAAGAATGATTTCAACTGTTCCATTTGAGTCATGATGCTGATAGCTGACCGTTCCCTCTGCTGTGTTTGATTGGCTCAGGATCAGGAACCTGGGGTCAGAGGTCAGCCTGATCGAGGACCTAATGGACCCCTGTGTCCAGCACGGAGAGCACGGCATCATGTTCACCACACTGAAGGTACCCCACACACACACACTCACACTGACTGACTGACTGACACACAGACTGACTGACTCACACACACACTGACACACACACACACACACAGACTGACTGACTGACTGACTCACTGACACACAGATTGACTGACTGACTCACAGACTGACTCACTCACAGACTGACTGACTGACACACAGACCGACTGACTGACACTGACTGACTGACTGACACTGACTGACCGACTGACACACAGACTGACTGACTGACACTGACTGACTGACTGACACTGACTGACTGACTGACTCACAGACAGACTGACTGACACACAGACTGACACACTGACTTATTGACTGACTGACACACAGACTGGCTGACTGACTGACACACTGACTGACTGACTGACACACAGACTGACTGACTGACTGACACACAGACTGACTGACTGGCTGACACACAGACTGACTGACTGACAGGACAGACACCATCGCTCACAAATGTGTCAGATTAATACCTCACTGTATTTACGATGGCTCAACTCTCTGTGTGTCTGTGTGTGTGTGTGTGTGTGTGTGTGTGTGTGTGTGTGTGTGTGTGTGTGTGTGTGTGTGTGTGTGTGTGTGTGTGTGTGTGTGTGTGTGTGTGTGTGTGTGTGTGTGTGTGTGTGTGTGTGTGTGTGTGTGTGTGTGTGTGTGTGTGTGTGTGTGTGTGTGTGTGTGTGTGTGCAGGCGTGTTACTATCAGATCCAGCATGAGAAGATCACTTAGCGGAGAGAGAGCGGAGGTTCTTGATCCTCTACGACCAATCCCACTACCCCTCCCCCTCCCCCTCCCCCAAACCCCGCCCCCTTTCTCTCCTTCCCTCCCACCCGACCACAGCCAATCACAGGGGAGGACGTGGAGGATGTGACGGACACCGATGCCCCTCAGCCAATAGGAGGGGATAAGAAGACTGGTGGGAGAACCCATCTGCTTCCGCCTGGACACCACACCACACACACACACACACACACCACACACTCTCCTCAATACAGTAAGCTACAACGTCCAGGCCCCCCCACCTCTAAAGGGCTGCCGAGGTGTCCATGGTGACATCATTTTTGACATTTTGGATTCTTAAGAATCTCATGTGTTTTTGTTTATTTACTCCCAAGTCTTGATGGGGGAGTGACCTTTAACCCCTCCAAAACACACCTCCAGCCATCCATCAGTCAACCAGTGCAAACTGACGGATCCATTCAGGGGTGGCAACACCTCAATGTGAAGAAGAGTCTCTCCAGGTCTGTCTCTCCAGGCCTTGTGATGTGAGCACAGGGAGTCTCAACCCGCGGCCCGAGGGCCCCACCAGGGCCCGGAGAATGCTCAGCCCAGGGTCACGGGGGAACCTCGACAAGCGCGTACGTACGTACATAGCGGGAATTTGAAGGGATAGTCGTTTCTTGCCCGGACACGGGTCACCGCCCAGAATCTATCTTCCTTCCCGTGTGACGATTATGACGAAGGCGACAATGACAAGCTACAAGCTAACCGTGTTAACTCAAGCTAACTCTCTCACGGTTTGTTTCTCAGTATTGGTGGTTGAGTCCCACAGGACCAGGTCGTACCTCATCTCTCTAAGTGACCAGCCACAGTGTTTCTCTACGCAGGCCTGGAACGCAGAATGGCCCAGAGAACGGTTTCAAATGACACATTTTGCACCTTGTTCCGATGCCGCTTGGTATATTATTTAGTTAAGTTGGACTTAGCGTACATTTCATGGTTGTGAAGATGATTCTCAGCGGGATCGGTGAAACGTGTTCATATACATATACACTACATCTGCTACCACACTGTCTGTCTCAAAGAAGAAAAATGTGATGTAACGACAACACTGATAATATTTAAAGGAAAAGGTTTCAGATGCGTTGGTTTTTGTTCTTACTGTTTTTTTTTTTTTTTGGGGGGGATTTGAAACCTCCGGTGAAAACGTACATAATTATCAATTCCTCGGTTCCTCAGTTCCCACGATGTCAACATATTCACTGTAGGAGGGGCCTAGACCACACCTTAACGGTTAAGGGAGGGTTTCTGATTGGCTCATACATAACTAGTGCCAGGTGGTGGGTGAGTGGGTGTGTGTGTGTGTGTGTGTCCTGTCATGTTGGTAGGGTGGTCCTCTCTGTGAAGTCATCTTATTGATGGCTATGGTTGATATGTCAAACTTAAACACACACACACACACACACAGTTAAGAGGATTTCATTAATCACTAAGGAGAAGCGTGTCGAAAAAAGGTTTAACGTTTTTGAGTGTTTGTCCTGAAATATGTAAATTAAACCATTGCAATTCGTTTGAGTGACGCCGTCCTTAATCATTACATTACATTCGTCACCAGAAGTCAAAAGTGCAACAAGTCTCTTAAGAACTGAGCCAGGGCTCAGGTGAAGTACAATAAGTTCAGGTAGAATTACAATAAGTTCAGTAAATGTACAATAAGTTGTCAAACAATCACATCAAACCAATTAGTGTCCTGCACCAGGACATGGGGTAGTCGACCAAACTAGCAAAGAAGATACGTCTGCTAGGGGCTTGTGCCACGATGACGTCTCTGTGGGGAAAACGGGTAGACATATTTCTAATATTTTGTGGTAAAATGAAACCTGTTAAATCACATGGGACAGGACTGAACCCTAACCCCAGGTTACGCAACTGCCAATTGCGTGGCATGCAACATCAATGTGACACTTCTTTGAACCGATCTAGGGGTCGGCGGTGGGCGTCCTAAGGGGCCTAGGGTTCGGCGTGGGCGTCCTAAGGGGCCTAGGGTCGGTGGTGGGCGTCCTAAGGGGCGTAGGGGTCGGCGGTGGACGTCCTAAGGGGCCTAGGGGTCGGCGGTGGGCGTCCTAAGGGGGCGTAGGGGTCGGCGGTGGGCGTCCTAAGGGGGCCTAGGGGTCGGCGGTGGGCGTCCTAAGGGGGCGTAGGGGTCGGCGGTGGGCGTCCTAAGGGGGCCTAGGGGTCGCGGTGGGCGTCCTAAGGGGGCGTAGGGGTCGGCGGTGGGCGTCCTAAGGGGGCCTAGGGGTCGGCGGTGGGCGTCCTAAGGGGGCCTAGGGGTCGGCGGTGGGCGTCCTAAGGGGGCCTAGGGGTCGGCGGTGGGCGTCCTAAGGGGGCCTAGGGGTCGGCGGTGGGCGTCCTAAGGGGGCCTAGGGGTCGGCGGTGGGCGTCCTAAGGGGGCCTATGGGTCGGCGGTGGGCGTCCTAAGGGGGCCTAGGGGTCGGCGGTGGGCGTCCTAAGGGGGCCTAGGGGTCGGCGGTGGGCGTCCTAAGGGGGCCTAGGGGTCGGCGGTGGGCGTCCTAAGGGGGCCTAGGGGTCACAGTCGGCGTCCTAAGGGGGCCTAGGGGTCGGCGGTTGCCGTCCTGGTGAATGAACACAAAGTCCTCTGAGCTCAGACCCGGGCCACCCGGAAGGCAGGGGGCCGTGCTGCCACGTGGGGGCGGGGCCGTGCTGCCACGTGGGGGCGGGGCCAATGTCCCCCCGGCCTCCGGCAGGGAGGAACACCGCCCCCGGTGTTCTGAGGTAAACCGGGAGCCACAGTGGGAGGAGAGGTCAGCCCACGTGCTGAGGAATGCGCGGAAGACACATGGGAAGAGGCTGTGGAGGAGAGGGGAACGGCCCCCGGGCCAGCGTGTCGTCCTGTCCACCGTCGCGAGGAGGGAGGTGAAGCCGTGAGAGCTTCAATGTGGTGCTCAGTCGTCGTCCGTAATCCCGCGGGGGAGGAATTGAGCCTCCGAACCGCGATGTCACGTTTGTCTCCCAAAACTCCCCAAAAAAATGTGATTAAAAACGGCGTTATCTGCCATGTTGGTGCTCAGTCTGGGATCCTTCAGCGAGACCCCGGGGTCGCCGGTGTAGCGCAGAGGGACGGGAGACGGAGGAGGGACTTTAGAGTCCAAACGGGACGTTTATTCACCATGAGGAGGAGGAGGAGGAGGAGGAGGAGGAGGAGAACGTCAACAAACCAACTGACTTGGCAACACAACACCCTACCCCGTAGCTCCGTGGGTGGACTATGATGTCACTCCTACGAAAGTATACACTAAATATTGATAAGGACTTATCAGGTCCCTGCCTGCCTTGCGATTGGCTAATTATTTATGACGTCATTGGGGTATACCTTTACCCACGGCCTTTAATTCTCTCTCTCTCTCTCTCTCTCTCTCTCTCTCTCTCTCTCTCTCTCTCTCTCTCTCTCTCTCTCTCTCTCTCTCTCTCTCCTCTCTCTCTCTCTCTGCACGGGAAAAGAGTTAAGACGATTTGGGAGCTTTCACGCGAAGAGACGCGTGCGCGTGCACGTGCCGTCGGGCCAGGAGGCGCGCGGCTCTCCTCTCCTTCGCCAGGGATTACAGTGAGGAGAGATTAGGACTACCCCTCCCCCACCCCGGTCACGTGTGTGTGTGTGTGTGTGTGTGTGTGTGTGTGTGTGTGTGTGTGTGTGTGTGTGTGTGTGTGTGTGTGTGTGTGTGTGTGTGTGGTGTGTGTGTGTGTGTGTGTGTGTGTGTGTGTGTGTGTGTGTGTGTGTGTGTGTGTGTGTGTGTGTGTGTGTGTGTGTGTGTGTGTGTGTGTGTGTGTGTGAGCGAGAGAGAGAGAGAGAGCGAAG
Organism: Muraenolepis orangiensis; assembly: GCA_027704905.1. Classification (NCBI taxonomy): domain Eukaryota; kingdom Metazoa; phylum Chordata; class Actinopteri; order Gadiformes; family Muraenolepididae; genus Muraenolepis; species Muraenolepis orangiensis. The sequence continues at coordinate 17,293,067 of CM051009.1, forward strand.
AGAGAGAGAGAGACTATGAGTCTCTATGCCGGGTGTGAAAACTGCGTCGAAGGCAACCTGTTGTCTCTCCCAAGAGAAAACCTTATATTGCGAATATCTTGACCCCTGAAATTATATATATATATATTATATACATATTTTATATTTATATGTATATATATATATTTTAAAAATACTCAACTGGGATAAGGACATTTAGATATCAACAAGAAGAACCACGGAGGGCTCTGGACCTCAAGGTGAGAACCTGAATTACTAATGTTTATTTGCCACATGCAACAAGTACAATAGAATGCCTTACTCCCCATTCCCTCCTGCAGGATGGCTTTACTACAACACTATACTATAAACAATACTATACAACATGCAACTATACAATAACAACGAATGGACGGATGTACATGTGTGTGCAAAAAGCATTTAAAAAGCATTTAAAGTGCCAGTAGTGCAGCAGCGTCATGAATACAGTGCAGTACAATGCAGTACTGTGTAGTCCAGAAAGTCCAGTAAGTATGATATGGTGATAGTATGATGAGTAGTATGATAGTGGTAATGTTAATGACATGTTATGATAGTGGTAATGTTAATGACATGTTATGATAGTGGTAATGTTAATGACATGTTATGATAGTGTAATGTTAATGACATGTTATGATAGTGTAATGTTAATGACATGTTATGATAGTGTAATGTTAATGACATGTTATGATAGTGTAATGTTAATGACATGTTATGATAGTGTCATGTTAATGACATGTTATGATAGTGTAATGTTAATGACATGTTATGATAGTGTAATGTTAATGACATGTTATGATAGTGTAATGTTAATGACATGTTATGATAGTGTAATGTTAATGACATGTTATGATAGTGTAATGTTAATGACATGTTATGATAGTGTAATGTTAATGACATGTTATGATAGTGGCAGCACTCCTAGCAGGTCAGTAGGTCACTGCCTGTGGATAAAAACTATCCTAAACCTGGTAGTCCTTGCTGTACGGATGCTGAGGAACATGCGACCGAACCGTAGAGGGAGAAGAGATGGAGCCCAGGGTGGTTGAGGTCCTTAGTGATGGAGATGGGGAGAAGAGATGGAGCCCAGGGTGGTTGAGGTCCTTAGTGATGGAGATGGGGGAGAAGAGATGGAGCCCAGGGTGGTTGGGTCCTTAGTGATGGAGATGGGGGAGAAGAGATGGAGCCCAGGGTGGTTGAGGTCCTTAGTGATGGAGATGGGGAGAAGAGATGGAGCCCAGGGTGGTTGGGGTCCTTAGTGATGGAGATGGGGGAGAAGAGATGGAGCCCAGGGTGGTTGGGTCCTTAGTGATGGAGATGGGGGAGAAGAGATGGAGCCCAGGGTGGTTGGGGTCCTTAGTGATGGAGATGGGGGAGAAGAGATGGAGCCCAGGGTGGTTGGGTCCTTAGTGATGGAGATGGGGGAGAAGAGATGGAGCCCAGGGTGGTTGGGTCCTTAGTGATGGAGATGGGGGAGAAGAGATGGAGCCCAGGGTGGTTGAGGTCCTTAGTGATGGAGATGGGGGAGAAGAGATGGAGCCCAGGGTGGTTGAGGTCCTTAGTGATGGAGATGGGGGAGAAGAGATGGAGCCCAGGGTGGTTGAGGTCCTTAGTGATGGAGATGGGGGAGAAGAGATGGAGCCCAGGGTGGTTGAGGTCCTTAGTGATGGAGATGGGGGAGAAGAGATGGAGCCCAGGGTGGTTGAGGTCCTTAGTGATGGAGATGGGGGAGAAGAGATGGAGCCCAGGGTGGTTGGGGTCCTTAGTGATGGAGATGGGGGAGAAGAGATGGAGCCCAGGGTGGTTGAGGTCCTTAGTGATGGAGATGGGGGAGAAGAGATGGAGCCCAGGGTGGTTGAGGTCCTCAGTGATGGAGATGGGGGAGAAGAGATGGAGCCCAGGGTGGTTGGGGTCCTTAGTGATGGAGATGGGGAGAAGAGATGGAGCCCAGGGTGGTTGAGGTCCTAGTGATGGAGATGGAGGAGAAGAGATGGAGCCCAGGGTGGTTGGGGTCCTTAGTGATGGAGATGGGGGAGAAGAGATGGAGCCCAGGGTGGTTGTGGTCCTTAGTGATGGAGATGGGGGAGAAGAGATGGAGCCCAGGGTGGTTGGGGTCCTTAGTGATGGAGATGGGGGAGAAGAGATGGAGCCCAGGGTGGTTGAGGTCCTTAGTGATGGAGATGGGGGAGAAGAGATGGAGCCCAGGGTGGTTGAGGTCCTTAGTGATGGAGATGGGGGAGAAGAGATGGAGCCCAGGGTGGTTGAGGTCCTTAGTGATGGAGATGGGGGAGAAGAGATGGAGCCCAGGGTGGTTGAGGTCCTTAGTGATGGAGATGGGGGAGAAGAGATGGAGCCCAGGGTGGTTGAGGTCCTTAGTGATGGAGATGGGGGAGAAGAGATGGAGCCCAGGGGGGTTGAGGTCCTTAGTGATGGAGATGGGGGAGAAGAGATGGAGCCCAGGGTGGTTGAGGTCCTTAGTGATGGAGATGGGGGAGAAGAGATGGAGCCCAGGGTGGTTGAGGTCCTTAGTGATGGAGATGGGGGAGAAGAGATGGAGCCCAGGGTGGTTGGGGTCCTTAGTGATGGAGATGGGGGAGAAGAGATGGAGCCCAGGGTGGTTGAGGTCCTTAGTGATGGAGATGGGGGAGAAGAGATGGAGCCCAGGGTGGTTGGGGTCCTTAGTGATGGAGATGGGGGAGAAGAGATGGAGCCCAGGGTGGTTGAGGTCCTTAGTGATGGAGATGGGGGAGAAGAGATGGAGCCCAGGGTGGTTGGGGTCCTTAGTGATGGAGATGGGGGAGAAGAGATGGAGCCCAGGGTGGTTGGGTCC
>CM051009.1:17315914-17335914 GCA_027704905.1 Muraenolepis orangiensis
TGTGTGTCCGTGTGTGTGTGTCCGTGTGTGTGTGTGTGTGTGTGTGTGTCTGTGTGTCTGTGTGTGTCTGTGTCTGTGTGTGTGTGTGTCCGTGTGTGTGTGTGTGAGTGTGTGTGTGTGTGTGTGTGTGTGTGTGTGTGTGTGTGTGTGTGTCTGTGTATCCGTGTGTGTGTGTGTGTCTGTGTGTGTCTGTGTGTGTGTGTGTGTGTGTGTGTGTGTGTGTGTGTGTGTGTGTGTGTGTGTGCCCTCCAGATACCACGAGGGCTCCCAAGGCCCACGAGGAGAACGGGAGGGAGTATAACTTTGTAACCCGGGAGGTCTTCAACCACATGGTGAACAACAACAGGTAGCCCCTCCCCCCTCTCCCCACACACACACACACACACACACACGGACACACACACACATGGCCACACACATGGACACGGACACACACACACACACACACACACACACACACACACACACACACACACACACACACACACACACACAGTGACATCTGCATGTAACCCATCCTAGTATGAGGAGCAGTGGGTATCAGCTATTGGATATACAGGGGAGCAGGGGAGGGGGCTGGTGCCTTGCTCAAGGGCACCTCAAGGGCAGTGCCCGGGCCAGGAGTCAAACTAGCACCTTTTTCCCCCAAAGTCTTAATGAGCACCACCCGCATGAATCCCTTGTGAAGTGTCCCTTTAACCCTCGTGTCTCCCCCCCCCCCCCCCTGTGTGTTGGGGTCCCTCCAGGTTCCTGGAGCACGGGGACTACCAGGGCTCCAGGTACGGGACCAGCCTCCAGGCCGTGAGGGAGGTGCTCAACGCCGGGAAGATCTGCCTGGTCGACACCGAGCCCAACGTAAGTGTACTATATAACTCATAGCTACTCTATAAGTTATTATATACCTGTTTTTATACCTTAATTCGACAGTTTTTACATCTTATTTAACCACTGTACATTATGTATTAACCATGAACTATACTATAACATTTACACTCTGGTTTTTAGATGACTCATTATTTTCACTGTACTGAACTTGTGCTGTGAAATGACAATACATTAGAATCTAATCTAATCTAATCTAATCTAATCCAACCTCTCCCCAGGCGGTCCAGGCAGTGCGCTCCCCCGAGCTGAAGGCCTTCGTGGTCTTGGTGAAGCCTCCGTCCTCCGAGCGGCTGAGGGAGACCAGGAGAGACGCGCTGATCTCCACCGACCACCAGGGGGACCGGCCTTTCAGAGTAAGAGCGTCTGGGTGCTGCTGGTGCTTGTTGTTTAGTTGTTAAGGGTTTTTTGTGCTCCGCCCAAGATGGAAACAATAAAAACAAATACAATTTAAATTTAAAAAAATGAAAACGTACTCAATACTCAATACTCAAATGACATTGTCACACAAGTGCTCCGCTCAAGATAGAAACAATAAAACAAATAAAAAAGTACAATACTTTAAAAAAAATATTTCTCCAAATACTACAAATAAATACAATATTTTGTATTTTTGTATTGTTGTAGGAATGTCTCACTGCAGGAGGGAATGGGGAGTAAGCATTACGTTGTACTTGTTGCAAATGGCCAATAAATAAAAATTATCTAGAATCTTGAACAATATTCATGATATTCAATATTCAATATTCATGATGCTGCAGCACTTCTGGCTTTAAAATGTTTTTTTTTTAATGCTTTTTGCACAATTCAACACATACCATACATATCATCCATTAGTCACTTAGTTGTTCTTTGTATTGTACATTTGTATTGTGTATAGTATTTTTATAGTACAGTGTTTTAGTAAATTCACACTGTGGGATGGAATGGGGAGTAAGCATTCTATTGTTCTTTTTGAACAGATTAATAAAGCAATCTGAATCTGAATCTGAATCTGAATGGGGAGTAAGCATTCTATTGTTCTTTTTGCATTATGGCAAATAAAAAATCTTAAATCTTGAATATAACTAAAAATATGAACACAAAATACAGTTAAATGAATCCACACACAACATACAAACATATATGCATCTATGCTGTATAAATGTACTTCAAAATAGATAAAAAGGTTTCAGGATCCATCCGTAAGGATGCTAAATACCTGAATACCTCTCTCTCTCTCTCTCTCTCTCTCTCTCTCTCTCTCTCTCTCTCTCTCTCTCTCTCTCTCTCTCTCTCTCTCTCTCTCTCTCTCTCTCTCTCTCGGGCTAGTGGAGTGGATACTTGTCACAACAACGATAAAACGATAATTAATTTATATTTATAATATAATTTAGATTAATAATATACTATATTACTTATATTAAGGCAGGAGGCTCCTCCTGTTCTGCCCAGTCCACACAACACTCTCTGTTATCTCAAAAAACAACCTCCTCCTCCTCCTCCTCCTCCTCCTCCTCCTCCTCCTCCCCTCCTCCTCCTCCTCCAGGACGAGGACTTCCAGGAGCTGGAGGAGGCCTCCAGGAGGTTGGAGTCCCAGTACTGCCAGCTCTTGGACCGCGTGCTGGTCAGCGAAGAGCTGGAGGCATCCGTGGCCGAGCTCCAGGGGATCGCCCGGCGGGCCCAGGACGAGCCCCAGTGGGTCCCCTCCGCCTGGATCAGACCCCCCCTGGACCAGGCCTGAGAGGAGGAGGAGGGGGAGGAGGAGGAGAGGAGAGAGGGGGGGGGGAGAGGGGGAGAGAGAGGAGGGGGGGGGGGGGAGAGAGAGAGGGATAGTGGTGAGGATAAGGGTGGATTGGTGGCTAGTGAAATGGATACCAGTCACAACAACACGATGAACACCTTGAGATGATGCTTAGTTTAAGGTCACGCATTTGAGGCATATATCGATCACCTGTGGATCATTATTTTTTATTATAATTTAGATTAATAATATATTATATTATTTATATTAAGCTCCTGTTCTGCCAGACCACAAAACGTATTAAGGAATAAATACATGTATACAATATATATATATATATATATATATATATATATATATATATACGAATGGTTATTAACACAGTTAATATAATATAGTAATAATATAGTAATATAGTAATATAGTAATTATAACATAATAACAGAGAGAGAGAGAGAGAGAGAGAGAGAGAGAACATAATGATAACATAATTCCCATTCATTTAAATATATATATGTATATATGTATTCAGCAGCAGACTAAATACATATATATATATATATATAAACGTTAGTACTTTATTTTGATGTAGTGAGTGTGCGTGTGTACTGCTTAAAAGGATGACAGGTGAGGCCTGAGGCTCCGCCCACACACGACTTTCGTGTGATTTTCACAACAAAGTCTCGTCTCTCTGTGTTGATGTTTACAATATACTAGATACTAGAGCGCGTACTAGTATTTGGTGTAGTAGTATTTTAGTAGTTACTTGTTTCAGATGACATGCCAAATACTTACGTGAAGGTGATAGAAGGATGATATAACTCTTGTAACGCTAAGTTGTGTCCAAGTGATTTCAACATCATAGTTAGTTGTAAGGGTTTTATTTTTATTTTATTGAGATGTTAGTTTTTATTTGTTTATAGACGTTTATATAGGCATTGCCTTAGGTAGCCTTTAAAGAACTTCTGAATAAATACTATATAAACACTTTAAACGTTTTTAATGCTTTGTATTCTTTGTTGAAATGCACGTCGCTTCAGGGGGGGGGGGGGGGCTTTTACTCTGAAGGCACCCAAACCGGAAATGGGTGTTACCAGTAGACAACAACACTACTGGGCGCTTACTTATAACTACTAGTCGTTAATATACACATTAAAAGATACGGAGACCTTTATAAACGGACCTCTTAAACCATTAACACACTCTCTAATTAATTAAGTCATGCTTTATAACACGTTTATAGATTGATTGATTGTTTCTATTGGAAGTCAATATGGAAAAACCACATTCAACGGTAACTATGTTTTTTTAAGTAACGGTTACCTAACGGAAAGTTGTATTTTAATTCATAAGCCACGTTATGGTATTGATTGTATTGTATTGATTGTGTATTCATTGTATTGATGTGTATTGATTATGTATTGTATTGATTGTCTTGTAGAAGACCCGACGGAGGGACCTCCCGCCTCTTCCACAGGTCAGTGTTCATCACAACTGATGAAGACCTGGGAGGAGAACCTGGGATATAGCGTTATCCCGGATCTACTGGGATAACGCTATATCCGGTTGAGCTTTTTTTGGACGTCAGTTAACATCACACTTCCCAACCCCCCCCCCCCCCCCCCCCCGAGTAGAGTAGAACGAATATAAACCACTACAAAAAAAAGACAAAGAGGAATCATATATATATATATATATATATATATAATGTATAGATTTTCATGAAACGTTTGAAAAATAAGCAACATGTAAGGGACATGTAAACTGTTTTCTCCCCCCCTTTACCGGAAGTCCCTCCCTCTCCCCGCCGCTAAACCCATGTTACTGATAGTCCCGCCCCTCTCTTGCCAATAACGGTAATTTTGAGCATCCCCAAACCAGGTGAGTTTACTACCAGGCGACTGGGATGCATCCCAGCATCCATCGCCCATAAAGGGTATTATTATTATTATTATTATTATTATTATTATTATTAATAACAATTTATAACCTATAAATTAACAATTTATAGGGCACTGAACCACCCAGGGCAGTGAGTGCGTCTCCCTGAGCCGTGACCCGGGCACTAATCCAGGGTGCAGGTTTATCCTGGGATTGGGATTATACATATGGTCCTTATTAATTATTAATAAACATATTACATGTACTTACCTCACTGAGGCTCGGGCGACAGGCAGCATGGCTAGAAAATCAACGGTAAGGGTTTACATGTTTTACATCTTGCCAGGATGAGAGAGAGTTCTTATAATTAAACGTGAATACATAATAATAATAATAATTAGATTAGATTAGATTGTAATGTATTGTCATTTCCCAGCACAGGTACAGTACGAAAATAATTTGCCATCCATAACCAGAGTGCAAATGTAACCGTATGGCAGCATGGTTAATATATAATGAACAGTGGTCAAACAGGATGTAAAAACAGTCTACTGGGTATAAAATAACTTATAGAGTAGGTAGGGGATATGTGCAGAATGAATAATACTTAATAATACTAATACTTATAACTAATAATACTAAAGTCAACGTGATGTAAGGGCTTTTGAAGATGTGTGTGGCATGTGCCCAAATCATGAGAAGTCACGGTGTCCTCCATTTAGAATAGTCTTCTTCTTTAAACAACAGTTAGAATAGTCTTCTTCTTTGTGTTGTCTTCTATAAACAACAGTTAGAATAGTCTTCTTCTTTAAACAACAGTTAGAATAGTCTTCTTCTTTGTTGTTGTCTTCTTTAAACAACAGTTAGAATAGTCTTCTTCTTTAAACAACAGTTAGAATAGTCTTCTTCTTGTGTCTCTTAAACAACAGTTAGAATAGTCTTCTTCTTTAAACAACAGTTAGAATAGTCTTCTTCTTTAAACACAGTAGATAGTCTTCTTCTTTAAACAACAGTTATAATAGTCTTCTTTAAACAACAGTTAGAATAGTCTTCTTTAAACAACAGTTAGAATAGTCTTCTTCTTTAAACAACATTTAGAATAGTCTTCTTCTTTGTATAGTCTTCTTTAAACAACATTTAGAATAGTCTTCTTCTTTGTGTAGTCTTCTATAAACAACAGTTAGAATAGTCTTCTTCTTTAAACAACAGTTAGAATAGTCTTCTTCTTTAAACAACATTTAGAATAGTCTTCTTCTTTGTATAGTCTTCTTTAAACAACATTTAGAATAGTCTTCTTCTTTGTGTAGTCTTCTATAAACAACAGTTAGAATAGTCTTCTTCTTTAAACAACAGTTAGAATAGTCTTCTTTAAACAACAGTTAGAATAGTCTTCTTCTTTGTATAGTCTTCTTTAAACAACATTTAGAATAGTCTTCTTCTATAAACAACAGTTAGAATAGTCTTCCGTTGTGTGGACCAGTTGGTAGTCAAACTACATCTAAAGGTCTGTTGTTGTTGCCCTTTATTAGACGTGTCGTGCGTTTAAATGCATGAAAGTTGTTTTAAGAGTTACCTGGTTTACCTTCAGACTGTTCCGTAAAGTTCCTTGTTGGATGTTTCTTGTCTCTGTGTGTGTGTGTGTGTGTGTGTGTGTGTGTGTGTGTGTCTCACTCTCTCTCTCTCTCTCTCTCTCTCTCTCTCTCTCTCTCTCTCTCTCTCTCTCTCTCTCTCTCTCTCTCTCTCTCTCTCTCTCTCTCTCTCTCTGTCCTCAGCGAGGCCAGCGGACTTTACCTGCTTTGCCGAGGTATAAGAATGATCTTCTTATTAATGATAAGTTATTACTTATTTATTTTCTGGATGTAGGAATTGCGAGGACAAAAACGACAACATTTGATCCAAACAGGGAAACATAGTAAACCAAGAATGGTTACTTATTTATTTGATTATTTGTCTGTTTTCTATTTCTAACGGATTCGATGAATGATACGTCAATACATCAAATATAGCCATGACTTAACGCTATATTTACAGATTACTACATATTAACCTTTTGTTGCTTTACATCTCTCCTTGTTTTTATATAAGGTTAAGGCTGTTTTGTGCATTTGAATTTATAATTCAAAACGTATATATATTAACATCTCCTACCCTCCCTCCCTCCCTCCCTCCCTCCCTCCCTCCCTCCCTCCCTCCCTCCGCATGGACACACACACACACACACACATGAAGCCAGGAGTCCAGTGGTGAGTTGAATGTGTCTTGTCGATCCATGAATGAAATGGACTCATTTTTACCTGTAATACACATGGATAACACCAGGGGGTGCTGGTGGTTCCTGCTCTGTGTGGTCTGTCTCTTCTGTAGATCAGCCGGTCCCCAGGAGTAAGAAGAAGAGGTCGCGGAAGTTCACCAGTGGAGTGGACGACGATGTGGAGTGTGAGTTTATGTTCGAGAGAGAGACGCACACACACACCACAGCACACCACACACACACACACACACACACACACACACACACAGTTCTTGGCTGCTAGTTCGACTCAATCTCAAAAGTGGCAAAAGTAACTATTCTTACAGTTAGGACTGGGCAATATATCGATTTGATGACAATATCGTGATATAAGACATCGTCTTAGATTTTGGATGACTCTTAATATTGTGATTTGAGTCTAGAGCCTTAGAGTTAATCTTAATATGGTGATAAGGCGCCAGTGTCGTCTTATCCCGTTGTTATACGGCTGTATGACGGTAAAGTGATGTAGAAGAACAGAAGAACAGCCAGAACCATCCGGTGGGTTCAGACGGTCGTCTGAACCCACCGGATGGTTCTGGCTGTTCTTCTGTTACTTTCCCTTCGCCCACTTTAGTCGTTATATCCACATTACGGATGAATATTCATCAAAATATGGAACGGTGGAATATACTTACAACAATACGCATCCTTACATATGATATTATATGTTTAGATTATGTTTAATTATAATGTAAGAATCATTTAATAATGATATGATATGTGTAAACATCTCATGTCTTCCACTCGTTCATTTTGGACCAGGAACCCTCTAGATCAGGGGTTCCCAACCTTTTTTGTGCCACGGACCGGCAGATACATCCCGCGGACCGACCGGTTGTCAATTTTCGCGGACCGGTTGTCAAAGTGTGTGTCAACACACACCGCTAACAAAACGGCAGGGCTCGATTTCAGTATAAACGCGCATGTACGCGCAGCGCCTGTAACAAACCCCGGCTCGTTCGCGACCGACACGTCACTAGCGCGTAGTCTCTTTAGTAGCGCGTGCAACTGAAAGTCTCTCGTTATGCCGCCGATATATATTTAATCTATATATATAGATTATACCGCCCATATATACCGTTATATAATCTATATAATCTCTATATATAGATTATACCGCCCGCCGTTCACCTATACTCAAATTATTTGAGTCAAATATGATGATAAACACACAGCTGTTTGGCGGCCCGGCAGTAACACCTCCACGGCCCGGTACCGGTCCGCGGCCCGGCGGTTGGGAACCCCTGATCTATATAACCGGGATGACAATTAACGTTAAAGTTAATTGTATGTAAAGTTAATTAAAATTAACGTTTGCTCAACCAAAGGGTTACGGTTTGAGATCAAATAGAGAACATAGTGAGTGGGAAAAATAGTGAGGATAAAAAACCTAAAGTTTATACCTAAAGTTTGAAAGGGGACCCGTGTCGCTCGGTGGGTGAGACGCTGTTCGGCCTGGTGGGTGTTAAGCTAAGTGGTCCTCCCCTCCTCCTCCTCCTCCGTCCGTCCGTCCTCCAGACCCCGGGGTGGAGATGGAGGCCGGCCCGGTGGGCCACGCGGAGGATGACCGGCTCACGCCGGAGGAGGAGACGGGGAGCGATGGAGCCGCCCGGACCCTGAGGACGACCACCACAACCACCAGCAGCAGGAGGAAGAAGAAGAAGAAGCAGTCCCTGTCCTTTGGTACGGCTGAGATTAGTCTTTATTAGAACCAGAACTCAGAGTTAGAACCAATGTGGATGTTTTTTAAAAGGTTCAAGTTTTCAAGTTTATTTGAACTCGACTTTCGGGGCTCATCAAATCTTTAATGTCGAATTGTTTCCGACATCGACTCAACTCATCGGTAAGAAAGTTAGACCAGGGGTTCCCAAACCTTTCAGCCCGCAACCCCCAAACATAACAGCGCTAGAGACTGGCGACCCCCCCCCCCCCCAAACATAACAGCGCTAGAGACTGGCGACCCCCCCCCCCCCCAAACATAACAGCGCTAGAGACTGGCGACCCCCCCCCCCCCCAAACATAACAGCGCTAGAGACTGGCGACCCCCCCCCCCAAACATAACAGCGCTAGAGACTGGCGACCCCCCCCAAACATAACAGCGCTAGAGACTGGCGACCCCCCCCCCCCAAACATAACAGCGCTAGACTGGCCCCCCCCCCAACATAACAGCGCTAGAGACTGGCCCCCCCCCCCCCAAACATAACAGCGCTAGAGACTGGCGACCCCCCCCCAAACATAACAGCGCTAGAGACTGGCGACCCCCCCCCCCAACATAACAGCGCTAGAGACTGGCCCCCCCCCCCCAAACATAACAGCGCTAGAGACTGGCGCCCCCCCCCCCCAAACATAACAGCGCTAGAGACTGGCCCCCCCCCCCCCCCAACATAACAGCGCTAGAGACTGGCGACCCCCCCCCCCCCAAACATAACAGCGCTAGAGACTGGCGACCCCCCCCCCCAAACATAACAGCGCTAGAGACTGGCGACCCCCCCCCCCCCAACATAACAGCGCTACAGACTGGCGACCCCCCCCCCCCCCCAACATAACAGCGCTACAGACTGGCGACCCCCCCCCCCCCCCCCCAAACATAACAGCACTAGAGACTGGCGACCCCCCCCCCCCCCCAAACATAACAGCACTAGAGACTGGCGACCCCCCCCCCCCCCCAAACATAACAGCGCTAGAGACTGGCGACCCCCCCCCCCCAAACATAACAGCGCTAGAGACTGGCGACCCCCCCCCAACATAACAGCGCTACAGACTGGCGACCCCCCCCCCCCCCCCCCAAACATAACAGCGCTAGAGACTGGCGACCCCCCCCCAACATAACAGCGCTAGAGACTGGCGACCCCCCCCCCCCCCTTAGAGGCTGTGTCCAACATGAGGTTCCAATTGCTGCTCTGAGCATCTGCTGTTCTTTGTTTGACAGCACTGTGTGTGTGTGTTTGTTTTGCCTGTGTGTGTTTGTTTTGCCTGTGTGCCTGTGTGTGTGTTTGTTTTGCCTGTGTGTGTGTGTGTTTGTTTTGTGTGTGTGTGTGCCTGTGTGTGTGTATGTGTTTTGCCTGTGTGTGTGTGTGTTTTGCCTGTGTGTGTGTGTGTGTGTTTTGCCTGTGCGTGTGTGTGTTTTGTGTGTGTGTGTGTGTGTGTTTTGCCTGTGTGTGTGTGTTTTGCCTGTGCGCGTGTGTGTTTTGCCTGTGTGTGTGTGTGTGTGTGTGTGTGTGTGTGTGTGTGTGCCTGTGCCTGTGCCTGTGTGTGTGTGTGTTTCAGACCTGGCAGACGACCAAGCCGACCTGGTGAACGACAATGGGCTGGACAACCACACGGATGCAGAGGAAACCGTCAGAAGACCAAAGAAGAAGAGGTGAGCCCTTTATCACCTCTGGTAAGCCAATGAGATGCTGCAGACCGTTTCATCTCCATGACAACAGCCTCTTGTTTACTCCTTCCTCTCTTCCTCGCTCCCTCCCTCCCTCCTCCCTCCCTCCCCCTCCCTCCCTCTCTTCCTCCTCTCCCTCCTCCCTCACTCCCTTCCTTCCTTCCCTCCCTCCCTCCCTCCCTCCCTCCCTTCCTTCCTCCCTCCCCGGTGGTCCCAGGAGGCCCAGGGCGTCAGAGTCCCATCTCCCCTCTGAGCTGGAGGTGGAGGAGGAGGACATCCTGTCAGACGGCCTGCCGCCCGTCCCCCACCAGGCCCTGTTCTCCGCCCCTCTGGGCCAGAGTCACCCCGTGGGGAAGGTGTTCGTGGAGAGGAACAGTGAGTGGTGGAGAGCGGCGTTACGGTCACACGCAAACCTCCACTTAAGGCTTTTTAATTTGCTTAATATAATTAATTAATAATTAAACAAATGAAACAACAAACAACTCTGCTTTATTTTTATTTTAAGTATCTTAAAGTGTGGTCTATTGTCTCTGTGCTTTGCATTTGTGTGTGTGTGTGTGTGTGTGTTTTAATGTGTCTTTTGCATGTGCGTGTTTGTGCTTATATTTATGTTTTATTTGCTTTATATATATATATATATATATGTGTGTGTGTGTGAATGTGTTTTTTGCATTTGCATGTATGTGCTTATATTTACATTTTATTTGCTCTATATATGTGTGTATGATGTATATTTATGTTTTATTTGCTTTATATGTATTTGTGTGTGTATATTAATATTTTATTTATTTATCGTGTGTGTGTGTGCTCGTGTGTGTGTGGTGTGTGTGTGTGTGTGTGTGTGTGTGTGTGTGAGCAGAGCGCTTCCAGGCGTCCGAGCGCTGTGACCCCAAGACGCCCAGCGACCAGACGGAGGACCAGGTGGACCAGCAAGCCCTGCAGCCCTACTGGACCACCAGGGACGTGGCCCTCAGGGTCCACGGAGGCTTCCGGTAAGTCCTCCACTACCACCATGTTACTACCATGTTGTAAACATGTGGCATGCCAAGCCCTTTGAGACTAGAACTGTGATTAAGGGCTATACAAATCAAATCGACTTGACTTGACTTGACGCCTACGGAGAGAGGACCCAGGGGAGCTGTGGTGGTTGTTAGTTCAGTTAAAACAAAATCCTAAGTCAACATCACCATAGCATAACCTGGGACGGCCCCCAGGATCGATGAAGTCTGTTGGAGACTCGGGGCTTGGGAACCACTGGAAGGTCGCCGGTTCAAGTCCCCGAAACACACAAACTGCACTGCCCTGCCTCAGTAGCCCCTTGAGCAAGGCACCAGCCCCCCCTACTCCCCTGCTGCCCTGTGTATCCAATAGCTGATACCCACTGCTCCTCATACTGGGATGGGTTCCATGGAGAGGAACACATCTCACTGAGTGTGAACATGTGTATGTGACTGATTAAGAGGACTCCATCCAGGTGAAGATGACCTGGGCCAGGGGTTCACATGAAGACACTCTCTCTCTCTCTCAGACTCATCCTTTTGCTTGCACACTCCCTATGGAATTGATTATAAAAACATTTGTCTGTACTTAATACAGAACTGCAACGGCAAATCTAAATAGGAACAAGTCACCTTTAAGATATCGCATGATTTGTATATTTAGCGATTATAAGTAAACTGCGCTAAATATACAATATCTGACCTTTTGGCTGACGAAAACTTTGCTTTGACATGACCTGCGTGGAAAAAATTCGATATCTCCCCATAATGACAAGTCAGTTTCACAATGAATAACTAAACATTAACCATCACTACTAACACAATAACTGGCACTCCAGTGGGACGTTGCCACCCCAACTGCAATAATCTATTTTAATAATAATAATGCACTTTATTTCTATTGCAATTGAATCTCTAGAGTGCTACAAAGGGTAAAACATAGCAAACAAATACAAAATAAAATAATTGTTTTCATCTCATTTTAACATGAAAACTACTGTACTTTACTACTATACTACTGTAATTACCGTATGTATAAAGATATTAATCTACGATTAATATATGCACACTCACTACCTGCTGTATATACATTTATATATATTTATCTATTTGATGAGCCCAACCCCTCTCCTCTCCTCTCCTCTCCTCTCCCCTCCTCTCCTCTCCTCTCCTCTCCTCTCCTCTCTTCTCTTCTCTTCTCTTCTCTTCTCTTCTCTTCTCTTCTCTTCTCTTCTCTTCTCTTCTCTTCTCTTCTCTTCTCTTCTCTTCTCTTCTCTTCTCTTCTCTTCTCTTCTCCTCTCCTTTCCTCTCCTCTCCTCTCCTCTCCTCTCCTCTCCTCTCCTCTCCTCTCCTCTCCTCTCCTCTCCTCTCCTCTCTTTCCGTTTCCGGTGAGTGTGAGCGTGGTGGTGGTGGAAGCGCGAGCGGCGCGGAATTTGAATTGGTGTTTGGTAAACTTATGTTTTTCCCTCTTCCTTCATTTGCATGATCAGGTAAGGTTAGTTTATTTACTTTATTTAATCTCATTGTGTTTGCGGTGTGATTTTGGTTTTGAGTGTTTTCGGGACGCATGGCGTCCTCCGAGACGTCTCCGCCGTCCCTGCGGCAGGGAGTGCGGATCGCCCCGCATGACAGTAGCGTGTCGGTGGAGGAGGCTCTGCTGGCCGCCGGGGAGCAGGTGGGTCATGGGAACCTGATGTTCGCCTCTAGGGTGAACAAAGCGGTTCTAGTCTTTGTCCCCGAGCCGCCGGCCGCTAACGTGGCCCCGGCTCCGGCCCCCGAGCCACCTGTCGCCGACGCGGCACCTGTCGCCGACGCGGCGGGCGGCTCCGATAGTACCGACAGTGCGGCTAGCGCCGTGGCCGTAGTGCCGCCGTGGCCGTAGTGATATCTGAGGTAGCTGCACAAAAGCATTTGGACGTGATCTTCCTACAGGAAACACACACTACCTCAGCTGACGACACGGATTGGGGCTTATGGTGGGAGGGCCCGCAGGTCTTAAGCCACGGGTCCAACTTCAGTGCAGGAGTCGCCGTCCTTTTCAGATCAGCGGCGAATGCCACCATTTTATCTTCAGATGAAGTGGTGAAGGGACGGCTGCTCATAGTCAGGGCAGAGATAGACTCCACTGTGGTCTGTCTCATTAACATTTATGCCCCCAATCAGGGAAATGAAAGAGTTAGACTCTTCCATTTGCTTAGAAACACACTTACTAGATCACAGGAATGATAATATTATCATTGGTGGGGACTTTAATTGCACGGTGGATTTCACGTTGGACAGGACAAGTCAGGAACCGCACCCACAGTCATCTGCTAGGCTAAATATTATCATCACAAATACAGACCTTATAGACACATGGAGGGTTAAGCATCCACAAGCAAGACAGTACACTTGGGTGAGGGTTAATAGCAACAGGGTGAGTGCTGCACGCCTTGATAGAATTTATGTAGCACAGTGTCTCAGCTCACGACTGGTTGACAGTAAAATCATCCCAGTTGGCTTCACAGACCATCACCTAGTCACTGCAGCTCTCATCATTTCACCGGGGGTAAGGGTAAGGTCACACTGGTGTTTCAATAACAAATTGCTGAGGGATCAAACATTTTGCCAGAGTTTTGGGCACTTCTGGCAGATGTGGGCACTCAGAAAATCTGAGTTTGGTTCCTTAATGATGTGGTGGGAGGTGGGTAAGGCACAAATTAGGGTGTTTTGTCAGCAGTACACCTCACACTCTACCTCTAAACTGAAAGCAGCAGTGGAAGACCTTGAGACCAGCATAAGAGACTTAGAGTTGGGTCTACAGAGAGACTCTAACCCCTCTGCTGGTCAGCTGCTGCAGAAGAAGAGGTTGGAGCTAAGCTCCTTCCTGCAGGAGAGAGTTAAGGGAGCTCTGGTCAGGTGTCGCTTCCTGGAGATAAAGGAGATGGATGCCCCAACCCCCTTCTTCTTCAACCTGGAGAGATCGGTGGCGCAGAGGAAGCAGATGAGCTGCCTGAAGCTTCCAGGAGGAAGAGTCACCAGCAGTCCGGAGGAGATGAGGGACCACGCCATGGACTTCTACACCAACCTTTTTGGGGGAGAGCAGTGCAGCATCGAGGGCCGTGAGGAGATCCTGGAGGGTCTTCCCCAGCTCAGCCCGGAGGAGAAAGCTGCTCTAGACCTCGAGCTGACCCTGGAGGAGCTGACTGGAGCAGTTAACCAGATGGCATCAGGGCGGGCCCCAGGGATTGATGGCCTCTCCGGAGAGTTCCTCAAGCACTTCTGGGGTGTTTTGGGAGCTGATTTACGTGGCGTTTTCTCAGAGTGCTTCAGAACCGGATCCCTCCCGGTGTCCTGTCGGAGGGCGGTGCTTTCCCTGCTGCCAAAAAAAGGAGACTTGGCCCTACTGAAGAACTGGAGGCCTGTAGCCCTTTTGACTGTAGACTATAAGGTACTCTCCAGAGCCTTATCGAACAGACTGAAAGGGGTTTTGGAGATGGTCATTCAGCAAGACCAAACCTACTGCATTCCTGATAGGACTATCATGGACAACATTTTCTTTATGCGGGATGTAATGGATGTTTGTCGGGCTCACGGGGTTAATGTTGGTGTTGTGTCACTTGATCAAGAGAAAGCTTTTGATAGAGTTGATCACTTGTATTTGTTTTCTGCACTTAGGGCATATGGCATTGGTGAGGGTTTTCTGGCATGGGTTGGACTTTTGTACAACGGTGCGCAGTGTTTGGTGAAGATGGGGGCAGGGCTGAGTAGGCCAATTCCTGTACAGCGGGGAATTAGACAGGGTTGTCCCATTTCCGGACAGCTGTACAGTCTGGCCATTGAGCCTTTGCTGTGCAGGTTGAGGAGTAAGCTCAGTGGTCTCTCCCTGCCGGCCTCCTGTGGGCTGGAGTGCCCTCCTACGCTCTCGGCTTATGCTGACGATGTCAGCATTTTCGTCTCCAGCCAGAGGGACGTTCAGTGTCTACAGGACACCCTGTCCCTGTATGAGAGGGCCTCCTCGGCAAGGGTCAACTGGGCCAAAAGTAGTGCACTACTTTTGGGCTGCTGGAGGGAGCAGGTGGTTCCTAGCCTGCCTGGAGGCCTTCAGTGGGAAACAGAGGGGCTAAAGGTTTTGGGAGTTTTTTTGGGCACCGAGGCTTTCAAGGCTAAAAACTGGGAGGGAGCAAAGGAGAAGGTGTGCGCTCGGTTGTCCAAATGGAAGTGGTTGCTTCCTCAGATGTCGTACAGGGGAAGAGTTCTGGTCGCCAATACTCTGGTTGCCTCGACCCTTTGGCACAGACTGATGGCCCTGACACCACCTAGGAACCTGGTGTCCAGCATCCAGCAAGAGATTGTGGACTTCTTCTGGTCGGGTCGGCACTGGGTCCGCGCAGCTGCCCTCTACCTGCCGCTAGCTGAGGGAGGGCAAGGACTGATCTGCATCCAGTCCAAGATCGCCTCTTTCCGTCTGCGGACTGTCAGCAGGCTGTTATACGACTGCGGCCCCAGCTGGCTGAACTTTGGGAAGCTGTTGCTCAGGAGTGTGGGGAGGTTTGGCTACCACAAGCAGCTGTTCCTGCTTAATCCAGAGGAGCTGGACCTGTCCGGCCTGACCCCTTTCTACACCTCGGTGCTGCAGGCATGGCACACCTTCAAGTTCACCCGTGCCACCAGTGAGATGCCGGGCATGTGGGTGTTTGAAGAACCCTTGTTCTTCAATGGCCTACTGAGAGCAAGGACACTACAGTCTGCCAGCCTGCGAACCAGTCTGAGAGAGGCCGGCTGTACAAAAGTAGGTCACCTCATGAAGGCAAAGGCAACATCTCTCGAGGCCCTTAGGAGGAGAAGCAACACCTCGTCCATTAGGATTTTGGATCAGGTGGTGAAGGAGGTCTGTGCTGCCCTGCCAGAGTCCCTGAGGGCCTTTGCAGAGGACGCTGACCTGTGTGAGCAGTGGATTGAGGACGGCGACTACAGCTTCCCCTCTCTGGAGGTCACTCCAGCGGTAGGGGACTGGCATGAGGGAGCAGGCCAGCTGCTTACCTTGAGGACCCCCCACCTGGGCACGTTTCAGGCTTGTGGGAAGAAGGAAACGTACAATTTGTGTGTCAAGGTTCTGAATCTCAGGTCTCTGGCGGGGGTTAAGGAGTCGAGGTGGGCCGAGTTCCTGGGTCCAGACTCTTCCCCGAAAGGCAGCTGGCGGTGCCTGTACAAGCTGCCCGTGGAGAAGCGGACAGCGGACCTCCAGTGGAGGATTGTGCACGGGGCGATAGCCACCAATAGGTACCGAGCGCACCTTGATCCGGAGCTGGGGGAGGGGTGTATCTTTTGCTCAGAGGTTGAGACCTTGGAGCATTTGTTTGTCCAGTGTCCTCGGCTGTCAGCCTTGTTTGTACTCCTCAAGAGTTGGTTTCAGGGCCTTGGGGAGGAGTTTTCTTTCATTTTATTCATCTTTGGCCCAAAGTACTCTGCTAAGAAGAAGGGTGTGCACACCCTTTTGAACTTTCTGTCCGGTGCTGCCAAGATGGCTATCTGGCTGACACGCAGGAACCGAGTGCAGGGTGTGGGGAGCGTGGCGCTGCTGCCGGTGCTGCGGGGGCTTCTGAGAGCCAGGCTGAGGGTGGAGTACACCTACTACCACCTGATGGACAACATACAGGCCTTCAGCCACATGTGGGCTGTGGGGGGGTGCTGTGTTTGTGAGTGACTTTTTTTTTGGTCTATTGATTTATTATTTTAAAGTATTGAATCCCTCTATGTGATGAGGTGATCGTTATCCAATGTATTTGTTTTGAAAGATTAAAGGGATTTTGAAATCCTCTCCTCTCCTCTCCTCTTCTCCCCTCCCCTCTCCTCCCCTCCAGGATGACGGGGTGGTTCTCCCAGGGGTTCCTAGCGGGCTACGCCGTGTGGCACGTGGTGATGGTGTACGTGTTAGCCGGCCCCCAGCTGACGGCCAGCGCCAACCTCCTGGTCCAGTACCAGGGCCTGGCCTACCCCGCTCAGGCCCTGTTCTACCTGCTGCTCACCATCAGCACCGTCTCCGCCTTCGACAGGTACCGCCGTTTACACCACCTCCTCCACCAGCACCACCACCCACCACCTCCACCACCACCACCTCCACCACCATCACCAGCACCACCACCACCTCCTCCACCACCACCCCCACCACCACCTCCTCCACCAGCACCACCACCACCACCTCCTCCACCACCACCCCCACCACCACCTCCTCCACCAGCACCACCACCAATACCACCACCACCAGCACCACAACCACAACCACCACCACCACCAGCACCACCTCCTCCACCAGCACCACAACCACCTCCACCACCACCACCTCCTCCACCATCTCCACGCTTCTCTGTGTCGACTGGCCGCATTCGTTTTTATTAGATTGGACTAACGAGTGAGCTAATTGAATGGGCTGATGGATTCATCTGACCGATTAACCAATGAATGGATGAATGAATGCATGGACGATGGGCTAGCGGGACAAATGAGCTGGCTGATCAAACTAATTGATTCATTGGTTCTTTGACTAATGCATTCAGTTGATTACGTTGATTACTTTATTGACTGACTAATGGACCTATTTAGGAAAGACCAAGAGAGAGAGAGGGAGAGAGAGGGGGGGGGGGAGAGAGAGAGAGAGAGAGGGAGAGAGAGAGAGAGAGAGGAGGGGGGGGGAGAGAGAGAGACAGACAGACAGACATGAGTGTGACCATGATGAGTGTGAACATGATGAGTGTGACCATGATGAGTGTGACCATGATCAGTGTGAACATGATGAGTGTGACCATGATGAGTGTGACCATGATGAGTGTGACCATGATGAGTGTGACCATGATGAGTGTGAACATGATGAGTGTGACCATGATGAGTGTGAACATGATGAGTGTGAACATGATGAGTGTGACCATGATGAGTGTGAACATGATGAGTGTGACCATGATGAGTGTGAACATGATGAGTGTGACCATGATGATGTGAACATGATGAGTGTGACCATGATGAGTGTGACCATGATGAGTGTGACCATGATGAGTGTGACCATGATGAGTGAACATGATGAGTGTGACCATGATGAGTGTGACCATGATGAGTGTGACCATGATGAGTGTGACCATGATGAGTGTGACCATGATGAGTGTGACCATGATGATGAGTGTGAACATGATGAGTGTGACCATGATGAGTGTGACCATGATGATGAGTGACCATGATGAGTGTGACCATGATGATGAGTGTGACCATGATGATGAGTGTGAACATGATGAGTGTGACCATGATGAGTGTGAACATGATGAGTGTGAACATGATGAGTGTGAACATGATGAGTGTGAACATGATGAGTGTGACCATGATGAGTGTGAACATGATGAGTGTGACCATGATGATGAGTGTGACCATGATGATGAGTGTGACCATGATGAGTGTGACCATGATGATGAGTGTGACCATGATGATGAGTGTGAACATGATGAGTGTGACCATGATGAGTGTGACCATGATGATGAGTGTGACCATGATGATGAGTGTGAACATGATGAGTGTGAACATGATGAGTGTGAACATGATGAGTGTGACCATGATGATGAGTGTGAACATGATGAGTGTGACCATGATGAGTGTGACCATGATGAGTGTGAACATGATGAGTGTGACCATGATGAGTGTGACCATGATGAGTGTGAACATGATGAGTGTGACCATGATGATGAGTGTGACCATGATGAGTGTGACCATGATGATGAGTGTGACCATGATGAGTGTGAACATGATGAGTGTGACCATGATGATGAGTGTGACCATGATGATGAGTGTGACCATGATGATGAGTGTGACCATGATGAGTGTGACCATGATGAGTGTGACCATGATGAGTGTGACCATGATGAGTGTGAACATGATGAGTGTGACCATGATGAGTGTGACCATGATGAGTGTGACCATGATGAGTGTGACCATGATGAGTGTGACCATGATGAGTGTGAACATGATGAGTGTGACCATGATGAGTGTGAACATGATGAGTGTGAACATGATGAGTGTGACCATGATGATGAGTGTGACCATGATGAGTGTGACCATGATGTTGAGTGTGACCATGATGAGTGTGACCATGATGTTGAGTGTGAACATGATGAGTGTGAACATGAGTGTGACCATGATGATGAGTGACCATGATGAGTGTGACCATGATGTTGAGTGTGAACATGATGAGTGTGAACATGATGATCAGTGTGACCATGATGATCAGTGTGAACATGATGAGTGTGACCATGATGATGAGTGTGACCATGATGAGTGACCATGATGAGTGTGAACATGATGAGTGTGACCATGATGAGTGTGACCATGATGAGTGTGACCATGATGAGTGTGAACATGATGAGTGTGACCATGATGAGTGTGAACATGATGAGTGTGACCATGATGAGTGTGACCATGATGATGAGTGACCATGATGAGTGTGACCATGATGAGTGTGAACATGATGAGTGTGACCATGATGAGTGTGAACATGATGAGTGTGACCATGATGAGTGTGACCATGATGATGAGTGACCATGATGAGTGTGACCATGATGAGTGTGAACATGATGAGTGTGACCATGATGAGTGTGACCATGATGAGTGTGACCATGATGAGTGTGACCATGATGAGTGTGAACATGATGAGTGTGACCATGATGAGTGTGAACATGATGAGTGTGACCATGATGAGTGTGACCATGATGAGTGTGACCATGATGAGTGTGAACATGATGAGTGTGAACATGATGAGTGTGACCATGATGAGTGTGACCATGATGAGTGTGACCATGATGAGTGTGACCATGATGAGTGTGACCATGGTGA
>CM051009.1:17338414-17343414 GCA_027704905.1 Muraenolepis orangiensis
CACACACACACACACACACACACACACACACACACACACACACACACACACACACACACACACACACACACACACACACACACACACACACAGCTGACCAGAATGGAAGATGGGGGGTGATGTCATAATAATTATAATGTCCTCCCCTGGCCAGTTCCTCCCAGTTCTCTCATCTCATTGCTCTCCTCCTCCTCCTCCTTCTCCTGCTCCTCCTCCCCTCCTTCTCCTCCTCCTCCTTCTCCTCCCCCCTCCTCCTCCTCCTCCTCCTCCTCCTCCTCCTCCTCCTCCTCCTCCTCCTCCTCCTCCTCCTCCTCCTCCAGATGACCTGATGTCCATGGAGATCCAACCGGTCAGACCGGAGTACAAAGCAGAGGTGATGAGCGCCTGAAGCACCAGACTCCAGAGAGAGGAGGGGGGGGGGGGGGGCTTGGTGTGTGTGTGTGTGTGTGTGTGTGTGCGCCTGCCTGTGTGTGTGTGTGTGTGTGTGTGTGTGTGTGTGTGTGTGTGTGTGTGTGTGTGTGTGTGTGTGTGTGTGTGTGTGTGTGTGTGTGTGTGTGTGTGTGTGTGTGTTCGGACCTTTTGGAGACACAAGTCTCTTGGTGTACATGATGTTATTGATGTTTTTAAAAGTGTCTTAGTAGAATTGTAGAAGTGTCTTAATGTTATCGATGAGATGAGATGAGCTGATAGATATATGCTTTATTTATTTTATTTATTTTTGGAAATACAAACGAAACAAAAAAATCAACTACAAATTGTTTTGTCTTTATTTCTGTCTGGAGTTATTTTTGTTGTTTTGTGAACGTTATATGGCTTTATATATTGTATGTTATATTTTATTATATTATGTTATATTTGTTATTTATCTTTTTTTCCTATATATCGTATGTGATATTGTAATATTTTGAGATACTGGATTTTGGATGAGCCGTAATCATTAAGATAAAATAAATCAATTATATATATATAATATATTTTATTATTATATTTCTGTTGAAATATTTCACTCTATTTGTAATGAATCTAGAATATATAATATTAAAAGCACTTTTTAAATTAAATTAAATTAAATTAAAATACCTTTTTCCACAATATTCTACGTTTTTAGCTGCACCAAATAATAATATAATAATATAATAATAATAATGGACTCGGTGACGTCATCGCCATAACTCTCCGTGGTTGATCCATGTTCTCCGAGATGAACTGCTCTGGTCTGCTCTCCATCGTGGAGATGGAGACCCCCCCCCCCCCCCAAGACCCACCAAGACCTGAGCAGTCGAACGCAGAAACACATCGACCAGCCTCTCTCTCTCTCTCGCTCTCTGTAGACGTGGAGAGGCTCTGTTATCTCTCTCTTTACCACAAGTCCCCCTAAACTCCGCAACAAGTGGCTTTAAATAGCGTCTTCTCTCAAAAGGTCGTCATGCTGGACTTTGCCATCTTTGCAGTCACGTTTGTCATCATTCTAGTGGGCGCAGTTCTGTACTTATATCCGGTAAGTGGCCCCTAAATACACTAAATAACATGACGTAAAGTGCTCCCACATGCATGCAAAACACATGCGTCTTCATGCAACTTGCCTGTCAAAGGATGAGTTATTGTTTTTACTCTCTATCGTCACGTTGTCCTGTCAGTCATGTCGATTTATGTAACTTGCATGCATGCTCCTCCCTGCTCACTGCCTGTTGAATACTTGTACACTTACCTGTATATGTATATGTATATATATATATACCTATGTTTATTATGTGTGTATATATATATATATATATATATATATATATATATATATATACCTTTTATTATGCACATATCTCATACCTACTCTATAAATTACTTTATACCTGTTTTTATACCTAGTGGACTGTTTTTACATCCTATTTAACCACTGTTCATTATATATTACCATGAACTTTACTGGAACATTTACACTCTGGTTTAGATGACTAATTATTTTGTCTGTACTGAACTTGTGCTGTGAAATGACAACACATTAGAATCTAATGTAATCTAATCGAATCTAATGTACGTGTGGTAGATGACATAAACTCTCCCTAGTAGATCAACATGAATAAGTTCTCCCTGTGACCGATGAACATGAACATTAACATGAAGACAACTTTAACCTTTCAGTCTTCAAGACGTGCGTCTGGAATCCCAGGCCTCAACCCTGCAGATGAGAAGTAAGCAACAGGGACTTTTCTATTGACTACTATATGTATTCTATCTCTCTCTCTCTCTCTCTCTCTCTCTCTCTCTCTCTCTCTCTCTCTCTCTCTCTCTCTCTCTCTCTCTCTCTCTCTATTAACCTTACAAACAATGGCAACAATACATTAACACATAAACTTATTCCATATCCATTCCTTTCAAATGACCTGGTTATCGTTTTCTTGAACCACCATCTGGAGTTTGGGATTTATTAGATTAGATTAGATTAGATTAGGAGATCTAAACTGCAGTGGACACATGATAACTCCATGAGCACCGTGGACTGTAGACTGAGACACGGGTTCCTTATTAAGGCCATTTTGGTCCCATTTTAATATCGCTGGAACCCCCAAAACCGTCATTAAACAATAAGTGTGTTTCAACAAAGGTTTAAAGGAGAACAACTCGTCACCAGAAGACAAAAGAGCATTTCATTAACCTAACAAGTCCTCCAAGAACTGAACAAGTGATCATGTAGAAGTACATTAAGGTAAAAGTACAATAAGTTGGCTCCCTAGATTTTACACAATAAGTACATCAAATTGAATACACAATATACACAGCAGGGGAGTGCTTCATTGATAGACTAGACATAGCATAGAAACATACAATGAAAGTGAAAGTATACTGAGGAATAGGTGGTGACTCCCCACCTCCGGGCCTTTCCCCCCCCAGCGGCAGTATAGATCAGGAGGTAGAGCGGTCGCCTCACAACCGGAAGGTTGCTGGTTCCACCCCCCGGCTCCTGTCCAGGTGTCCTTGAGCAAGACACACCCTAACCCTGTCTCCTTGCATGGCTGACTCCGCCGTGGTGGGTGGTTGAATGAATTGGTGAATGTGAGGCGCTTTGACTTGTAAAGCGCTTTGGATAACAAGCATCCATGACCATTACCCTAACCTCGGAGTCTCTGTTTGTTCCAGGGACGGGAACCTGCAGGACATCATCAACCGTGGAAGTCTCCACGAGTTCCTGGTGGGGCTCCACCTGGAGTTTGGGCCCGTGGCGTCCTTCTGGTTCGGCGGGCGTCCCGTGGTCAGCCTGGGTTCCGTGGAGCAGCTCAAGCAGCACATCAACCCTAACAGGACCAGTAGGTTACCCCCCCCCCCCCGGGGTTCATAGCTAGAGGGAGGGGACGGGTCGAGGGTCAAGAGCAGAAGACAAGAGGGCAAGGTTTATCAACTACTGAACTGCTAGGAGTGCTGCCACTATGTCATAACATTGTCATTCACATTACACTATCATTACATTGTCATTAACATTACACTATCATTACATGTCATTAACATTACACTATCATAACATATCATTAACATTACACTATCATAACATGTCATTAACATTACACTATCATAACATGTCATTCACATTACACTATCATTACATGTCATTAACATTACACTATCATAACATGTCATTCACATTACACTATCATTACATTGTCATTAACATTACACTATCATTACATGTCATTAACATTACACTATCATAACATGTCATTAACATTACACTATCATAACATGTCATTAACATTACTCTATCATAACATGTCATTAACATGACTATCATAACATGTCATTAACATTACACTATCATAACATGTCATTAACATGACTCTATCATACTTTTGCTGGACTCATTGCACTGCACTGTATTCATGATGCTGCTGCACTGCTGTCTCTTTAAAATGCTTTTTAAATGCTTTTTGCACAATTCAACACATGAACATATCATCCATCAGTCACTTAATTGTTGTTTTTATTGTTATTTGTATTATGTACAGTATTTGTTATAGTTTAGTGTTTTAGAAAAGTCATACTGCGGGAGGGAATTGGGAGTAAGTAAGTGTTCCATTGTGCCAACAAATGTCCTCTTGAATCTTGATCTTTAGAACCTTAAGACCCAAACCTCCCCTCTCTGCTCCCCCTACATTCCCTCTGTCGTTGAGAAGTGTTGCATTTTGTGCACTTGTGATTGACAGGTATGGATTCTATTTGATGCACCAGTTGTGTATATATATATATATATATATATATATATATATATAGTTTTATACAGAAGGCAGGCACAGTTAACTACTAACGGATAGGACACACATTCAACATTACCAGTCCAATGGAACACTTACTCCCCATTCCCTCCCGCAGTATGGATACAATTTAACACTAAATACTATATACTATGTACGATACTTACACTACACAACAATATACTATACGAAGGTATAACCACTATATGTACAACCACTATATGGTTGTTCAGTCGCTAACCGAGTTCTGAGTAGCAGCCCACCATTTGGGGACCACCGGATTGGTCCGGTTGTCCCGGGCAACGGGATTTTGGCAGGACGTCGTCTGCACACCAAGTCTGCACCCTGTCCCACGCTCTCTCTCTCTCTCTGGCTCTCTCTCTCTCTTTGTCTCTCTCTCTCTTTGTCTCTTTCTTTCTCTCTCTCTCTCTCTCTCTCTCTCTCTCTCTCTCTCTCTCTCTCTCTCTCTCTCTCTCTCTCTCTCTCTCTCTCTCTCTCTCTCTCTCTCTCTGGCTCTGGCTCTGGCTCTCTCTCTCTCTCTCTCTCAGCCGACTCCTTTGAGACCATGCTCAAGTCCTTGCTGGGCTACCAGTCGGGGGGCGGGGCCACGGGGGGCGGGGCCACGGAGACCCTGATGAGGAAGAAGATGTACGAGAGCGCCATCGACAACTCGCTGAAGAACAACTTCCCCCTGGTGCTCAAGGTGTGTGTGACTGTCTGACACACACACACACACACAGACTGTCTGTCCGTCTGTCTGTC
>CM051009.1:17353414-17395914 GCA_027704905.1 Muraenolepis orangiensis
AATTGATGGTGCGTGTTCTCTTAATTTCTGGTATTTCTGGTAGTTTTTTTGCCCTATTTATTTACGGCTGGTTCTTCCTGTCCTTCCTGTCAGATTCGACCCGGATCGGTTCGAGGAGGAGGCGACCAGGAAGAGCTTCTCTCTGCTGGGCTTCTCGGGGAACCAGGCCTGCCCAGAGCTCAGGTACACAACCACCAACACATGTTCATACCGTCTATCAGTCACTTTGCTGTCCTTATTTTTTTTTGTTCATTTTAATTGTATATATTTATTTTGATGGTATTTGTTTTGGAGATTTACACTGCGGAAGGGGAATGGGGAGTAAGCATTCCATTGTACTTGTATTAATTGTAGTTTCCATGGAAACTACATGGAAACTACCAACATATGTTACCATTGTACTTGTACTAATTGTAGTTTCCATGGAAACTACCAACATACGTCATATGTTTACCACAAGTAAACTACCTTAACATTCCCCCAAAAACCAATACAGTTAACGCTACCCAAATACCCTTCTGTAGTTCGATCGTGTCAGTGGTGGAAACATGGAATATTATTTAAACTGTTTAAAACTAAAATATGCTTCATTGCCTGGCCTCAACTCCACACAACAGTTGGTGTTTGTTGGTGTTGGTCATGGGACTCTGGTGTTGGTCATGTGACTTTGGTGTTGGTTGGTCATGTGACTTTGGTGTTGGTCATGTGATTGGTCACATGATTGCGTCATTTCTATGTGTACACATGGTGGTCAAGAGGCAATGGAAAACTTGACTGAACTTCTACATTAAAGTGTGTGTGTGTGTGTGTGTGTGTGTGTGTGAGTGTGTGTGTAATGGCTTGATAAGACCTAGTTTAAACACACATCGCATGGTGCAGATCACCATGGAACATGACATGGTTGTCATAGTGACCGTGCTCTTGGTCACCAAATACCAGATTAGATTAACATTTCAAACCATTCCTAGACCAGTGGTTCTCAAACGATTATTTATTAAGAATATACTGAGACATTTATTTTCATCCCAGTTCCCCTTCCTCCATCACACAACATTTTGGGGGGGGGAGGAAAAAATATATATATGAATATTTTTTGTGTTAGTGAATGGGAATTAGGGAATATTTGCCACACTTGTATTGGTTGGTATTCCAATTGAGCTGACTTCATTACATGTTTTTAAATAATTTTCGTTATATTTAGTTATTATTTTACTAGATTGTTCATAACCAATTTTAAAACCACAAAAGGGACACATTTAAGCAATGTTTCAAGAACCCTCCCCCGCCCCCAACCCACCATTTGAGAACCACTGCCATCAACAACTTGGACGACTTACTTTTAGAGGAGTGAGAGAGTGGGTGAGTGAGTGGGAGGAGAGTGAGTGAGTGAGTGAGTGGGAGGAGTGAGTGAGTGAGTGAGTGAGTGAGTGAGTGAGTGAGTGAGTGAGTGAGTGAGTGAGTGGGAGGAGTGAGTGAGTGAGTGAGTGAGTGAGTGAGTGTGTGTGTGTGTGTGTGTGTGATTGTGCACACATTTGACGTCTCCCCGGTCTCCGCGCAGGTTTGCCTACACCGTGGGCGCCATCCTGCTGTGCTCCCTGGTGCCTCGGCTGAGGCTGAGGCGGCTCAAGGGAGAGGTCATGGAGGTCAAGTCGGAGCTGGTGGCCACGCCCAAAGACGACACCTGGGTCACCGTGGCCCGCAGGAGCTAGCGGTCGTCCGCGTCGAGCCGTTAGATTTGAACTATTTCTTCTCCGGGGAACTGTCCGGATCCACTCCATTTCAAGTGTTATTATAACTAGCTGTTGTATTCTCTTGGAATAAACACACACAACAATGATGTTGACTACAATCCTTCAATTAAAACGTTTATGCTTACTACTACTACTACTACGGGCGTTTTAGTATTGATTTGTATAGCGGAACTTGTAAACTAATGCTTGTGTGTACAATTTAACTGCACATTGGACAAGGTCTGCATGTTTTCCCAGGAGCAGCCTTTGTGTGGAGGCTGGCGTGGGTTGTGTTGATTTAAATCGGGCCCTTTGCTTTTTCTCTAGTCTAGGCTTTAGACGTGATCCCATTTATTAGCTGGTGATATCAGTGGTAATATCCGTGTCCCGGTGATCGTAATCTCATGGCTCTACCACACACTAACTGATTAGTAGCAGTTTCCTCGTAGCTATGAATCATCATTAGGGAGGCAGTTCTGTATAGACACGACCGGATTACTCTACAAGACCTTTTATATCAGGTCACCTGATGCGTATCAGGTGACCCCCAGCGGGGTCCCGACCACAAGTGTGGTCCCGACCCCAAGGTTGGGAACCACTGCTTTAGACATTATCTGAAATGTTATCTGGATCTATTATAGGATTAGTCAGATTCCACAAGTATTCAGTATAGTGCAATACGTTTAAACCATAGATACAGGTAATGTATCAGCAAACTAATTCTTGGTGTTATTAAAAAAACATACGTTGTAAATAGTCTATAATCAAATATGTTCTAGACGGGGTATGCCATGTCCCGGTCAGAAATGTCTAGTTTTTTTAATAAATGTATTTTGTCACCCAGTTTATGCAGCTTGTGTTTGTGTGGCATCATTCTATTTTCCCAAAGCTACAAGATTTGACATTATTTATTTTGTTATTTTAGATTATACCTAGTAGAATTTTAAATGCATTATATATTACCATGCACTTTACTGCAACATTTGCACTCTGGTGCTGTCCCACAAGCACATTTATTAATATTATATTAATATATTAATATTTAAGGTATTTGGGAGTGTATAGAAATGTAGTTAGTAGTCGTGACATTCTTCTACATGACTTCACACAGCAGCACCGAGTCAATGGGGAGGGAGAGCCGTGCAGTACCGCACACGGCCGCCCCTGCGCCCCCGAGCCTTACTACACACACACTCACTCACACACTCACACAACTAAAGATGTGAAAATGGCGGAGCTACAGATGCTTTTGGAAGAGGAGATTCCAGCAGGACGTAGTGCGTTACTGGACAGCTACACCAATTTGGAAAGAGTCGCGGAGTACTGCGAAAGCAACTATGTCCAGGTGAGTGTTTTTCGTCCTCTCCGTGCGTGTGTGTGTGTTGGGGTTCCGTTCTTCGTTCTCCGTTCTCCGTTCGCCAAGCAGCGACGAAACGAACGGCTCGCCAAAGTGATGCTAGGCTAACCGAGCTAGCTGCGGCTGGCGTTGCGGACAAGACGGAAAACAACATCCAGCCCAGAATGCATACGAGTCGATAAACGGCCACGAAATCGACCGGCGATTTCGTATTAAATATGTTTTTTTGTCCGCACACACGTCGTTGTCTTATCGTTTATAGCCTATATTTAGCCACGGCGAGTCGCTCCGGTCCGGTCCCGGTCCGGGTCGGTCTGTCGGTCGGTCCGTGTGGCGATAGGCAGACCGCCGGTGGTTCTCCACTCGGCCGGCCGGGAAAACGTCACTGTTCCCGGCGTGGCGGTGGTCCTTCGCGCCGCTACTGCGACGGAACGTGGATCTGGGTCTGTTGTGACAGTAGTACATAGTATCTGATAATAGGTAGTACATAGGTATCTGATGAGTACATTAGGTAGTACATAGGTATCTGATGAGTACATTAGGTAGTACATAGGTATCTGATGAGTACATTAGGTAGTACATAGGTATCTGATGAGTACATTAGGTAGTACATAGGTATCTGATAATAGGTAGTACATTAGGTAGTACATAGGTATCTGTAATGTAGTACATTAGGTAGTACATAGTACTGATGAGTACATTAGGTAGTACATAGTATCTGATGAGTACATTAGGTAGTACATAGTATCTGATGAGTACATTAGGTAGTACATAGTATCTGATGAGTACATTAGGTAGTACATAGTATCTGATGAGTACATTAGGTAGTACATAGTATCTGATGAGTACATTAGGTAGTACATGTATCCGATTGAGTACATTATGTAGTACATGTTTCTGATGGGTACATTAGGTAGTACATAGTATCTGATGAGTACATTAGGTAGTACATGTATCTGATGAGTACATTAGGTAGTACATAGTCACTGATGAGTACATTAGGTAGTACATAGTATCTGATGAGTACATTAGGTAGTACATGTATCCGATGAGTACATTAGGTAGTACATGTATCCGATGAGTACATTAGGTAGTACATGTATCCGATGAGTACATTAGGAAGTACATAGTGTCTGATGAGTACATTAGGTAGTACATAGTATCTGATGAGTACAATTATTTTCTGCAATGTGTTACAAGTACATTGGAACGCTTACGAATTTCTGCAACAATAGACTTAACTATACTATAAACCACACTATACTATAACAATACTATAAACAGTGAAAAATAACAATTGGTGTCTAATGGATGATATATACATGTGGCATACTACATACATAGACATACACACATAGATATAGTACATAGATGGGTACATTAGGTAGTACTGTAGACTGTAGAGAGTATCTGAAGTACCAGCGGTTCATAAAATAAATGTCTTAAAAGGCATTTGGTTAATCTGAAAATAAGATTGGTAATAAAATGTCAATATTTGCAAAAGTCTTAAATGCCAAGACGAGGGGAAGTAGGATTTAGTAAATGGGGATTTATTTTTTCTGATATTGCAATTCGAAATAACAAAATAATAACCCTTTATTTATAAATAGTTCACAAAAAAAGTTATGTTTTATGTCACGAATTTAACATTTTTGCTAAAATGGTCCTTAAACCCAAGTAATGTTGTTTATCCTTCAATGTTGATCATTGTAAGGGTTGTCTTTAATTGAGTAAGAGTGGCACTAACGAAAAAACCGTCAACAAGTCTTATTTCTAACATGCCTTGAGCTGTAGGAACCCTGATACAAGTACATGTATGATGTAGTACTACTGTAGTATCTGACGGTTGCACCAACAGCGTCTCTATGTTAATCCCATCCCCCCCCCCCCCCCCCCATGTGGTACAACCTACCCCTCCTCGATGATGCACAGAGAGCCAGCCCATCAGTCCTACTCTCTCTCTTTATTACATAACGTAACGGTTCAATTATCCACAGCATCACATTATCTTTAGACTGTGAATCCCTGGCCACCCCGCGCCGGTGGTCACCATGCAAATCGGTGTTTATTAACGTCTCTCTCGTGTGTGTGTGTGTGTGTGTGTGTGTAGGTGCCAACTGCATTGCGTATACCGGCGTGTACAAAAAAGATATAATACCCCAATCATTACACTTGAATCGAAGCATTTGGATCCTGACCAACTCTGGCCCTTTCTAAAGCCCACCCACCCACGCCTTCCTTCCACGCCTTCCTTCCCTCCTTTTTGCCTGGGAGCTTTTTTTTTTCTCCTCACACATTTGAATACAGTATAATGTGGCCCGCCGTGAAAAGCAGTGTTTTGTTCTGGCAGGGAAGTGATGTGGTCGTGTGTGAATTTGGGCTGTCTCGGTGGTAGTACTGTGTGTGTGTGTGTGTGTGTGCGTGTGCGTGCGCGCAGCCAGGTGTGACGCTGGCAGGTGGGTTCCCGAGACAGGTAAACCAGAACATCACAGGAATTGGTTAGTGGCACAGGCGGTGTTGAGTTAAGTTATGTGTCACTGGCTCAACCCCTGTTTTCTCGCCCAGCAAGATTTTCCTCTCTCTCTCTCTCTCTCTCTCTCTCTCTTCTTCGTCATGCCAAAAAGCTTCCCTCGTGACTCCACCAGTAGGGTTGGGCATATGGTGAAAATCTCTATTATAATAATGATTATCCGATGTCTTTTCGCGGGCTGCACGTCAGGGGAAAAAAAAACGCCCATGCAAAAAAAAAAGAAGTATTTTCAAATGCACTCCGGGGGGCCGTTCATTCAAAGCTTTGTAATTAATGCCGGTACTTGAGTACATATTGTTTTTAATGCGTTCGTTAAGACCGCAAAGCGTGTGTCGTAGGACAATGTTTACGTGCTCATTCGAGACTCGTGTATGTTTGACTACGCTATAATATCGTAGTCTGGTATAAATCAATGTGTGTGTGTGTGTGTGTGTGTGTGTGTGTGTGTGTGTGTGTGTGTGTGTGTGTGTGTGTGTGTGTGTGTGTGTGTGTGTGTGTGTGTGTGTGTGTGTGTGTGTGTGTGTGTGTGTGTGTGTGTGTGTGTGTGTGTGTGTGTGTGTGTGTGTGTGTGTGTGTGTGTGTGTGTGTGTGTGTGTGTGTGTGTGTTTATAGTCAAAGAGTTGTGACTAGGGGTTGTCATGTGCTACCGGGGAGTCATTTCCTCCTCTTCCTACTTCCCTCTCTGTCCCCATGCTGCACCCCCGTCATACGATGCTCGGCCAGCTGGCATTGTGTCTCGTTGGGCAGAAAAGTGTGTACTAAGGGCCTTGTGTTCAACCAACGTCGTATATCCTACCTGGACGCCCAACCAGTGTTGGCAGATGGCAGATCCATCGTTTTGAAGTGGGGTATGTTACTCCCAAAACCCATAAATGTACAGTATTTTCAAAAAGGATACATTGTATCCTGTAGTACATAATATCTGATGAGTACATTAGGTAGTACATGGTATCCGATGAGTACATTAGGTAGTACATAGTATCTAATGGGTACATCAGGTAGCACATGTATCCGATGAGTACATAAGGTAGTTCATAGTACATGGTTGTATATTCTATCTAGACACCCAACCAGTGTTGGCAGGTCCATCGTTTGAAGTGGGGTGTATTTCTCCCAAAACCCATAAATGTACAGTATTTTTCTAAAATGATGGGGGGGGGGGCTAGCTGGCTCCGGGATGTTGACAATCGACGTTTCCAAATAGATTTACGTTGTCACCACAAAGCCCTAAACAAGACTTCATGATGACTATAAGTGCTCTGACTCTGGTCTCTTCACACGGATGGATCGAGCCCCCGGACCGGTTTCAAACGACCCGCCTGGATCGGACTAACACGGAGAACACGCTCTGTCAAGTTTCTTGACTCTCTTTTGATCTGGGGTTGGATTTTAGGGCCGGGCAATATATCGATATTATAAAGATATTGTGATATGAGACTAGACATCTTCTTATTCTTCGGCTATTGTGATATGAAACTAGATATCTTCTTTGAGATTAGACATATTCTAAGACTTTGGCTGTCGTGATATTAGACTAGACATCTTATACTTTGGATATTGTGATATGAGACTAGATATCTTAGACTTTGGCTATCGTAATATTGTGATATGAGACTAGATATCTTCTTAAACTTTGGCTATTGTGATATTAGACTAGATATCTTCTTAAACTTTGGCTATCGTAATATGAGACGATATCTTCTTAGACTTTGGCTATCGTAATATGAGACGATATCTTCTTAGACTTTGGCTATCGTAATATGAGACTAGATATCTTCTTAGACTTTAGCTATTGTAATATTGTGATATGAGACTAGACATCTTCTTAGACTTTGGCTATCGTGATGTGGCACAATGTATAAAAATCTCATTGTGTATATATGTTGTCCAACGTATCAGTAGTCAACCTACAATATCGTTGCATTATAACATAATGTACGTATCATCCATCAATCACTTTTATTGTTGTTTTTATGTGTTGTTTTAGGTTGCTGTGAGGACCACATGTGGTTTTTTGAGATCAGATCTCAAAAACCACATGTGGTCCTGAACAGGATGAACCAGAATGTGAACAGGGCTTTTGCAATGTGTTATTTTTTTGTTTGTTGGCCACAATGAGATCTGATCTCTGTGGAACCACATTCGGGTGTGGTCGCAGGTGGCTTAGACCCCACCTGTGTGTGTGTGTGTGTGTGTGTGTGTGTGTGTGTGTGTGTGTGTGTGTGTGTGTGTGTGTGTGTGTGTGTGTGTGTGTGTGTGTGTGTGGGTGTGGGTGTGGGTGTGGGGGTGCTGACGGTGTGGGTGTGGTAACGGTCTGACTGTTGTTTTATTTGTTTCTCTGGTGCCGTTAGCCCACTTCATAGTTTGTCATCGCATCTGTTCATAGTTTTTTTCCTTTTTTATTTATATTTTTTTACTTTTGCACACAACAATGTGTCGGCCCTGGTACACACACACACACACACAATATGCTGTCTAGGAAAGCCCCCCCCCCCTGCCCCCAATTGCGTATCATCCCCACATTTGGAAACCTCCTATTTGGTCTGACTTAAGGTGGAAATTCATGAATGTGGCCTGAATCTCTCCCACCTCCTCCATCCTCATCCTCACCATCACCACCATCATCACCATCACCATCATCATCCTCCCAGAGATGTAGTGGTGGTTTGGTGAGCAGCAGTGAATGAGCCGTGGTGTGTCGACTGCATCCACCCCCCCCCCCCCCCCGACACCACGTCCAGGCCGCGGTGGTAATGGTGCATCGCGGCCTCCTCCCTCCCGTGCAGCGCTGAATTGCAATGAGCGGGAAGGCGTAGAGAGAGGGGGAGGGAGGGGGAGAGGAAGAGAGAGAGAGAGAGAGAGAGGGCGGCGGCCCACCACCACCAGTGTCTCACCTCACCGCCGGTGATAAAATGGCGCCCTGGGCGCTCCCGTTCACGCCGACCGCCCTCTCCTCTGTCCTACGGGTTCCCAGCATGCACTGGGGTGGGGGGGGGGGTGGGGGGGTCGTTTCCATTTTGATTGCCGTTTATAGAAAGAAAAGAACCCCAGCCTCTGGAGGAGGAGGAGGAGGTTTTTGATTAAAGACAGTATGGTATGAACAGTCCTGTGTTTATAAAACCACATCTTGGCTCTTGAAAATCCACATGGTTGTTTGGTTTATCCTTAACGTAACGGGTCTGTCGCTCACTTTGAACGGCTTGTTTCACTAACTAAATATCCGATATTACAATTACATTATTGCTTTTTATTAGTCGTGGAGCAGAATGTATACGAAACGGCTTCCTTGTCATGATGTTTGAGCCCAGCCATTTTTGTAGTTTTTGTTGTTGTAGTAGTTGTGGTTGTTGTAGTTTTTAAACGCGTCTCCCCCCCCCCTCTTGCACACACAGTCACCGGACAAGCACCGGGCGCTGGAGGAGACCAAGAACTATGCCACCCAGTCCCTGGCCAGCGTGGCCTACCTGATCAACACCCTGGCCAACAACGTCCTTCAGATGCTCGACATCCAGGCCTCCCAGCTCCGCCGCATGGAGTCCTCCATCAACCACATCTCCCAGGTGGGAACGCTCTCTCTCTGTCTCTCTCTGTCTCTCTCTGTCTCTCTCTGTCTCTGTCTCTCTCTCTCTCTGTGTCTCTCTGTCTCTCTGTGTGTCTCTCTCTCTGTGTCTCTGTCTCTCTCTCTCTCTGTCTCTGTCTCTCTCTCTCTCTGTGTCTCTCTGTGTCTCTGTCTCTCTCTCTCTCTGTGTCTCTGTCTCTCTGTGTCTCTCTCTCACTCACTCACTCTGCGTATTTCACACACCTCATGGTGTACTGAAACGGCACTCTTTTCACTTGAAGGTGCTTTACATAAGATTAAGAGCTGTTATTATTTGAGTGTAATTAGTTATAAATGGCACAAGCCATCTGTCGAGCAATTTTACTTCCTGAGTGAAATTGGCTCGGCTGTGCCTGTCTCTGTATTCTGCCGGCTCATTTCTGACCAATCGGGTGGCGTCCGGTTCCCTGGTTGGTTCCGCCTTTGCCTGTCAATCATACACGCTATACATGCTCTCTGTACAACTCTCAAATCTTACCTACGGCCCCTTTTTGTAAATATGTTAGTTCTTTTTTTGGTACATTCCCTTATTGGCGCAGGTCATCCTGCTATAGGTGGGCTAGGATAGTTCTAGGTTAGGACAGGATAGCTCAGTCTGTTAGGACTGTTAGGGCTTGGGAACCGTAAGGTCGCCGGTTCAAGTCCCCCCGAAACACCTGGGTTGCACTGCCGAGGTGCCCTTGAGCAAGGCACCAGACCCCTACACTAGACCACTACCCTGGCAGCTGTATATACAATAACTGCCCACTGCTCCTACTAGGTTGGGTTATATGCAGAGAAACTCTCTCTCTCTCTCTCTCTCTCTCTCTCTCTCTCTCTCTCTCTCTCTCTCTCTCTCTCTCTCTCTCTCTCTCTCTCTCTCTCTCTCTCTCTCTCTCTCTCTCTCTCTCTCTCTCTCTCTCTCTCTCTGTGGGTGGGTGGACACGTATGTGACCAATAAAGACGATTCAATCCTCCACATTTAGGTTTAAACTTAGAACCACATCGAGTGCGCCCGCCACTCAAGATGCGGGGGAGTGATTTAGATGCGGGTAGTAGTCTAGTCGCCCAAGCGTTTGTCAGCCTCCTGACACCACGACCTTTGCCCTCTCTGCCTCCTCAGACGGTGGACATCCACAAGGAGAAGGTGGCCCGACGGGAGATCGGCATCCTCACCACCAACAAGAACACGTCGCGCACCCACAAGATCATCGCGCCGGCCAATCCCGAGAGGCCCGTGCGCTACATCCGCAAGGCCATCGACTACAACATGCTGGACGACATGGGCCACGGGGTCAAGGTAAGGTCGCCCGGAGACGCTCACTCACACTCGCTGTGTTGCCGTGGGTTACCACCAGGAGACTCTCTCGATGTGTTCCCCGGGGTTACCGCCGGGAGACTCGCTCGCTGTGTTGCCATGGGTTACCGCCGGGAGACTCTCGGTCGCTGTGTTGCCGTGGGTTACCGCCGGAGACTCTCACTCGCTGCGTTGCCCGGGGTTACCGCCGGGAGACTGGTTCGCTGTGTTGCCGTGGGTTACCACCGGGAAACTCTCGCTCGCTGCGTTGCCCGGGGTTACCGCCGGGAGACTCGCTCGCTGTGTTGCTGTGGGTTACCGCCGGGAGACTCGTTCGCTGCGTTGCCGTGGGTTACCGGCGGGAGACTCGCTCGCTGTGTTGCCCGGGGTTACCGCCAGGAGACTCGTTCGCTGGGTTGCCGTGAGTTACCGCCGGGAGACTCGTTCGCTGCGTTGCCGTGGGTTACCGCCGGGCGACTCGCTCGCCGTGTTGCCCGGGGTTACCGCCGGGAGACTCGCTCGCCGTGTTGCCCGGGGTTACCGCCGGGAGACTCTCGCTCGCTGTGTTGCCGTGGGTTACCGCCAGGAGACTCTCGCTCGCTGTGTTGCCGTGGGTTACCGCCGGGAGACGGGGCCTAGGCCTAGAAAGCCCAGTTGATGGCTGTAAAAAGTAGACCGGAGCATTAATATTTAAGTCGCCCTTCACAAAAGGGAGGAATTAATAATGCATGTTTTAGTAATGGACTTAACAACTTATTCAATCAAGTACTTCATAAGTGCGTCGATGGTTGAAAAGGAAAAAAGCTGAATAAATTATTGCGTACTGTTCGCATTTCAGCCGACACGATTTCTTGAATAACTCTGAACTTACTAATAACTTATTCGGTTTTTTTTTTGTTTGTTTTACAATGGCAATTGATTTGCTCTCTGTGTTTCCATTCAGCCGTGGTGGTTCTCTGCCCTGGGTTGCTCTGGCAACAACCCCTGATAACGCCAAAGTGACTGAGTCTTCTTTGCGGGGAATATGTTGTCGACTGTGTAGTTGAATATGTTGTTGACTTTTAGCACCGGGCGGAAGCAGAGTCCTTGAGTCTTAGATATTTTGAGAGGGGGGGTTTTTTTTGTCGCAATTTCAACTGAAACGTTGTCTCTTCAGAGTGTAGAAGGAGATATGAAAGCAGACACTTGCAGTTCAGGGGCGGAGGGGTGTTTAGAATTCAGTCCTAGCTTGCGTGGTTCCGCTAATGAACACTAATGAACACTATTCAGTTCATATGAAATGTAGATATAGAAGATATAGGGAAAGTCTTAAAGGTGAAATCTGAATTCTCCTCGCCCTAAACCTGGCAAAACCGGCAGATAAAAGACAATGTCATTACCAATAGGTCTTCACTGTTCTACATAGACTTTCATTAGTAAACAGTGAGTTTGGGAGTTCAATAAACTACCCATTCTAAATATATATATATAGATATACACGCACACGCACACACACACACACCTCTCGAGGTCCTCGACTACAGAGTGACACTAATGACACTGGTTATAAATGCTAATTCTCTAATCAGTTGCTTGGCTCTCTGCTTCGGGGCTAATTATCATGATTTTCATCATGTATTTTTTCCCCTTGCCTCTTATTTGCTACTAATTCTCCCGTTTTCCCTCTCCCTCTTTCTCTTATCTTCTCTTTTTCCGCTTGCCTAACTTTACCTTAAAATCTAACCTCAGTGGTTGCTCAGGTTTAAGGTAAGTGTGTGTTGTTTGTGTGTGGGGGTTTGTGTGGTGGTGGCCATCTCTATACGTGTGTTGTTTCTTTGTGTGGGTGTACTGCTTTTATATTCTATATTGATTAAAATTTGTATATTTATACAAAGTGTGACATCTCGGTGAACAGAGGGGGGGACGTTTCACTTTCTTTCACTTCGTATTTATGTCGACAAATCGCGTGAGTGTGAAATTGGCACAAACGCACATATTGAAGTGAAAGATTTGGAAGAAGGTAAGTGTCCCCATACAGATAGTGTGTGTGTGTGTGTGTGTGGGGGGTTATTGCCATGTGTGGTGTGGTTCCCATGTAACCAGTCTCTTCCCTCTCTCCTCCCCCCCCCCCCCCTCTCCCCTGGCAGGCCAGCGCCGCGAACATGAAGGCAGGTGGGGGCGCTGTGCTGCCCCGCACCAACCCCCCCACACAGAAGCCCCCCAGTCCGCCCACGGCGCGGAAGGGCACCCTCGGGTATGTGCTGTCAGACCACCCCCCCCCCCCCCCCCTCTCCAACCCTCCGCTCTGTTCCAAAAGCCCCCCCCCCCCCCCCACTCCCATGGATGAGAACTGGGAACCTTGCAGCTTTTCAACCCGGCTTCTTCGTAGCGATTCGATGAACTCCTCCCGTCAAATGACAAGAGTTTGGGTAAAGACTTTAGCGTCTTGAGTCCCAGAGAGCAATCAGCCGCAACTGCAGGCCTTTTCTGTCCTTTTTATATCCCTAATGAGGGGAGATGACGGAGGAGATGGATGTGGTGGTTGTCTGTCACATCGCAGCCCTACAGCGTTCAAGAGATGAGGTTTAAAAGCAGTGAAGTTCCCCCCCCCCCCTTTTTTTTTTAAGTGTGTGTGTGTGTGTGTGTGTGTGTGTGTGTGTGTGTGTGTGTGTGTGTGTGTGTGTGTGTGTGTGTGTGTGTGTGTGTGTGTGTGTGTGTGTGTGTGTGTGTGTGTGTGTGTGTGTGTGTGTGTGTGTGTGTGTGTGTGTGTGTGTGTGTGTGTGTGTGTGTCGTATATGAGGTATGCTTTTAATGGATGGTTGGTTGATTTCAACAGGGTTTGTATTGTATTGTCACTTGCTGTCACGGCTCGGGGGTTTTGTCGCCCCGTGAAGTGTGTGTGTGTGTTCGCGTCACACTCCCAAGCGCGACACACCCTCCTTCACACCCAGCCCGGTGTATGCGTTAAAACATGAAATGCAGATCAGGTCACGCGATGTCTCTATTCTTGTCGTCATGCTCATCTGCCCACATTACGATATCTCCTCACTCCTCACTCGAGTTATGTTTGTTATATTATTTTCTTTGTATTGGTTTATGGTGTTTTTTTTGTTTTTGTTTTGGTGGCTGTCCATCCATTCATCCTCTACCTGGTCCTGGTTGTCGTGGAAACTGTCTCTCAACAGCCCCCTCCTCCTCCTCCTCCTCCTCCTCCTCCCCCCCCCCCCCCTCCTCACTCCATCCCATCCCATCATAACCTCAGGGCTGAGCTTAATGTTCTCCTCCATGTGTGTTTGAGTGACACGGTCTACAATTCAAACACATGGCGTTTGTTCACATTTCACATACCACTCCCCTCTCTACAAGTTGGCCTTTTCCCTTTTGTGTTGTTAGTCAAATATTAGTTTTATTATTATTGGCTTAACCCCCCATATGTTGATGTCCGCTGGGTTTCTCTGGTGGCTCAATGACTAGAATAGCATACGGATCGCCTCTGGTCAGGCCTCCAGAACCAGCGGTGGACGTCCAATAGTGTTAACGGCCTTCAAAGCCTATTTCCCACCACTCCCACCACTGTTATGTAAGTTGAAACACACACACACACACACACACACACACACACACACACACACACACACACACACACACACACACACACACACACACACACACACACACACACACACACACACACACACACACACACACACACACACACACACACACACACACACACACACACTCTCTTCTCTATGAGAAGGAGAGCCAAACCAGACAGGGAGCTGCTGGCTTTGTGTGTTTGTTTCTGTGGCGTCCGTCCGCCCGCCCACGCCGCCCAGCTGTGTGTGTGTGAGCCTCCAGGACACGCCCCCCCCTCAAGCCCTTCTGCCCCCAATTAACGACACCGCCCCCCCCCCTCCCCTTTACCCCCCCCCCCCCCAGTATGCCACCAATCACATCTCCCGTTTTTTTTGAGTTTACACCTGTTTGTTTCTTTGCTCTCCCCCTATCCCCCCCCCCCCCCAAATCCCACTCCTCCCCCCCACTTCCTCCCTCTTCTCTTTCCTCCCCTCCTCCTTCTCCTCTTCCTCTCTTCAATCTAACCCTCTCCACTCTCTCCTTCACCTTCTCCTCTCTCTCTCCCCTCTCTTCTCAATCTTCTCTTCTCCATCTTCTCTCCCCTCTACCTTCTCTCCCCTCTACCTTCTCTCCCCTCTCTCTCTCTCCTTCACCCCTTCTCTCTCTCTCTCTCTCTCTCTCTCTCTCTCTCTCTCTCCTCTACCTTCTCCACCTCCTCCTCCTCCTCCTCCTCTCTCCTCCTCCAATCAGGCGCCACTCCCCCTATAGGACTCTCGAGCCGGTGCGTCCCCCCGTTGTCCCTAACGACTACGTCTCGAGCCCGACGCGCAACACGGCGCCCCCCCTGCAGAGTCCCGCACGCACTGTGTCCGTTAATCAGAGGAACCGCACGTACAGGTGAACCCCCCCCCCCCGCCTCCGTACACCCAACCCCCAACCCCCAACCCCCAACCCCCCCCCTCTCCAAACTCTTACAAACTTTTCCGAAGTTTTTTCCGAACTCTCTGCCCCCCCCCCCCCCCCCCCCACTGGCATGCAACTGGCTTGTACCTCTGAATACCCCCTTCTCTACCGTGTTCCTCGTCCGGTCTATTTTTCTGTCTTCTTCGCCCTCGCCCTTTTCCCTCGTCCGTCTCCTCCTCCCTCGTCCTCTTCCTCTTCTTCTTCTTC
This sequence comes from Muraenolepis orangiensis, assembly GCA_027704905.1. NCBI lineage: Eukaryota > Metazoa > Chordata > Actinopteri > Gadiformes > Muraenolepididae > Muraenolepis > Muraenolepis orangiensis. Next base: position 17,368,634 of record CM051009.1, read on the forward strand.
TTCTTCTTCTTCTTGACAAGGAGCACGAACGCTCCGAACCATTCTTAAGAATCGACCCGAGTTTCCCCTCCCCTTTGTTCACTCACTAGCGTAGAGAACAAGCTAAAAAATCTTCTAAATACTTTTTAATCTTAGTTTTAGTTTGTGTTTGACATGTTGCTGTGTAAAGTCTAAGGGTCCAAAGCACACAGCCTTGTGGCGACTGACGCCAAATGTCAGATTTAGAAATTTTCAAAAATAGACTCTAGTCGTGTTTGAAGCCTCACCGAAATTAACCACGTTAAACCCACGCTTCTGCAAACATGAGGGAGAGGAATCCACCCCACCCCACCCCCCCTGCAGAGACACGACGGGGTGCGAGGTCGTGTCAATCGGGGCGTGTTTGAATAATTAAAAATGCATCAATTAAACCTGCCCCCCCCCCACCCCCTGTGGCCTGACCGCTCATCATCGCGGGCACACTTAGCACCAATACGAAACCCCCCCCCTAATGGAGCTAACGGACTCCAAACAATTACGTTCACATTATCCCTCCTAACCCCGTTCACCCATCAGCCACCGCGCTGATGGGATTTAATTAGCCCTCATCCAGACTTTTATTATTTATTTTTTGTAACCGCAGTGAATTCAGTTCGATGTTTTGGAGTTTCCCTAGTGAGCGGGGCAAGCCCCGGGCCGGACACGCCCACCCAAACAACCATCACGTCATCACGCCCAGCTCCCACACGCCTAGTCGTATAGGCCTAGGTAAAGAAAGTAGCCTACGTTGGAAATAGGTATTCAACGGAAAAAGTAGACGGCGAAATAAAACTATGTATTTAAACGGTGTGATACTGAAAAAGCCATGGTCAAGGGAGAGATGTTTGGGTCGCCATGTAGTGGTTATTCAACCCGTGTCTGTCATAGGCTGTAGTGTCTGTCATAGGCTGTAGTGTCTGTCATAGGCTGTAGTGTCTGTCATAGGCTGTAGTGTCTGTCATAGGCTGTAGTGTTTGTCATAGGCTGTAGTCATAGGCTGTAGTGACTGTCATAGGCTGTAGTCATAGCCTGTAGTCATATGCTGTAGTGTCTGTCATAGGCTGTAGTGTCTGTCATAGGCTGTAGGGTCTGTCATAGGCTGTAGTGTCTGTCATAGGCTGTAGTGTCTGTCATAGGCTGTAGGGTATGTCATAGGCTGTAGGGTCTGTCATAGGCTATAGGGTCTGTCATAGGCTGTAGTTTCTGTCATAGGCTGTAGTTTCTGTCATAGGCTGTAGTCATAGGCTGTAGGGTCTGTCATAGGCTGTAGTTTCTGTCATAGGCTGTAGTGTTTGTCATAGGCTGTAGTCATAGGCTGTAGTGTCTGTCATAGGCTGTAGTCATAGGCTGTAGGGTCTGTCCTAGGCTGTAGTGTCTGTCATAGGCTGTAGTTTCTGTCATAGGCTGTAGTCATAGGCTGTAGTGTTTGTCATAGGCTGTAGTCATAGGCTGTAGTGTCTGTCATAGGCTGTAGTGTCTGTCATAGGCTGTAGTGTCCGTCATAGGCTGTAGTGTCCGTCATAGGCTGTAGTGTCTGTCATAGGCTGTAGGGTCTGTCATAGGCTGTAGTGTCTGTCATAGGCTGTAGGGTCTGTCATAGGCTGTGGTGTCTGTCCTAGGCTGTAGTCATAGGCTGTAGTGTCTGACATAGGCTGTAGTCATAGGCTGTAGTTTCTGTCATAGGCTGTAGTCATAGGCTGTAGTGTCTGTCATAGGCTGTAGGGTCTGACATAGGCTGAAGTTTCTGTCATAGGCTGTAGTCATAGGCTGTAGTTTCTGTCATAGGCTGTAGTCATAGACTGTAGTTTCTGTCATAGGCTGTAATCATAGGCTGTAGGGTCTGTCATAGGCTGTAGGGTCTGACATAGGCTGTAGTGTCTGTCATAGGCTGTAGTCATAGGCTGTAGGGTCTGTCATAGGCTGTAGTGTCTGTCATAGGCTGTAGTCATAGGCTGTAGGGTCTGTCATAGGCTGTAGGGTCTGTCATAGGCTGTAGGGTCTGTGATAGGCTGTAGGGTCTGTCATAGGCTGTAGGGTCTGTCATAGGCTGTAGTGTCTGACATAGGCTGTAGTCATAGGCTGTAGTTTCTGTCATAGGCTGTAGTCATAGGCTGTAGTGTCTGTCATAGGCTGTAGGGTCTGACATAGGCTGAAGTTTCTGTCATAGGCTGTAGTCATAGGCTGTAGTTTCTGTCATAGGCTGTAGTCATAGACTGTCGTTTCTGTCATAGGCTGTAATCATAGGCTGTAGGGTCTGTCATAGGCTGTAGGGTCTGACATAGGCTGTAGTGTCTGTCATAGGCTGTAGTCATAGGCTGTAGGGTCTGTCATAGGCTGTAGTGTCTGTCATAGGCTGTAGTCATAGGCTGTAGGGTCTGTCATAGGCTGTAGGGTCTGTCATAGGCTGTAGGGTCTGTGATAGGCTGTAGGGTCTGTCATAGGCTGTAGGGTCTGTCATAGGCTGTAGTCATAGGCTGTAGTTTCTGTCATAGGCTGTAGTCATAGGCTGTAGTTTCTGTCATAGGCTGTAGTCATAGGCTGTAGTGTCTGTCATAGGCTATAGTCATAGGCTGTAGGGTCTGTCATAGGCTGTAGTGTCTGTCATAGGCTGTAGTGTCTGTCATAGGCTGTAGTGTCCATCATAGGCTGTAGTGTCTGTCATAGGCTGTAGTGTCCGTCATAGGCTGTAGTGTCCGTCATAGGCTGTAGTGTCTGTCATAGGCTGTAGTGTCTGTCATAGGCTGTAGTGTCTGTCCTAGGCTGTAGTCATAGGCTGTAGTGTCTGTCATAGGCTGTAGTGTCTGTCATAGGCTGTAGTGTCTGTCATAGGCTGTAGTGTCCATCATAGGCTGTAGTGTCTGTCATAGGCTGTAGTCATAGGCTGTAGTGTCTGTCATAGGCTGTAGTGTCTGTCATAAGCTGTAGTGTCTGTCCTAGGCTGTAGTCATAGGCTGTAGTGTCTGTCCTAGGCTGTAGTCATAGGCTGTAGTGTCTGACATAGGCTGTAGTCATAGGCTGTAGTGTCTGTCATAGGCTGTAGTCATAGGCTGTAGTGTCTGTCATAGGCTGTAGGGTCTGTCATAGGCTGTAGGGTCTGTCATAGGCTGTAGTGTCCGTCATAGGCTGTAGTGTCTGTCATAGGCTGTAGTGTCTGTCATAGGCTGTAGTCATAGGCTGTAGTGTCTGTCATAGGCGGTAGTCATAGGCTGTAGTGTCTGTCATAGGCTGTAGTGTCTGTCATAGGCTGTAGTCATAGGCTGTAGTGTCTGTCATAGGCTGTAGTGTCTGTCATAGGCTGTAGTCATAGGCTGTAGGTCTGTCATAGGCTGTAGGGTCTGTCATAGGCTGTATGTCATAGGCTGTAGTGTCTGTCATAGGCTGTAGTGTCACTGTCATAGGCTGTAGTGTCTGTCATAGGCTGTAGTGTCTGTCATAGGCTGTAGTCATAGGCTGTAGTGTGTCATAGGCTGTAGTCATAGGCTGTAGTGTCTGTCATAGGCTGTAGTCTGTCATAGGTTGTAGTGTCTGTCATAGGCTGTAGTGTCTGTCATAGGCTGTAGTGTCTGTCATAGGCTGTAGTGTCTGTCATAGGCTGCAGTCATAGGCTGTAGTGTCTGTCATAGGCTGTAGTCATAGGCTGTAGTGTCTGTCATAGGCTGTAGTGTCTGTCATAGGCTGTAGTTTCTGTCATAGGCTGTAGGGTCTGTCATAGGCTGTAGTGTCTGTCATAGGCTGTAGTCATAGGCTGTAGTTTCTGTCATAGGCTGTAGTCATAGGCTGTAGGGTCTGTCATAGGCTGTAGGGTCTGCATAGGCTGTAGTGTCTGTCATAGGCTGTAGTCATAGGCTGTAGGGTCTGTCATAGGCTGTAGTGTCTGTCATAGGCTGTAGTGTCTGCATAGGCTGTAGGGTCTGTCATAGGCTGTAGTGTCTGTCATAGGCTGTAGTGTCTGTCATAGGCTGTAGTGTCCGTCATAGGCTGTAGTGTCTGTCATAGGCTGTAGTGTCTGTCATAGGCTGTAGTGTCTGTCCTAGGCTGTAGTCATAGGCTGTAGTGTCTGACATAGGCTGTAGTGTCTGTCATAGGCTGTAGTGTCTGTCATAGGCTGTAGTGTCTGTCATAGGCTGTAGTGTCCATCATAGGCTGTAGTGTCTGTCATAGGCTGTAGTCATAGGCTGTAGTGTCTGTCATAGGCTGTAGTGTCTGTCATAAGCTGTAGTGTCTGTCCTAGGCTGTAGTCATAGGCTGTAGTGTCTGTCCTAGGCTGTAGTCATAGGCTGTAGTGTCTGACATAGGCTGTAGTCATAGGCTGTAGTGTCTGTCATAGGCTGTAGTCATAGGCTGTAGTGTCTGTCATAGGCTGTAGGGTCTGTCATAGGCTGTAGGGTCTGTCATAGGCTGTAGTGTCCGTCATAGGCTGTAGTGTCTGTCATAGGCTGTAGTGTCTGTCATAGGCTGTAGTCATAGGCTGTAGTGTCTGTCATAGGCTGTAGTCATAGGCTGTAGTGTCTGTCATAGGCTGTAGTGTCTGTCATAGGCTGTAGTGTCTGTCATAGGCTGTAGTCATAGGCTGTAGTGTCTGTCATAGGCTGTAGTGTCTGTCATAGGCTGTAGTCATAGGCTGTAGTGTCTGTCATAGGCTGTAGGGTCTGTCATAGGCTGTAGTCATAGGCTATAGGGTCTGTCATAGGCTGTAGTGTCCGTCATAGGCTGTAGTGTCTGTCATAGGCTGTAGTGTCTGTCATAGGCTGTAGTCATAGGCTGTAGTGTGTCATAGGCTGTAGTCATAGGCTGTAGTGTCTGTCATAGGCTGTAGTGTCTGTCATAGGCTGTAGTGTCTGTCATAGGCTGTAGTCATAGGCTGTAGTGTCTGTCATAGGCTGTAGTCATAGGCTGTAGTGTCTGTCATAGGCTGTAGTCTAGGTTGTAGTCATAGGCTGTAGTGTCTGTCATAGGCTGTAGGGTCTGTAGATTCTGTCGTAGGACTCCGCTACAAGACTGCTAGTCTTTCTCCCTTTATAAGTTTGTAATGAAAATATAATGCAGGCCTAGAAGGAAACCTAGATGGATAATGTATCACGATCGGGTTCCCACGACAACAACACACAGGGGGTGGAGCTTAACTGTCTAACTCTAAAAACTGTGTCAATCTGGGGAATTGGCCACTCCCACTTTCCTCGCTTACAGAGTGACGCCAAGCCACGCCCCCTTCATACCACAATTATAGATATGAATATCATTAGTATGCATTTGATTTGCATTTAATAATAATAGCACTTTTAGTTTTGTCTACTCAAATTAAAAGTGCGCTTATAAATACACATTATTATTATTATTAATAATAATAATAATAATTATTATTATTTAAAAAAATATTGTTATTATTATAATAGTCGGTTTAAAAAACACAGGATCATGGTGATTCTCTTCTCGTCATTAAAAGTCTTTTGGATAATTGTCCGTCCCACAAGGTGAGGAAGTGTGTCCCCCCCCCCCCCCCACCAGGTTAAACCAAGTGCTCAGAAAAGTCTTCTTTTCATCATCGGCGACACGTTCTGGACCATGGTTCCAGGTTTTTCCCGATGAGCTGACTAATCGTGTCGTCGCCCCTGCCCATCCCCCTCCTCCCCCACCCCCCACTGGGCTCTGATACACCCCCCCTCCCCTTCTCCCTTCACTGCTTCTTATTCTCATTCCATCTTCCACCGTGGGGTCAATCAGGTGTCCGTCCGCCTCGTCTTGCTTCCCCTTTCTCTGTTCCTAACTCCCGCCGTCTCTGTCTGTCTGTCTGTCTCTGTCTGTCTGTCTGTCTCTCTTTCTGTCTCTCTCTCTGTCTCTTTCTGTATGTCTCTCTGTCTGTCTCTCTCTTTCTGTCTCTCTCTCTCTCTCTCTCTCTCTCTCTCTCTCTCTCTCTCTCTCTCTCTCTCTCTCTCTCTCTCTCTGTCTCTGTCTCTGTCTCTCTCTCTCTCTTCCCCATCAACATGTGGTTGTCTTCTGGTCCTGTGTTTGTGTGTGTGTACCGTCTCCCCATCTTCCAGCTTGTCTTAACACGGTGGCATCGTCGCTAAACGCATACGGGTTTGTTGTTGTAGTCCTTTGGTTCCGGGGGTGGTAAGTCTACGATCTCGGAGGGTAGTTTACTGTACTGTAACTAACTGTACAGTACAGTACGGTTACAGGGTAACAAACGCTTCCCCTTAGTTAACATTCCAAAGCGGAACTTCTATTCATATTCTATACTACATTATGCACGCCGTTGGGTGGCTACTGTAGCTTTGATATATATATGTATGTATGTATGTATATATATATATGTATATATTTATGTGTGTTTACTTTAGACCGATGTACTGGTAAAATGAAGGGGTCGCACAGGGAAAAGGAATAAGCAGCTCTGACCACATGGGACCGGTCTGGTTCAGTTTAGTCTCCCACGCGTCGCAAATAGCCGCGGGAGGAGGGTAACTCTGTCTCTGTGTGTGTGTGTGTGTGTGTGTGTGTGTGCCTGCGCGCCTGTGTGCGCGCGCCTGTGTGTGTGTGTGTGTGTGTGTGTGTGTGTTTGTGTGTGTGTGTGTGTGTGTGCGCGCCCGTCTCACACACACAGCAGTGGCAGCAGCGGTGGCAGCCATCCTAGCAGCAGCCGGAGCAGCAGCCGGGAGAACAGCGGCAGCGGAAGCGTGGGCTTGCCCATCGCCGTGCCGACCCCAGCCCTGCCCTCCGCCTTCCCAGGTAAACGTCAACACAAAGCCCCGCCCCCCACCACCCACCCACCCTCTGCCGTGACTCATCTGAGCCGTGCACAACTTGACATGACACGGTTGCACAGTTGGTTAGTGCGGGTTTGTCGGTTCCCAACTGCCGTGGGAATTGGTGAACGGACCCCGGTACTGACCTCACTGGATTTCTTCTCTCCTTGTTGATTCTTCTCCTCCTCCTCCTCCTCCTCTCTCCTCCTTCTCCTGCCTATTCCTCCACTCCTCTACCTCCTCTCTCCTCCTCCTCCTCCTCTCGCTTCCTCTCCTCCTCCTGTCTATTCCTCCACTCCTCCTCCTCCTCTCTTCTCCTCCTCCCCCTCCTTTCTATTCCTCCACTCCTCCTCCTCTCTTCTCCTCCCCCCTCCTGTCTATTCCTCCTCTGTCCTCCTCCTCCTGTCTTTTCCTCCACTCCTCCTCCCTTCTCCTCCCCCTCTCTTCTCCTTTCTATTCCTCCTCCTCCTCCTCTCTTCTCCTCCACTCCTCCCCCTCTCTTCTCCTCCCCCCTCCTGTCTATTCCTCCTCTCTCCTGTCTTTTCCTCCTCCTCTCTTCTCCTCCTGTCTTTTCCTCCACTCCTCCTCCCTTCTCCTCCTCCTGTCTATTCCTCCACTCCTCCTCCCTTCTCCTCCTCCTGTCTATTCCTCCACTCTCCTCCCTCCTCCTGTCTATTCCTCCACTCCTCCTCCTCCTCCCCTCCTGGCCACCTCCTCTCTCCTCCCTTCCCCTCCTGGCCACCTCCTCTCTCCTCCCTTCCCCTCCTGGCCACCTCCTCTCTCCTCCCTTCCCCTCCTGGCCACCTCCTCTCTCCTCCCTTCCCCTCCTGACCACCTCCTCTCTCCTCCCTTCCCCTCCTGGCCACCTCCTCTCTCCTCCCTTCCCCTCCTGACCACCTCCTCTCTCCTCCCTTCCCCTCCTGACCACCTCCTCTCTCCTCCCTTCCCCTCCTGACCACCTCCTCTCTCCTCCCTTCCCCTCCTGACCACCTCCTCTCTCCTCCCTTCCCCTCCTCGCCACCTCCCTCCCCAACTTGAACGCCCCAGGCGCTGCCCCGCCCACCTCCACCACCTCCACCTCTGCCAAACCTCCCGCCGCCGCCGCCGCTAACAACAACAACAACCCCTCCCCCGGTGCCGTCCCCGCCACCACCCCCGGCGGTGGCCCCGCCCCCTTCGCCCCCACCGCCGCCCTGGACGGGCCCCCTCAGCCCCCCACCCCCGACCTCTCCCCGGAGCCCCTCCCCGTCCCTCCCCCTCCTCCCCAGCTTCCTTCCTTCCTGCCCCCTGCCGCCGGCACAGGCTCCGCCCCACCAGGTGAGTGAGCCCCCACCTTCCACCCCCACCTACCACCCCCTGCATCCCCGCCACCCCCACCTGCCAGTCTTCCTGCCTGAGGCCCCTCCCCCCACCCCCCCATTTTTAGATCTACTCCGTTGCTATTTTTATTTTCTCTGTTTCATGAGGTTTTCTCTTTTCCTTTCTTAAGAATGTTTTTTTATTTTTTTGTATGTTTTTGTTTTTGTTTCTGTACCACACACACATTATCATACACACACACACACACACACACACATTATCATACACACACACACACACACGCACACACATTATCATACACACACCTACACACACACACATTATCATACACACACACACACACACACACACACACACACACACACACACACACACACACACACACACCTACACACACCTACACCTACACACACACACCTACACACACACACCTACACACACCTACACACACACACACACACACACACTATCATACACACACACACACACACACTATCATACACACACACACACCTACACACACACACACCGACACACACACACACACACACACACACACACACTATCATACACACACCTACACACACACACACACCTACACACACACACTATCATTCACACACACACTATCATACACGCACCTACACACACACACTATCATACACACACCTACACACACACACCTACACACACACACACCTACACACACACCTACACATACACCTACACATACCCACACACACCTACACACACACACACACACGCACTATCATACACACACACACCTACACACACACACACACACACCAATTGCGTTTGTCGGCCGCCTTCCATTGCAAATCAGGTGGTGAATGTGGAAGTTATTCTTTCTGGTTGTAGTCTTGAAGCTGTTTGTTCATCTCCCCCCCCCCTCTCCATTCCGTCGCCATGGAGATCCATCGCCTCCTCCTGGAAAGCGCGTCTTGTTGATGTTGTCATGTGGCTTAAAATGCACGGGGCTGGAGTGTGTGTGTGTGTGTGTGTGTGTGTGTGTGTGTGTGTGTGTGTGTGTGTGTGTGTGTGTGTGTGTGTGTGTGTGTGTGTGTGTGTGTGTGTGTGTGTGTGTGTGTGTGTGTGTGTGTGTGTGTGTGTGTGTGTGTGTGTGTGTGTGTGTGTGTGTGTGTTCTGGCAGAATAAAGGGATTTCTGCTTCTTGGCGCTGTGCTTCAAGTTTCATCACTCACTCATTCAATGGATGATTCTTTGACATGATAACCAACTAGTGTTATAATTGTTGGTTTCTTGGTCAAATTAGTGTCAACCTTCTTCATAGTATGAAGGAGAAAAAAAAAAGGCTTTTATTTTGAAAAACTCAAGCAAACCTCTCTAGTCTAAACCCATGACGGGTCCTCGAGCAGACTGTATACACAAGGTTTGGTTCAGGAGCGGCTTTGGCTCCAAACTCCAATAGGCCCCAAATGAAAGGGTAGAGCAGGCAGACCGGCCCCCGGAGCAGCTCCACCCTCGGCCCCCACCGCTGCTGCTGCTAACGTGCTCTCCCCCCCCGCCCCCCTGGTGTCCGCCCCACGCCCCCTGCAGGTGCACCGCAGTTCTACAGCATGAACCGACCGCAGCAGATGCAGCAGTCCCAGACCCCGTCAGTAGGCGGCTCCCTGCCCTACCGCCGGCCCTCCTCCTCGGGCTCCGCTCAGCCCAACTCGCTGCTCCACCAGAGCCAGCTGAACGGAGGGCCGCACTTCAACCAGAACCAAGGTACGGTGGACGGAGCTTTCCGAAACACAGGTGTGTGTGTGTGTGTGTGTGTGTGTGTGTGTGTGTGTGTGTGTGTGTGTGTGTGTGTGTGTGTGTGTGTGTGTGTGTGTGTGTGTGTGTGTGTGTGTGTGTGTGTGTGTGTGTGTGTGTGTGTGTGTGTGTGTGTGTGTGTGTGTGTGTGTGTGTGTTGAAATCTGACAGGTAGATGTGTTTCCCTGTGTGTGTTTCCTTCCTTGTGTGTGTGAGAAAAGATTTTCAGATTGTTCAACATACCATTTTTGTTCTTGCTCATTTCTACTTGATCAAAGTCCACCTGTTTTTGGGGGATAGAGAATATAAAGTGACCTTTTGAATCCTAAAAATGACCAACACTTAGGATCACCTGTGGTTTCACCGTCGACCCCTTGAGCTGAGCGCCGTCACGGACGGACACCACGCTTATTATCTCACTGATGTGTTGACTACTGTTCTATATTTACCTGTATCTCTCCATTCTCCCACCTCCATATCTCTCTCTCTGTCTCTGTCTCTCTCTCTCTCTATTGGCCTCACTATATCGCCCTGGCTCTCTCTTAATATGAATGTATGTCTTCCTCTCTCTCTCTCTCTCTCTCTCTGTCTCTGTCTCTGTCTCTCTCTCTCTCTCTCTCTCTCTCTCTCTCTCTGTCTTCTTATATCACTGTCTCTCTGTCTCTTTCTGTGTGTCTCTCCTTATATCTCTGTCTCACTGTCTATTTATTTCTCTTCCCTCTCTGTCTCTCTCTCTCTCTGTCTCCTATCTCTTGTCTCCTTATATCTCTCTCTCTCTCTGTCTCTGTCTCTTGCTGTTTCTCCTTATCTTTCTGTCTCTCTTTTCTAATATCTTTCTCCTGCTTGTGTGTGTGTGTGGCGGCCCAATAGTGCCCCCTCCCCCGGCCATGCAGATCACCCCCCAGCTGCCTCTGGTGGGCTTTGTAGCCCGTGTGCAAGAGACCAGTAAGTTCCCCCAACTCCTACTCCCACCACCACCTCACCACCACCATCACCACCCTCACCATCACCACCACCACCACCCTCACCACCACCACCACCACCCTCACCACCACCACCCCACCCTCACCACCACCATCACCCATCACCACCACCACCACCACCACCACCACCACCACCCTCACCATCACCATCACCACCACCACCACCACCACCACCTCACCACCACCACCACCACCACCCTCACCACCACCAACCTCACCACCACCCATGTGTGGAGGAGCGTACCCGTGCTATGCAGTCTCTCCCCGCCCCCCAAAGTGGTCTCTCTCTCTCCCTCCCTCTTGTTAGCATGTTTAGCAACGCCGTGTTGCTAAACATGGTATTTCCCCCGGGTTCTGGATTCCGTTTTAACCCATCCATACGTCTTCTTCAAACGGCGTCCGCAATTTCTTTCGACCGGTAGCTACCCAGCATGCCCTGCACTGTATATGCGTGGTCGGATTTTCTTCAACCTTTTGAATCTTTCTTATTTTTTATTCTTTGTATGTTTTATTATTTATGGTTACTAACATGACAATTTTGGGGACATCCATCCGTGAGTCCAGCATGCCTCCTTTGAATTGCCTTTGAGTCTTTATTATGGACTGGTCGTGATCTGATCCGTGTCTCTTCCTTCCTCCTGATTGGTCGTGTGTTGTGTTTGTCCCCTCCCCCCTCCCCCCCCCCCTTCTGATTGGTCGTGTGTTGTGTTTGTCCCGCCCCAGTCTCGGACGTGCCTCCGCCACCTCCACCCGCAGACGAGCCGGTGTTTGAGGACCCGTCCTCGCCCCCTCCCCTTCTGGGGCAGTACGACAAGGAAGGGAGGGAGGAGGAGCAGGAGGAGGAGGAAGAGGAGGAGGAGGAGGATGAGGAGGAGTCGGCCGTGGTGGAGTACAGTGACCCATACGCCGAGGAGGACCCCCCCTGGGCTCCCCAGACCTACCTGGAGAAAGGTGAGACCTCCTCCTCCCCCTCCTCCCATTAATATCTAAAGTCTTTAATTCTGTACATGCACGTCTTAAGATCCCCTGGTGAACGCTTCATACACAATCGCCCAAAAACGGCGTATTCCTTCAGAGTCATCCTTCAGAATGCCTTAATTGTCACTTTATGGTCATTGTACAGTAAGTAGTAGTACTGGCAATCAGCACGGTCACTATTCAATCATTTAGAATAGTGACCGTGAGGAGTAGTGCAAATTAGAAGGAAAAAGTGTGTATATATATTTGCATATGCATACAAAGGTCTGGTGGGATGATACATAAACATGTAACTAGGTAGTATTGATGCAATACAGTACACAAAACGGTCAATGTTGTGCAGTTTCTGGTTCTGCAATAACACAGTAGGACTCCTGCATCAGAAGTTCTGCTATAACACAGTAGGACTGATCAGAAGTTCTGCTATAACACAGTAGGACTCCTGCATCAGAAGTTCTGCTATAACACAGTAGGACTGATCAGAAGTTCTGCTATAACACAGTAGGACTGATCAGAAGTTCTACTATAACACAGTAGGACTCCTGCATCAGAAGTTCTGCTATAACACAGTAGGACTGATCAGAAGTTCTACTATAACACAGTAGGACTCCTGCATCAGAAGTTCTGCTATAACACAGTAGGACTGATCAGAAGTTATACTATAACACAGTAGGACTGATCAGAAGTTCTGCTATAACACAGTAGGACTGATCAGAAGTTCTGCTATAACACAGTAGGACTGATCAGAAGTTCTGCTATAACACAGTAGGACTGATCAGAAGTTCTGCTATAACACAGTAGGACTGATCAGAAGTTCTGCTATAACACAGTAGGACTGATCAGAAGTTCTGCTATAACACAGTAGGACTGATCAGAAGTTCTGCTATAACACAGTAGGACTGATCAGAAGTTCTGCTATAACACAGTAGGACTGCTCAATCTGAATGTTCTATAACCTAGGACCGCTGCATCCCAGATTGGTCCTCTCCCAATGTTAATGCTCCTTGGCCTCTCCTCCCCCCCGCCCCCTAGTGGTGGCCATCTACGACTACGCCTGCGACAAGGAGGACGAGCTGTCCTTCCAGGAGGGCGCCATCATCTACGTGATCAAGAAGAACGACGACGGCTGGTACGAGGGCGTGATGTGCGGCACCACGGGCCTCTTCCCCGGCAACTACGTGGAGTCCATCATGCACTACCCCGACTAGAGAGGGACCCCGCCCCGCCCACCACCCATCCATCCACCACCCATCCATCCATAGAGAGGTGGAGGGGAGTAGTGGTGGGCTCACGGGACTCGGTGACCTGACGGGTTCCTAAAGGTCAGAGACTTTGGTCGGACAGAGCGTGATCACTCTGGGTGAGACGCCAGACTGTGGGCGGGGAAGGAAGACGGTCGGGTTTTTGTTGGTTTTGGTTTTTGTTTTTATTCGGAAGGAGTTTTTGAAAAAATGACAAACTGACGCTTCGGTCATCCTCTCGACCGCGGTCGCCAATTTTGTCATTCCAACCACTACTCGATACATATATTATCTAACCCTGTTATATATATATATATATTTCTTTTTTTTTTCTCAAACCAGAAGGTGTCTGCAATTATTCGTACATTTGGGAGAATTTGTTTGCATTTTTACTTTATTTTTCGGAGTTCTTTGACTTTTTTGTTTTGTATTTTCTCATTCCACTCTTTTTTAGTTTTTAACGTGTCTCTCTTGCATTTTTTTTTTTAACTGTATTTATTTTGATTTTGTAGTGGCGTGGTACAAGCGAGCCGATTGGCCGAGGGTTGTTTGGGGAGTTTGAAGTTTGTTTTTTGGGGGGGGGGGGGCTCTTAACGCGATGACAGCTAAAACACGTTGAGGGGTGAAGGTTGGGGGGGAGGGGGGGGGGGAGTGTTGAAATCGCTAAACAACAAAAAAGAGAGTCTTTCGAACATTGTAGAATTCAGCCGAGATTTCGGACAAGAGTCCAATCCCCGTCCGATCGGAGGGTTCTGCAGAGTGTGCCAAAGCCGACATACACTTACGATTAAAAGCACATTACAAAGTCTTAAAAGGGACACACAAGTAAGCACGATTTAATGTGGGATGTCTGAAAGCAGAAATATGAATCTATCTCTCTCTCTATATATATATATATATATATATATATATATATAGATATACATATATATACATAAAATATGAAAGCCCCCACATTGTAACTGTAACAGAAATATTTTTTTAAAGGTTCAGTAGATCAACTGTGAGGATGATGATGATGATGATGATAATAATAATTACATGGCTAATATCGTGGTAACAGATCATCAGGGGAACGTTAATTAGAACTAGCTCTGCTAGCCTTCATCAAACCGATAAAGGGTTCTGACTTCCGTCGGGTGGGAATTGTGGTGAAGGCGACGTAACGAACATGAATCCTTATTTCCAGTGTTGATATTAATTCCGAAAAAATTCAAAGAAATAAAAAATAATTGTCTTTTTTTCGAAAGGGATGTCACTTACTACTACTACTACTACGATGATGGGCCTGGAATTTTAGTAATTCTATTTTTCTTTTCGTTTTCTGTTTTTCTTGCCAGTTGAGTGACAGACCGCATGTTTCAATATGAAAAGAGAAAAAACCTAAAAACGAAATGTTTCTTTTTTCCTCAACGGATGACCTTAATGTCTTAATATTTTTCCCATGGTGGTGTGGTTGGTTGGTTGGTTGGTTGGTTTGTTGTTTTTCGGTTGGTAATGAACACCCAATCGGACGACAAGGCGTTTGGGTGATGATCTCAGACGCTCGTGCCATAACCAAGTGCTTGTTCCTGTCTGAACGGTTGTCTTCTTCATTCGCAATAAATATCAGCCCACAGCGGAATCGGTTTGGCCCGGATTTGTCAACAAACTAATCACACTTCATGTTTAATTTGTTATTCTTATTCTTATATTTTCCCATTTCTTCATTTGTTTTGGGGATGGGGGTTAAAAAGCACACATTTTTGTAGTATTAAAAAAATAAAGAAGAAAGTAAAAGCAAAGTATCTTGAGCTGAACTGATGATAAATGTTTAGGTGAAATCGTCGGAATATGAACTTAAGCCAGCAAGCTAGGCTAGCAGCCGTCGCGTTAGCTAGCCTCCCCTCCCCCATCGCTTTCCCGGGCTCGGCCACGTGGTTGGAGGCGGTGGGCGGGTCCTCGTTATTCAATGAAGTCAAGTCTCATTCCCCGTTACACATGGCTGCTGGGTGTTTCCTTCTCCTCTTTCTCCTATTCGAGGTGTGTGTGTATATGTGTGTGTGTCTGTGTGTGTGTGTGTGTGCAAAGAAAACGTATTACTACAAAAAAAAGTATATTTTCTATTAAACGGGGAAAGGGGGCGGAGTCTATGTGATGAGTGTCGCATGCCATTATTTTGTACCGTGTCTGAATCGAATTGACACTAGAACACCATGGGGGGGGGGGGGGGTCATGATCCAAAGACATAAGTCTCAACTCTACAACTCAAATAAAAAAATAATAAGAAGGCAACTCGTTACTCTAGGAGCCATTTAAAACCCGGTGGGGGGAGGGGAAGGGGGAGGAGCTAAATGTAATAATAACAAGAGTGTGTGTGTGTTTTTTCTTCCTTGAATCTTCACATTTACAACAGATGAAATATGAGTCTCTCTGAGATAAAATGCAAACCGAAAGTGAAAGTACTTTGTCTGCTGGGTTCACAAGATCCCCCTGGAGTCACACGGATCCCCCTGGGGTCACATGGATCCCCCTGGGGTCACATGGTTCCCCCTGGAGTCACATGGATCCCCCTGGAGTCACACGGATCCCCCTGGGGTCACATGGTTCCCCCTGGAGTCACATGGTTCCCCCTGGAGTCACATGGATCCCCCTGGAGTCACACGGATCCCCCTGGGGTCACATGGATCCCCCTGGAGTCACATGGTTCCCCCTGGGGTCACATGGATCCCCCTGGAGTCACATGGTTCCCCCTGGGGTCACATGGTTCCCCCTGGAGTCACATGGTGGAGCGTTTAAAACCCAGTCCCAGTGCCCTTGTGTTGCACACTTTAAGGTTGAATTGCAGAAGTTACCATACTTTGTAAAATCACGAGAACAAAGACAATAAAAATTATTCCGATTTATTTATTGGTGTACTATGTCATCCATCATTAAGGGGTGTGTGTGTGTGTGTGTGTGTGTGTGTGTGTGTAAGTGTGTAAGTGTAAAAGGTGTATACCATTACATATAAACAGACATTCTACCCTGGTAACAGCAGGGTGTACATTACATGAAATACTTCAATCTCTCCACCTTTACTGTATACTACCCAGTGGATAAACGCATAGAAAATATCCCACAAAATAGAAATATTTTCCTTTTTTTCTTTAATCTATAAGCCTAAAATGTATCTGCCATACTTATATTGGCCTCTTTTTTGTAATTTTATATATATGAGTTTATCCAAATATTTAAAGTGCTGGATTCAAAACGATTTGTGAGATACGTAGGTGATCAAAACTTTAGTCTACAAAAAACACTTTAGCCACAGAATTAGACGAAGACCTTTTCATCTCGTACGCCAATCACGCATCTCATTGGTAAAAGACAAAACACCTTTATTTGATTTACTTTAGAAATATCGGGCACATTTTTTAAAAAATTGCTAAGCGTGCAGTAGATCTCAAAATGTGGCGCCTGGGGTTGAATAATAATAATAAAGTACATCTTAAGTCTTAAAAACTCTTGAAATATTCGAATGGACAAAAATGTGGATCGGAAAAGTCCGGGAAAAGCTAATCGGTTTCTGTGGAGAGTGCCTTACTGTCCCCTAAGTCTGTCTCACAAGAGGACTTGTGTTGGACAACTGTGTTTTCTTTACTGTTGGCTACCCAACCCCCCCTCTCACTAATGAATGCCAATTAGACCCCATCAACAAGAGACTACTTTTAAGAAAAAACATGCTTTTTTTTTTTTTGGAAACGACAAATAGAAGCGTCCTTAAAAGGGAACTTTGCCTAAAAACTTTCCAACCGGCGCTCTGTGTCATTTCAGTGTGGGCATTAAATGCAAATGAACAATGTTGACCTTTCCTCCGTGTTACGCCTACAGCTACTAGCGTTCGCCTGGGTGACGACACATGACGGAGAAAGAACTGCAGGCGTTTTTCACCCTATATCCCTCATGTGGATAGATGGAGATAAGGTTGATTCTGACCCTATATCCCTAATGACAGATTGAGATAAGGTGGTTTTTGACCCTATATCCCTAATGTGGATAGATAGAGATAGGGTTGTTTTTCACACAATATCCCAAATAGATAGATAGAGATAGGGTTGTTTTTTCACACTATATCCCTAATGCTATATATAAGGTGGTTTTTCACACTATATCCCAAATAGATAGATAGAGAAAAGGGTGTTTTCACACTATATCCCTAATGACAGATAGAGATAAGGTTATTTTTCACCCTATATCCCTAACGATATATAGAGATAAGGTTGCTTTTCACCCTATATCCCTAATGATATATAGAGATAAGGTTGCTTTTCACTCTATATCCCTTGTAATAGAGATAGGGTTGATGTTCACCCTATAGCCCTAATAGATAGATAGGGTACATTTTGACCCTATATCCGTAATGAAAGATAGAGATAAGGTTGTTTTTCACCCTATATCCTGAATGAAAGAGATAGGGTTGTTTTTCACCCTCTATTCCTAATGATAGTTATAGATAAAGGTTGTTTTTCACACTATATCCCTAATGATAGATAGAAATAAGGTTGTTTTTCATGCTATATCCCTAATGATAGAGGTAAGGTGTTTTTTCACACTATATCTCTAATATATAAGGTTGTTTTTCACCCTATATCCCAAATAATATATAGAGATAAGGTTGCTTTTCACTCTATATCCCTTGTAATAGAGATAGGGTTGATTTTCACCCTATATCTCTAATAGATAGATAGGGTACATTGTGACCCTATATCCATAATGAAAGATAGATATAAGGTTGTTTTTCACCCTATATCCTGAATGAAAGAGATAGGGTTGCTTTTTACCCTCTATTCCTAATGATAGTTATAGATAAAGGTTGTTTTTTCACACTATATCCCGAATGCAGATGGAAGCAGAAGGTTGAAATCCGAAGGAAAGTTCCCCTTTAAGCAAGGATGTACGAAATACCAACTTTTCTTTACATTTGGAAAATCCCCCCTCGACGTCAATCAAACAATCTAGCAGCTTCTTTTGGGGGAAGTCGTAGGGGGGGCCGACAGACCGTCCGGTCGTCCTGGGTTGTTGTTGTTGTGTATTGTAATTTTCTTTAAAGCTGGCAAATCTGCGTCTCCACCACAAACGTGTTCTCGAAGTGACGGATCTTGTGGCAGTCGAGAGCCTCGCGTTTGGTGATGCCTGAGAAAATGAGAAAATGAGAAAAGACTTGAGACTCGACTCATTAGGTGGTTCCCAGGGTTAGTGGCGGCGGTGACGGTTGAGGACGACGGAACAAAACGCCTTCATAGACAAAGGGTGACCCTCGTAAGCTCGATTTGGTTTATAAAGTCACGGCCATGTTTGCATTTTCAGGGTCTTTGGCAAAATGGACAAAAAGGTTTTTCCGTCTTTGTGTTTCCAGGATTTCTGGTAAAATGGTTTTACCCTGACCTGTTTAGCTACACATTCCGCAACATTCACCCCATGTAAAGCTGACACGCCCCGCCGACGAGGGTAGTACTGACCCAAACCCTGACTGACTGACTCCCTGTCTAGGAGTGGGACTGACCCAAACCCTGACTGACTGACTCCCTGTCTAGGAGTGGGACTGACCCAAACCCTGACTGACTGACTGACTCCCTCTCTAGGAGTGGAACTGACCCAAACCCTGACTGACCCCCTGTATAGGAGTGGTACCAACCCAAACCCTGACTGACTGACTCCCTGTCTAGGAGTGGGACTGACCCAAACCCTGACTGACTGACTCCCTGTCTAGGAGTGGGACTGACCCAAACCCTGACTGACTGACTGACTGACTCCCTGTCTAGGAGTGGGACTGACCCAAACCCTGACTGACTGACTGACTCCCTGTCTAGGAGTGGTACTGACCCAAACCCTGACTGACTTCCTGTCTAGGAGTGGTACTGACCCAAACTCTGACTGACTCCCTGTGTTGGGTCGGTACTGACCCAAACCCTGACTGACTCCCTGTGTTGGGTCGGTACTGACCCAAACCCTGTCTAACTGACTGACTATGGACTCCCTGTGTACTGATCCAATCCCGGTGTGCTGGTGGTACTGACCCGATACGGTGCTGCGGTGCTGGAGCCTGTAGGTGGGCAGTCCCCGGCACATGCTGTGGATGTACTGGCCCAGGTTCTCCAGGTGGTCCAGCCTCTCCGTCACCACCAACTGCTCCCGGACCAGGTAGGACTGGGGGAGGTAGGTACCAGCCTGGAGGGGAGGGACGGGGAGGGGAGGGGAGGGGAGGGGAGGAGACCATATGTTGCGGTACAGTTATCTGCCAAACCAAACCTCTCCGGAGGATGGCTTCCATTTTCATGACGGTGGCAGATGGTGTGGTTTTCTTTTTTTCCCTAAATTAGCGTCGTTATTTAAGGCAGCTCAGCTCCTCGCAGCTATGCGTGGCTACAGAGCCATGCTAGCCATTTGTGCCATTTAATACCCAAAAAAACGAAATGCCAAAATAATTTTAAACAATTACCCTAACGACGCTTGATAACTGCTAGTGCGTCAACGTCATGGCAACAACCGTCATCGGTACGTCACTATAAATGCCGTCGTTACGGCAACCACGGAATAAACCTAACTGGGAAAATGGAAACCAGGGTACCAGGAATGTCTTATGCTTCATTTAAACCTATTGGCTTAAATGAGTATAAACTATTGTACTTGGCACAAACATGAGCCTATAAGGCAGCCAGCGTTTCTTCTCAGCTGCCCTTAGTGTAGGGTCGTAGACGTCCTCGAACCCCAACCCTAAATCGCCCCTAAATGTCCGGGATTCGGCTTTTTGTCGCTTCCTAAAGTCTTCGTATTACTTTACATTTGACTTTGTGACATTTCTCCCTTATGTCCCGCCTTCTCGCATCCTGCCACACCATTGGTCGGTCACATAGGCTGCCACTGTGATGGCTACCTTGATGTTGACCAGCAGCTCCCTGAAGTCTCTGGGCGGCATGACGACCGAGGCGTTCAGGGGGATGACGAAGCATCGGCTGACATTCAGGTCCAGGTAGGTGGTCAGCATCTAGTGGGACGCAGACACACACACACACACACACACACACACACACACACACATACGCGCACACACGTGTACACACGCGCACAAACACACACACACACACACACACACACGCATACGCGCGCACATAAGTGCATGCACGCAGACATACACACACACACACACACACACACACACACACACACAATGGGGTAGAGATGATCATGAATGTAATGTAATAAACTTAAAAGATCTGATTTATTGATTGATTTAAGTTTTAATTGTTTTTTAGCCAACACTTTTGTGACGTCATTCATTCCAAGACAACCTACAGCAGGTTAATGGCTGTGGACGTCCAGGGGGGAATTGAACCCAGAACCTTTTCCTCTGGGAGTAACTTTACTCCCAGGTCCTAAAGACGAAACCTACCTGATCCGGGATCAGCAGTCCTACTGCAGTCCTGTTTTTCAGAGGTAATGGAGATAGATATTCTAGCTGAAGAGTGAAGTCGTAGTCGTAGTGTGTGTGTGGGAGTGTAGATGAAGGCTTCCAGAAGAGGAATCTGGGTGTACAGTGACCCCTAGTGGTCGGCACCAGGGGTTGCGTTGATTTAAAAAAAGATTTTTTTTAAGAACGTTTGCAATTGTGCGTACGGAAAAAATTATAATAATAATTCTGTATATGTATATATATATATATATATATATATATATATATATATATACATATGTATATATATATATATATATATATACATATACAGAATTATTATTATAATTTTTTCCGTATATATATATACATATGTATATATATATATACATATACACACATACATATATATATGTATATATATACATATATACATATATACATATATATATATGTATATATATATATATATGTATATATATACACATATATATGTATGTGTGTATATATATATATATATATATATATACTATAGTAAAGCCCCCCCCCCCCCCCCTCGCTCACCTTCTTGAAGTCGTGGACGATGCTGGCGGGGTTCCCCTCCGCAAAGCGGGGCACCTCGATGACCTCCAGCTGCTCGTCCTCCAGCAGGCGCACGCTCTCCTGCAGGTAGAGCTGCGGGGCCGTGCCGCTGTCCTCTACCGCCGAACCCATGTAGTCCTCCTCGCGGTAACTCACCCCACAGAAGTACACCTGGCCCTCCTGGTGTCACACACACGCACACACACGCACACACACACACACCACACACACACGCACACGCACGCACACACACACACGGTAGAGAAATGACTTTCCTGGCCGTCTGGTGTTGGCCCACAGCTTGTGTTTAACGGAGAAGTCGGTAGCCCTGGTTGGATCTGTAGCCGTGGTTGGATCTGGATTACTGGATGTCTAAATGGTGCCAAACTAAGTGTGGCACCAACATTTCCCCCCCACTTTTCACAACAATCACGTCTGCTATTCTCAATCTACATTTAAATCTGGAGGATTTGGAATCCTCTTTATTGGTCCCGTACAGTGAATGAGTTCCTCTCATGTAACCCATCCCAGTATGAGGAGCAGTGGGTATCAGCTATTGGATACACAGGGGAGCAGGGGAGGGGGGCTGATGCCTTGCTCAAGGGCACTGAGGCTGTTAGGCCCATGCAGGAGGCGAACTGGCGCTTCAGGGGACTTGAACCGGCGACCCTCCGGTTACCAAGAAGCCCAATGTCCCAACAGACTGAGCGACTGCCACCCCCCCCCCCCCCCCCCCCCCCCCCCGTCCTGGTACCTAATAGAAGTGTTTATGTAGAAGCGTCAGGTCTTTTCCTCCTGAATGGATGGATGTACTTTCTCTCTCTCTCTCTCTCTGTGTTTGAATTGGAAATGATGACATTTCACAGTAAGGTGTGACGTGAGTGGAGAGTGTTGTGTGACCGTCTGAAATCTGTGTGTGTCTCCTTAATCGTCATTAGTGAATTAATCATTTGTGAATGTGTTACCTGAATTGTGTGTCTGCAAAAAAAACGTGTATTCAGAATATGGGTCATATTTGTAAACGTGTGTAGACCCGTCTGTAAATGCGTACACTGATATTAATGGCTGAGATATTAAAGAAAGCAAGTATTTTGAATTATTATATATATATATATTTGGAAATACAGACAATAAGCCATGAGTTAGATCTCTGGAGGGTCTTTTAGACACACCAAAGCCGTGCATAAATTAGCACAAATCAGCGCAGACGAAGCTCCGCCTTCTCCCGCCGGCGTGCAAAGAGTTACACGCGAACACACCGGGCCAGACGGATGACGAGCACATACGCCCTGGGCCTGCGTGGGAGGGAGTTACTCTCCTCACCGGCAGGGGGCGCTAGTCTGTATTCCTCATTCAAAGACAGGACTGTAAACAAAGCAGCTATTTGTTCACTATTTTCACTTTAAGTTTTACTTTAATGTCCCCATTGAAAGAGTAGTATAATGGATATATGGATAATTAACTCTTGACTTTGTCAATTTTCATGTGCTTCGTACATTCTTCCGTTGCTCTTCTCGCTCGCTGATTCCTCCCTGATTCCTCCCTGATTCCTCACTGATCCTCACTGATTCCTCCCTGATTCCTCACTGAATCCTCACTGATTCCTCCCTGATTCCTCACTGAATCCTCCCTGATTCCTCCCTGATTCCTCACTGAATCCTCACTGATTCCTCCCTGATTCCTCACTGAATCCTCCCTGATTCCTCCCTGATTCCTCACTGAATCCTCACTGATTCCTCCCTGATTCCTCACTGAATCCTCCCTGATTCCTCACTGAATCCTCACTGATTCCTCCCTGATTCCTCACTGAATCCTCCCTGATTCCTCACTGAATCCTCACTGATTCCTCCCTGATTCCTCCCTGATTCCTCACTGAATCCTCACTGATTCCTTTTTTTTGAGGAATCGGGTCATGTGACCTTAACTTGTGTGACTTGTGCTTGACACTTTTTTTTTACAAGGCCCACATGGTCGGTGTGGTCCTGATACGATCCCCTGGTCGTTACCCTGTAGGAGCGGTACAGATAGGCTCCGCCCACCACCACCCCTGCCAGCATCAGGCCCAGGCCGAGGCACATGCACCAACACCACAGGCGGGACTGGCTGCCGTACACCAGCTCTCCATCCTCCACGTCCTGTGGAGAGAGACAGACAGACAGACAGACAGACACACACACACACACACACACACACACACATTAATGGGTGCATAACAATCTGCAAAGGACACACACACACACACACACATGCACACACACACACACACACACACGCACGCACGCACACACACACACACACACACAGACACACACACACACACACACAGACACACACACACACACAGACACACACACATGCACACGCACGCACACACACACACACACACACACACAGACACACACACACACACACACACACACACACACCATTAAGCATAAGCATTAATGGGTGCATAATAATCTTTCGAGGTTCGGGATATTACAATTATCTGCTTTTATTTGATCTGCTGTCACTTTTAACCGTGTCACTGCTTATTGATTCCATTTGCTTCTTAGAAGCTCGTTAATCAACTTTTACACATTTAGACGGTTTTCTGTTGGCATAGAACTAAAAACATTAAGAGCATTTTTAGCTGTGAGCAGGAAGAAAAGAAACAAACAATCATTATTCACAGAGACAGTACAGTACCCACAGGACTCAACATGTTTGAGTTCAGGATCACACGCACACGCACGCACACACGCACACATGCACGCACACACGCGCACACACGCACACATGCACGCACGCACGCACACATGCACGCACGCACGCGCACGCACGCACACATGCACGCACACACGCACGCACGCACGCACACGCACACACGCACACACGCGCACGCACGCACACATGCACGCACGCACGCACACACACACACACGCACACATACACACACACACACACACACACTACTCCCTGAGCAGGGAGGGTTTACGTAAGGGCGGCTAAGCAACGCAAGCTATCATCCGCTGCTAATCCTCTCCCCTTGCTTGCAGAGAGGGTGACCTTTGACCCCCTTTAAAACAGAAGCCAACTCTATCACGTCTATCGTTATTTTTTGGAAGCTAGCCCAGCTAGCACTTATCAGGCAGAAAGAATGAGTTGATTAGATGTGTTAGTAGTGAGTAATTAAAGTGCTGACATGTCTGAAATGAAAGACAGGCTCCAACACTGTTATCTCTCTCACACACCCCACACACACACACACACACACACACACACCACACACACACACACACACACATATCTCAACTTGATTTAAAGGTTTTCATAAGATGGACAGAGGTGACACAGTGACCTGAGAGTGACCTCTCTCTCTCTCTCTCTCTCTCTCTCTCTCCCTCTCTCTCTCTCTCTCCCTCTCTCTCTCTCTCTCTCTCTCTCTCTCTCTCTCTCTCTCTCTCTCTCTCTCTCTCTCTCTCTCTCTCTCTCTCTCTCTCTCTCTCTCTCTCTCTCTATCTTGTTGCGCAGCCGTCATATTTCATGGTCTAGTCGTGGAGAGTTGGACTCATCATGACGAGTGATAAATATTTATAATAATAATACATAAGTTGAACCGATGTTCACCCTGGTCCACCTCCTACTTTCGTCTGGAAAATTGGTATCAGCTGTTCACCGTTTAACTCTAACTGGGTTAACTGCTGACTAACTTTCTTACCACATGACACCAACGTTGTTATCTCATTGGATCACAGGTCTCGTTAGTGCTGTGTGAGTGAAAGCGTGTGTGTGTAAGTGTGTGAGCCAAATGTCAGACGTCTTACACAGAGTAAAACATTTTTAAGAATTGTTCAAATATTCAACCTTTTTTACACAATTAATTCACAAATATAATATTTCGCATTCCGCACCTTTTTCTATAAGCTCTGTGGATGTAAACTCATAATGTATACTTAGTATACTTAGTGTGTGTGTGTGTGTGTGTGTGTTATAATTAACGCAATCATTTCAGAATGTCAACCGCAACATCCTCTGTCATGGATTGTACACGAAATACACGGTTCATTGTGCAATGAACCGTGTATTTCGAAATTGATGTTTGGCGTCGGTGGGGACGTACTTTGTGCAAGATGACAAGATTGAAATCCAAATCTATTTCACTGTATTTCACTTTTCACATGTCACTTTTTCAGTATTCATCTGAGTTATTTATTAATATATTATTACTGCCAATTTGCACTATACGTATTGTTGTGTATTGTATATACCTACGTATTACTGTAATAATACTGTAAATTGTGCAATTCATCTACTCATCTATCAATACACTTAGATTCATTTAGAGTTATTTTAGTTATATTTTGTTTATACTAGTTTTATTTAGTTAGTTGTTGTTATTTAGTTTTTAGCTTAGGTATTAGTATATTTGTGTGTGCATTTATTCCCCCTGTGTCAACTGTTGCACCTTAATTTCCCTCGGGATTAATAAAGTTTCTTGAATCTTGAATAAACACACACACAGTTCAAATGTGTTTCTCTGCATTTAACCCATCCTAGTATGAGGAGCAGTGGGTATCAGCTATTGGATATACAGCTGGGGAGTGGTGTAGGGGTCTGGCGCCCTTTGCTCAGGGGCACCTCGGCAGTGCAGCACCGGGTGTTTCTGGTGGGACTTGAACCGGAGACCTTCCGATTCCCCAAGCCCCATGTCGCAACAACACAGACTTGCAAGACTCAGTGGATTTCACACCAAAACGAAATGTTACTTCATTGCTTGACAACAAACCGAGTGACTTTCATATCTTCTCACTTTACAACCAGACCATGTGTGTAATTAGATTAGATTAGATTACATTACATTATAATGTCTTGTCATCTCACAGCACAAGTACAGTACAGAGAAAATAATTTAGCATCTAAACCAGAGTGCAGATGTTGCAGTAAAGTGCATGGTAATATACAATGTACAGTTTAAATGTACAGCTTAAAAGACATCATATATCACATACAGTATATATATACTGTATATATATATATATATATATATATATATACATATACAGTGAAGGAAATCATTATTTGATCCCTTGTCGAAGTTTGCCCACTTACAAAGAAATGAACAGTCTATCATTTTAATGGTAGGTTTATTCTAACAGTGAGAGACAAAATATCAAAAAGAAAATCCAGAAATTTACATCATATAAAAGTTAGAAATTGATTAGCATTTAATTGAGTGAAATAAGTATTTGATCCCCTTGCAACCAACAAGAATTCTGGCTCCGACAGACCAGTTAGATAAGTCCTCTTGCTTTAAGAAAGTACTCCTAATATCAACTCATTACCTGTATAAAAGACACCTGTCCAAACTCGTTACCTGTATAAAAGACACCTGTCCAAACTCGTTACCTGTATAAAAGACACCTGTCCAAACTCGTTACCTGTATAAAAGACACCTGTCCACAGAATCAATCAATCAGATTCCAACCTCGCCACCATGGGCAAGACCAAAGAGCTGTCTAAGGACATCTGGGACAAGATTGTAGACCTGCACAAGGCTGGAATGGGCTATAAGACCATCAGCAAGCAGCTTGGTGAGAAGGAGACAACTGTTGGTGCGATTATTCGAAACACAAAATGACCATCAATCGCCCTCGGTCTGGGGCTCCACGCAAGATCTCGCCTCGTGGGGTATCGAGGATCATGAGAACGGTGAGGGATCAGCCAAGAACTACACGGGAGGAACTTGTTAATGATCTCAAGGCAGCTGGGACCACAGTCACCAAGAAAACTATTGGTAACACACTACGCCGTAATGGATTAAAATCCTGCAGCGCCCGCAAGGTCCCCCTGCTCAAGAAGGCACATGGACAGGCCTGTCTGAAGTTTGCCAATGAACATCTGAATGATTCAGAGGAGGCTTGGGAGAAGGTGATGTGGTCAGATGAGACCAACATTTTGATCTTTGGCATCAACTCTACACGCCGTGTTTGGAGGAAGAGAAATGCTGACTATAACCCCCAACACCATCCCCACTGTCAAGCATGGAGGTGGAAACATTATGCTTTGGGGATGTTTCTCTGCTAAGGGGACAGGACGACTTCACCGCATCGAGGGGAGGATGGACGGGGCCATGTACCGTAAAATCTTGGCCGATAACCTCCTTCCCTCAGCCAGGACACTGAAAATGGGTCGTGGATGGGTCTTCCAGCACAACAATGACCCAAAACATACGGCCAAGG